>CM064499.1:33392109-33469609 GCA_032716605.1 Paralithodes platypus
CCACCATAAGGTTGAAGTTGATGGAAGTTAGACAGGTTGGGGAGATGAAGGCCACCAGCGCCAACTATAATAACAAGTAATATAAGCATCACCGTGTCTGCGCTAGTGTAGGTATAAATCTTGAAATGTATTTAGAGTTCTGTGTTAGTATTAGAACCGCTTTTTGTATTTATGATTGTTTTTTTTGTCTTGCCTGTGTTTGCCCTTTGTATTAGATTGGCTTTTCTTTATCTTGCTTGCTTGTATTTCTGGTTGGCAATTACCTTTTGTCCTTGTCTGTTTTCTCTGTCTTTCTTTCGCTCGTCTTATTTGTTGCTCAGAGTGTTTTTTGTTTACTTTGCGGTTTTCTTTCTCCCACCCTTGTTTCTTCATAAAAGGCTGTCCTCCTTCTCTGTTTGGTATTTTTCCTTCATGCTTCCTCTTTCTATGTCATAATATTTTCTTTTTTGAATTGTGTAATGTTGTTGTTTATTTTTCTTCCCATCTCCTTTTCAATGGAACGCAACCCACATAGAGAGAGAAGAGAGAGGAGAGAGAGCAGAGAGAGAGAGATGAGAGGGAGAGGAGTCCCTTTGTACACTTAATACGAACACGAAATTGCTGCGTGGAGAATTTACGGAGTGCTTTCAAACACTGCTGCAGAATATAGGTTGATTGTTAGAAATAAGGGGAGAGATGAAATGGAGCAGTAAGTTATATAGCCAGTTAGATATAGGCTACAGTATAAGGAACAGGGTTTATAGTAGATATATTTTGTTGAATTATATACAGGTCCTATTTTCAAACACCATTTTCCTGGATTCAAACCTACGATATTAAGTCATATGGCAGGATGTCCCCAATACTGCTATTCATGTTGCTACCGTTGACTGTTCTTAGGCATTGGAATAGTAACCGGGATGCATAAAGAATATAGGTTCGAATCCCAGAGAACATTATTGTAAAATTATCTTCCACAAGTATATATATATATATATATATAGAGAGAGAGAGAGAGAGAGCGAGAGAGAGGGGGGGGGGTAAGTTAATATGTGTGCTAGTGTCTGTATACAATATATATGTACGTGTTTGAAAAAGAACCCCACCAATATAATCCAAACCCTGAAAGCCAAATGACACACCCGTTATTTATGTGAAAGCTGTGCGTGTATCAATTATTGAGGGGGAAGATTACACATTTTACACCGAGGATTTTCTCGGTGAAGGGCGCTGAATAACCTTCTTTAAGGCTGTTTTTATCTTTATCTCCTTTTTTTCTTTCCCTGGCTTTTATCCATTCGGCAACATTCTAACTGTTTTAAGACGTTTATCCCCATCCAGTTGTCGATTTCTTCGCTCGCCAGCATTGTATGGAGACATTTTTCAATCGAAAAATGTACAAATTTAGCTTGCTGTCAGAACAAAAATAATTACTCCTACCCCTGAAACTATCCCAAACTCCACCAAACGCCACAACACCTACCAATCGCCCCTACCCCTACCCAACATCCCAAAACCCTACTAATAGCCCCAATCACCACTAAGCGCTCTAACCTTCACCATACGCCCCAACCCATACAATGCGCTATAACCCCTACCAAATATCCCAATTCCCACCAAAGACCGCCACCCCTACCAAGCACTCCAACCCCCATCCCAATTCCCACCAAAGACCGCCACCCCACCAAGCACTCCAACCCCCACCAAACTCCCCAACCCCTACCAAACGCTCCAACCCCTACCAAGCGCTTCAACCCCCACTAAACACCCCAACCTCTACCATACACCCCTTAAATTCCATCTCCCAATCGTTCTGCACTCCTATCCCTTTCCACGTCCAATCTACTCCAACTCATAATCCACCTTCCTTCCTAAACTCCTCCTTCCCCCTAACCCTTCCTTCCCCCCTAGCCATTCCTCCCCCCCCCCCTAACCCCTCCTTCCTCCCTAATCCCACCTGCCCCCTCATTCCCACCTAATCCCTCCTTCCTCCTTAGCCCCCCTTCCCTAATCTCTCCATCCCCCCTAACCTCTCTTCGCCCATAATCCTTCCTTCCTCCTTAGCCCCCTCCTTCCTCCTTGCCCCCCTCACTATTGCATGCTGACAGAGGTGGGGCACACACATGCAGCAGGGAAAGTGAGGCCTTCCTTCCGTAAGCCACCAGGCATGCCATCCACCTCCACCTGAACTATATTGTATTGTACTGGTCTACTACCCTCGCGTGTCAAGGAATATACACTTGTTCTTTATTGGTCTCCTCTTTTTATCACTTTTTGTTTACTGTTACTTAAGTTTTGGTTATATATACTTCGTCTTAACTTTCGGTATTCCGGGTATTTTTGTTATTTATTTTCGTCTTACCGATTGTCTTTAGGGGGGGGGGGTTCTAAGGATACTAGTCTGAATGTAGAATTACATGAACAAATGCAAGTCAGTCATATTCAATGATCTTCATCAATCGTTTGTCTAACCAATGCGAAACAAACATTGTTACTCCATTACTTTTCTAAACAAAAAATATATATTCAAATTCAAATCAAATGTTTATATTTTACCTATAAACAATTGTAGAATATTCTATTGATATAACCTGATACAATTTAAAGGATGAGGTCATGAAAAATAATATTTGTTATGAGTGTTTTGGGAACTCTTTGAAGAGAAGGGGAGAGCTAGCCCTTCTCTAGTTTTCCAGCCTATGGCCCCAAACGACTGGCGGCCCGTGCTAATCCCGGTTCTCGCGTGATAGAATGTGGAGTAGCATGAATGGCGACAGTGATATGGTGGTGGAAGTAACGTTTGGTGTACCTCTAGGAGAGCCCTTAGGTAGGACGAGTTGGTCAACTTTTATTTTTTACTTTAAACTAGTGATTTATACATATATATATATATATATACACAGTATACATATATATATATATATATATATATATATATATATACAGAGAGATAAAATATATAATCCGCTTACTATTATTAGCTTCCCCATTAAGTCTTTGTCATGAAGTGATGCTGCCTTTGTTTGATTATTATACACCCATTTTTATGGATTTGTTGTTCTTACATTTGTTCCCTATCTTACTATGACACTAGTTAATTTACAACGTCCTTTCACTCTTTCGCGATGGATAATTTCAGCATATCAGAACTAATGTGTTCCCCGCAACACCCTTACATTTGTTTAGAGAAACATAACACTAGTAGGTTAAAAATATAATTTTTGCTATTTTCTGGTGCATTAATATCACTAATAGCTGCATGGTGATTGATTTTACTCTAGCCTACTCGTTATTTGTTTTATATTTGTAATTACTTTGAATAATGACCGCAATTAACAATTACATTTTCGATATACAGTAAATATCTCTCTCTCTCTCTCTCTCTCTCTCTCCCTCCCTCCCTCCCTCGCTCTCGCTCTCTCTCTCTCTCTCTCTCTCTCTCTCTCTCTCTCTCTCTCTCTCTCTCTCTCTCTATATATTTATATATATATATATATATATATATTATATATATATATATATATATATATATATATATATATATTATATATACTGTACAGTATATATTTATATATATATACAGTATATATACAGTGTATACACACTTCATAATGAACGATAAAATATGTACTGTAGATTCTTATTACTCCAACCTGAAAGAATAAAGTAGACATGCGAGAGAGAGAGAGAGAGAGAGAGAACGAGAGAGAGAGAGATGAAGTGAGTTAAGGTGAGAAAGACAAAACCCCTTATAAACACCGTAAACAGGTGATGTTTGGAGCGTGCGGCGATACTACTACTCTCTCCTGAAGAATGTTACCCCGACCTCCACCAGTATGCCAGGCCCTTCTCCACTCCGCCACCCCATAACCCCATCTTGTATACATAGTCTTAACATTATCTCCTCTGATGTCTTGTGAGTTATCATGATTTTTTGTTTTATTATTATTGAATATTTCGCTTGTCTTTGCCCTTTTCGAGCAATGTATCTTAGGTTGTCCCCTAGGCTAACATACACGCCTTCCCAGACTTCCTTTAAGCTAAAATATGCCCATTCAGACCAACCTCAAGCTAAATTTGTACATGTTTTATAGATAAATCTCCCGGCCGAAGGCCGATTTCTTCAAAATTACAGGCTCGCTTTCACTCTCCCAGATTTTGCTTTCGCTCAGGAAAAAATTTAAATAATAATATGACACCTGAATGGGATGACGTATCTTACTACCGGTAAACTATATTTAGTTTACTATAATAACCAGAAATGTTTTCCTTTTGGTAAACAAAGATTGACAATCTTGTATTATAATATATCGTATGCTATGTTTTTCGAGTAGTATTTATTGCAGAAAAGCTGATAAATATAGAAATATAAACTAACATAAACATAAATGCTTAATTGATTCACTCTCCTCTATAGTATATCCTTTGCCTCTATAATATTATCTTACACAATGACGTCAGCAAACACCACAACGTGATTAAGTATTATTGTTAATTTGCTCCCTAGACATTTGTCAAGCTGAAAAACACCCCAAAACCATTCTTGTAATAAATGTGTACATTTGTTGGTATAGAAATGTCCCGGCCGAAGGCCTGGTTCTCCTAAATTACAGGTTGATTATAAGTTGAAGCAGTACGGGATTAACCTTTTGATCTGACTCATAGGCCGCCCATAGCGAAAGCAAGCCGGTTAGATTTAGGCCCACACATCACATCTTGAAGCATTGTTAGAGTACTTTTGCACTATAATTCTTACAGGACTCGCCATGTTGACTACCCTGCCATGTTGACTACCCTGCCATGTTGACTACCCTGCCATGTAAACCACTTCCATGATCTTAATGTTACTTTCACTATTGCGGTTATTAGACGATGTTATTCAACTTGACCAAAATACTTGTATTCAAATGAATTTCAGTCTTTTGCAAGTTAATCCTACCATTAAACTGACAAATTGACATTTTATTCTGGCTAACAAATAAAATCTGCTTAGCTTAATTTTAAAGTAGACCTCTTCTAGTCAAGGGGCTAAAGTATATTGGAAACGCACTAGTTATCATACAGTAACATTATACATTTATAACATAACACCAACACAAAACCACATACACTCACACACACACACACACACACACACACACACACACACACACACACGACAACATAACAGTCACAGCTCAAGGTGTACAATATGATGCCTGTGGAAACAAATCATGCAAAGTTTCCCATATGGATGCCATTAAAAGCTAATTGACTGGAACGTTTTTTGCTGTAAAGATAAAACTATCTAAAATAATTTATCTTCTATGTATATTCCGACTCGAAATTGAAAGAAACTCAAAACAGTACGAGAAAAAACTTGCTTATCGAAAATTGCCGGAATACGCGCTCGTGTGACACCACCTAACTCCGCCTAAACGCTATCAACCCTTCGCCACCTCCTCCACAACCATAAACACTAGATTTAATTCCAAGCTCCACAATTAGCCACCGTTTGACCTAATTAACTTTCCAGGCAGTCGCCATTAGGCTAGTCGATATTCTGCGATTAATCATCCGTTATTGTTATAATTATTATAATAATTATTATTTGTATGTGCATTATTGCCATGCTGTCAATGTTAATTCTTCTTCTTTTTATCTGTATATGTAAAATTATATATATATATATATATATATATATATATTAATTTTCACTACATTTTGCTCCTACGCACCTTTCACACAACCCATTTCCTAAACCATTTTTCATCATCACTGTAATTATATTATGTGTGTATGTGTGTGTATGTGTGTGTATGTGTGTGTGTTTGTGTGCGCATTATAATCCAAATAATGTTAAAGGAAACTCTTTTATTTGCTGTAATAAACTCCCGATCACTTGTGATGTACCAATTAGAAATACAAGAGCAAAAATACTAGAGACCACCCACATTATTTTAGTAATTATATTGACATGTTTCTCATTATGTTTCTTTATGTTTCTTTAATGCCAGTACACCATTAAATGGATGGCTTTTAAATTATCTTTGCGGGAAGAAAGTGTGTAGTAATGGGAAGGGTAAAAACATAGTACGGTGTTTAAAGGATTGTTTGATAGGTCATTTTTTTCACTCACGAATTATATACAATGAAATCCTTGTAGTAATTAAAACTTAAAAATAAAATTATATACACACAATATACAGTATATACAGTACATTTAAAATTTGAAAAAAATATAAAATAATCTGGTTTAAATTTTTTATAGAACATCACTTGCACACACATAATTAAAATTCATTATACACACATATATTAATAATAATAATAAAGTATATTGTGTATGTGGGAATGCGTGTATGCTACTTCACCTATTATCAAGTTATATCGCATTGCTTTAATTTCAATTCACCAACTCACTTTAGATCAAGCAATCCACAATTCTTATATGTCACGAGAAGATTATTACAGCAGCACCAATAAGTTTCCATGAATGAATGAATGATGGCTAGAGTAAAGTTGGAATGTAGAAGAGTTTGGAGAGAGGAAGATAAAGTGGAGAAATGCGAAGTAAAGTAGGAGATGAAAAGTTTCCATGTATGAGTAGGACCTTGTATATATAGGACAGGATACATGTGAAGGTCAATAAGTGGCTGTAACAGATGAGCCGGGCCTCCAACCCCTCATCACCCTCTATTAATCTATGGGGGTCGAGGCGGGAAGGTTGAACAGTAGATGAGGCTGATAATGGGCCAGGACAGTGGGAAATGGTCTCCAATACGAACTATACTCTATTCATTATAAGGAGGCGGTGATATGTCCTCTTCTTGCTGTTGAATTGGTAGTATTATTGATTGAACATTAGACGAGGTTCAATATCGTTCCTGGAAAAGATAAAATAAAATACAAATAAATAGTACCGTATATCATTACTTAGAACTGGTATATAACTACTTACTATTCGAGGCGGGACAATTTGTTTACCAATATGCTTTATAACTAACCTTTTATTTGCTGGTCTTTATTTTGTCAGTATTAATCAAATACTAATGTTATTCGGTACTGACGAATTGTGACAGTCAGCTATTGGTGTTAAATCAAACCAATAATACAAAAATAATGAAATATACCTTTACTAGGCATTAATACTTAATTGTTATATATTTTCCTTCCCAACTTCCGATATACTTTATTCGTCTCTGAAACAACCATTACACCAAAACAAAATTAACGAAATAATAAGAAAAGTCTAGTCTATCCACTGTTCCGGTTGCTACTACGCAGTGTTGTTATCTCGCCATCTTGATAGTGACGGAACATTCTCATACTGAACAGTCAAGGCTTATGCAAGGAGCTATATTCTTTTAACCCATTCAGTACCAGGTCTTTCCTTTTAACTATATTCTGGATACTATCAGACGATTCTATTCAGTTTAAAAGAGGCCTGCAGCTATTAACAGGCTGCTAACTATATTAATTAACAATTTTTACTACCACAGATCCTTTGTATTTTGCATAATATCGTCTAAATGTAGCTAGAATTCAATATAACACGTCGCTGGTACTCAATGGGTTAAGTTTATGGTTTGTTCTGAAGGTTTTAGCTAATATTAACCTTTAATTATTACCTTGTAGAGATAAAGTAGAGAATAAATGATTAAATTACAAGTTGCAGGTAAATGGTAATATCTGCATTATTTCCGGTCACTTCAGGTGCAATCAGTTCGCCCAAATGCCTCGAATTACAATCAAGGTGCTTCGTTTTCACTCTAAAGTTGATTATGTTAGGCAAGATAAACTTAGATTAAATATTGTTTGATAGTAATTTTCTATTAGGGTAAGATAGGCTAACATAAGGTGTAGGGTAATTTAACATAGGCATGGTTAGGTTAAGGATAAGTTTGGTTAGATTACCTTAGTTTGATTTAGTTTAGGTCAGGTAAGGTTACGGTATTTTAAGCTAGGTAATATTATATTATGCCGAATTGACTTGGAAATTGAGGTAAATGGCTGTGAGTGAAATGATTTCTAGACGAAAAACCTCAATATTTCTAAACAATTTTATTACACTTACATATTCAGAGCTTTATAAATACTATACTCTATATTCAGAGCTTTATAAATACTATACTCTATACATTATTATTAGGCGAACAATCTTGACCACTAACTTCTATACTCGAAAACGCCTTGAGTAATAGAGCTAACATGTTTACCAATTGGGAAACGTCAGCCAGGGTATAGGTGTGAAAATCTAGAGCCCATTTGCTCTAGCCCTTTCTTGAATTACAGGCGTTAGGAGTTACGATTACTGGCCAACCTATAACGAACGGACTATAGTAATCTATCATTATTAATTTCACTCTAACACCAAACACCTCCCAAAGAAATATATCAACAAAATAATATACAGAAGTCTAGGGTTTCGTAACGCTCGGCTTTCTGTAATTTCCATGTATAACGGATGAGGGTCGTGTACCGAGATCGAATCATGGTGAAGAACGGGTGTGGCTGAATAATGAAGAATAATTCAAAGTGCCTGGTGAATTAATGGCTAGCCTTTCGTTAAGCGTGTAATGGTAGGTTTACAACACCGTGAGGCAGCGGCAGCCCCTATGTTTCGTTACCCCCTTCCCTCCCCTTCCCTCTCCGTGTGTTCCTTACCCCTCTCCCTCTCCTCCCTGTGTTCCTTACCTCCCCTTGTGTTCCTTAACCCCTTCTGTACCGGCGACGTCTTTTATATTTGATTTACCTACATATAGACGATTTTATAAAGCATAGGAAGGATATATGGTAGCTAAAATTATTATTTGTGATAGTCTGTAGCCTTTTAATGGATAGATGGCCTTCCTAAGCTGTACAAAACCGTCTACTAGTCGCCAGAATATAATGGAAAGTACATCATCGGTATAGAAGGGGTTAACCCCGGCACCCCTATGTTCCTTATTCCTCCCCCTATATTCGTCCCTCTTCCTATGTGCCTTAAACCCCAACTCCCTGTGTTCCTTACCCCCTCCCCCTATGTTCCTTACCCCTCCCCTTATGTTCCTTACCCCCTCCCCCTATGTTCCTTACCCCTCCCCTTATGTTCCTTACCCCCTCCCCCTATGCTCCTTACCCCCTCCCCTTATGTGCCTTACCCTCTCCCCCTATGTTCCTTACCCCTCCCCTTATGTTCCTTACCCCCTCCCCTTATGTTCCTTACCCTCTCCCCTTATGTTCCTTACCCTCTCCCCCTATGCTCCTTACCCCCTCCCCCTATGCTCCTTACCCCTTCCCTTATGTTCCTTACCGCCCCCCCTTATGTTCCTTACCCCCTCCCCTTATGTGCCTTACCCTCTCCCCTATGCTCCTTACCCCCTCCCCTTATGTGCCTTACCCTCTCCCCTATGTTCCTTACCCCCTCCTCCTATGTTCCTTATCTCTAACCCTTTCACAATTCTATGACGTCATATATATTTTTGTTCTAGGAAATATTTAGAGATTTTTGCTTCGTCCCTCCTAAACTGGATACAATTTTCTAATTGCCAGATTAATTGTTTAATTGCATCATATTTTTATGGAAAGGATTAACCATTTCGCTGATGTGGATATCCCCATGCCACTGAAACCCATATGCTTCCTTCCTATTTGCTATTTAAGAGTTCATTATTATTTACACATTTATTATAAACTGTCCCTGTCTCTAGTAGTATTTAGGCCGGACCAACCTAGTAGGAACCGCAATGTCTGTGTGGTCTGAGTATATGTGTAACTCTGTGTTAATCTCTGATGGTTATCTAAGGAGGAAGGGAAGGGAGGAAGGGTATGGCAGTTTAGGGTGGGGAGATGGGGAGAGAGAGAGAGAGGAATGGGCAGGAGTTGTGTTGGGGAAGTTTAAGAGAAAGAGAGAGAGAGAGAGAGAGAGAGACAGACAGTGAGAGTGAGTGAGTTAGGGAAAAATGGAAGGGAAGATGCACGGAAAGGAGGTGTGATGGGCAAGGTAAAGATGAAATGGAGAAAGAACAAGATAAAGAACAGAGGGACAAAGAAGAGTGTGGGAAGGAGTGATGAGAGGGAGGTGATCAAGGGGATAATAATTGACCAGTATCACAGACATTTGATGGAATAGGAAGAAACATAGACAGAAGGAAGCACAAATTATAACAAAAGTAATCTTAATTTGCTTATAAAGGAGAGTTGAGATAATTATTTATCTTTATCCACTAAATCACTTCCTTCCTCCTAAGATGAAAACAAAATAGTCTAGTGATAAACTAATTGAGTGCCATTCCTTTAAAATAAAAAATAATTATAATTTGCTTGAAAAAGAGAGTTGAGATTATTATTTAACTATTTCCAATACGGCACTTTCATCCCAAGCTGAATATAATCGTTTGGTGCTAGTTAGACGAAGAGCCAGGTTCGAATCTCGGGAGGAACATAGGCTTTCATTAATTTCATTTGGAGGTGTTTCGTGTTGGGAGTGAAGTTAATAAATTAGATGATCATATATATTGTTAAGATAAGTTAAATAAAAGCTAATCTATTTTTAGAAATACACACTTTTCATAATACAGTACGTACTACTACAATAAAACTTAGAATAATTGATAAACAAGGGGGAAGGATGAGAAAACTAACGGGGCCTTGCACATTAAGCTAACTCATGAATTTTACGAGCATGCAAATAACGTCTCATTATACGATTTCCGCGTATAAGAAAAACGGGTTCCTGAATGTATGGGAGTGGGAGCCTAGTTAAGGGATATTATCACTTAAAGGATTTTTTCTGGACACCTTTCTCCCTCATGAATAGCTAATTTTTTTTTTTTTTTTTTTTTTTTTTTTTTTTTTTTTTAAAGACGTTTGTCCCATTAGTTTGGCGATTTCAAGAACTTTCGCCCCATTTCTGTCAATTTTAATTCCTTTCGTGCCATTTAGGTGTCTATGTTTTCCTGGTGAGCGATAGCAAGCCTGTAATTTAGGAGGAACCGGCCTTTGGCCGGGGAATTTTTCTACTGAAAAATTTGCAAATCTGTATCGAAGGAGGGTCTTGGGGGTATATCTTTAAAGCTTGATGGAGGTCTAGGAAGCAAACTAAAAATGTCCTCATAATAGTCTCTGTATCGCCATATGTAAGCTCACAGTTACTATACCCTGGCCAGTAATCATGACCCAGAACCTCTGTAACTATAAAGTGGCTAGAGCAAATGTGCTGTAATTATGCACACCTATTCCTTGGCTGTCTTTCCCCTAATGGTAGAAATTATAGCTCGGTTGCTCTATTAGTTTTGTCAGTTACGGAGGTTAGTTGTCAAGATTTTTGTCTTAATTCTGATAAATATATTTTACACAAACCTAGAGCTAGACACCAATACTCAATGGTTCAAGAGGAAATTAAATAAGCTACGCAAATTTAACGATTACTGTAGTTGTAAGATTTGGTATTAATGACTTGATGGCTTCTAATAATTTGGTATGGTATTAATGACTTGATGGCTTCTAATAATTTGGTATGGTATTAATGACTTGATGGCTTCTAATAATTTGTAATTATGCTAGGTAGTAATTAATTCAGCACAATATTTGACAATGTCAAATAAATCTAATATAATAATATGATAAACATTATTGCATTTACAAGGTACTGCCATTTAGAGTAAAGCAGAACAAAAGAGTATAAGAAGATAGTTAAACATGCTTAAACTTAACAGCTTAATGACATCAAATTTCAGATTTTCTTTCATAAATTGATAATGTTCAATAACATAAGTAAATATGAAAAGGATAGACACCCAATATTAAATAGTTACCTCAGTAAAATGGGCGAATTAATTTAGTAATGACAATTACAAATTCAGATTCACTGATAACGTCGTAAGTCAGGGCTCATATTAATTGTGCTAATGATCAAGCCAATTATAAAAAGCAAAAAGTTATCGATGCAAAAGACGATGTCTAGTTTTTTGCAGTTAGCTTGTTGATATAAGATTTCCAATTATAATGTTTTGACTTACTGGGGATATTATTAAGATTGTATCATCATTGTTGATACGCCCATGACGTCACAATGGCGTTATCATATCAGCTAGTTATATATATTTACGTTATTTCAATACCTATTTTAGCAGTGCAATATGTGTGCCATCATTACCTAACTAATTAAACCAATGAAAGTAGTGAATACATGTGGTACTCACAGGGACTCGAACTTGGGACATTCACACCCAAATTCAGCACACTAAGCACTAGGCTATCAAGACAGTTGAAGGTTTATGCACAAGCCTACAAATAATGTCGTGGTGGTGCATTCTCTTATTCTAAACACGAATATTGAAGTGGTGCATTCCTTTACTCTATGTTTACTATCGCTGGTGATGTCCTGCCTGGAACTGACCCCGACTATCAAGCTTAGAAAAACACCCCCTAGACCCCCCTTCAAGATAAATTTGTACATTTTTAGGTAGAAAAACCTCACCTGCTTTTCTTTATTTCTGTCCTTTTCTCTCTTTCTCTGGCTTGTAACCATTTGGCCCCATTAAGCCAACTATTTTAAGACGTTTATTCCCATCTAGGTGTCGATTTCTTCCTGGCGAGCGATAGCGAGCCAGCATTATATGAAGAAATCCGGCTTCGCCGGAGAAATTTTTCTATCGAAAAATTTACAAATTTAGCCTGCTGTCAAACACAAATATAAAATACGCTGGCTCGCTACCGCTCACCAGTAAAAATTTGACACCTGGATGGGGTTAAACGTCTTAAAACAGTAGGCTGAATGGGGCCAAATGGATACAAGCCAGAGAAAGATAGAAAAGGACAGAACAAAAACAGGTCACCCCCTTTAAGAAGGCATTTCCTATCGTAACTGTAATTACATGTCATGAACACCTACCCTACCCTTAAGGCCACTGCAGAGGCTGTAGCGTGTATCATAATCATCTGCCACTCCACACCACCTAAAGTTACATCTGGAAATACTTGAAACACACACACACACACACACACACACTCTGCACCATCAGTGCATAGTTTCAAAGCACGGTATGACAAACATATCTTAGGAGGCGGGAATTAACGAGCATGCTCACTCCCGCAAATACAACTAGTGTAAGTACACACACACACACACACACACACACACACACACACACACACACACACACACACACACACACACACACATATAATTAAATACAAATTAATTAAAACATAATTATACAGTTTCCCGTAAAAGTGCTCGTGTGACTCATCTTATCGATAATGATCACAGGTATTTTAGTGGGTCACTTCACTTACTTCACTCACAGTCGCACCAAAGTCGGCGTCACACGAGTAATTTAGCGGCGGACGCATCGGAGCCACAGTGATCCGAGTAAAAAGGTAGCTTTTATTTTTACTATATTTTGTATCTTGGAGCTCTTAATCGTGTACAGTAGCATTCAATATACGAATATACCGCAAACTCAATCACAATGATCTGATAACTTTTATCGGATTTAAGGCTCCGATACAAGTAGCTGATAAGCTAGCTCATGTGACGCCGGCTTAATTATGACAGTACTGATAGCTGTGTGCTGATAACGTTTGTCACATCACAGAGGATTAATTAAGATGACGTCACACGAACTATTTACTGACACATTATTGATCAGAAACTCTATGACAACATTTCGGACTCTTTTCTAATGGTTAAAAAAAAAAAGAAAAAAAAAAAACATTAAGTGAAAATATACCCTATAACTCGGCATCATTATCCCTCCCAGATGGTACCGATAGTTACCCTGCCTGCCGGACTATTAGATAATGATCACCGTTACTTAAGCGGGGGCCCCACAACACAGCAGCACTAAACGTACCAGTTCCGATAGTTGGGTGCTGATAACCTTTGTCGCTGTACAGGGGACGCATTAGTGAACACAGTCGGTAGCCAACACAGAGTACACACATATAGAGGGTGCTGTGCTGTGTGTGTGTGTGTGTGTGTGCGTGCGTGTGTGTGTGTGTGTTTTGTTCTATGTGAGTGAGGGAGAAAAAAGGCAGAACTGCCTGTAGCAAGTGCCTCTCCGATAGTTGAAAGAGTGACAGGGCCAAAAATCGAGGGACGTTCGAGCCAAAATGCCTGGACAAGCGGAGTTTGAAGGAATTTAAGTGTGTGTGTGTGTGTGTGTGTGTGTGTACTGTATATGTGTCTGTCTGTCTGTCTGCTTGTCTGTCTGTCAGTGTGTGACGTTTTAAGTATTTCAACTATTTCCAGATGTCATTCTAGGTGGCAGATTATTACGATAGACTGCAGAGCCTCTGAAGTGGGTTTAAAGGTAGGGTAGGTGTTCATGGTATGTAATCATAGTTATGATAGGAAATGCCTTCTTAAAGGGGTGTTTTCTTCTGGGCCCCCTTCCCCCACATGCTTAGCCCCGTTAGTTTTGAGATTTTAAGTCGTTAGTCCCATTTCATTGTCTATTTTAAGACCTTTCGTGACATTTAAATGTATGTTTTCTTAATTCTTATATAATTCTATCTTTTATCGATATTTTTGCAAAGGAAAACAAGCCACAACAAATCTAATGAGCCTTGTCACAGGGAAGTAGAGATGGTTGTCGAGCTCAAGCATCACAGAGCCCGTAGTCAAGTGTGTTTTGATGAGCATTGTCACAAGAAAGTAGAGGTGGCGGTCAAACACAAACATCAAAGAGCCAAAAGTCAAGTATGTTTTGATGGGAATTGTCGTTGTGAAGTGGAGGTAATAAAGGTAAACAGCGGCAAGACGTAGGAGGGTTTATGGTGGTCGGCCCTCTCAGGTCCAAGCCAAATATATATATACATTCCGTCCTCCGGTAACGCGGCTAATGTGTTCTGGTAACCTCCCGTGTTACCAAAAACCGCGTTACCGAACCCATATGTTTACATGTTAAACGTACCTTGGAACGTACTTTGGACAACCGTGGTAGCATAATGTCTATAGTCTATCCACTGTAAGTAGGCGAAAAATCATGACCTCTATCCTCTGTAACTAAAAAAGTGCTAGAGCAAAGTGGCTGTAGCTTTTCACATCTATTCCTTGACTGACTCTTCCTAAATGGTAAAAATATTAGCTCGATTACTCAAATCGTTTTTTAGTTACAGAGGTCAGAGGTAATGATTTCTCGCCTACTTACAGCGAATAGACTATAGTTTATTTGATGGAGGTCTAGGGAGGGAGTTAAAAAGGTATTAAATGAATACATAAATATACAAATAAATATATATCTCCCCTTAACTCCTTTACTGATCTATTACGGTATTTCTCATTTTATGTTGGCTATCATTAGGTAATTTTATGCAGCTTGGGAAGTATCTATATGAAGCGAAGGAGTAAACACGGTTTCAAGTATTGAGATTTTTTTTTTTTTTTTTTTTAATTTAAAGTTTGATAGAGGTATAGGGAGCAAACTAAAAACCCTCCATTAATCCATCAGCTGACAGAGTCAATATACCGGGAAAATAAATCAGAAAAGCGATGTTATGACTTCTAGATTTACATATCCTTTTACAATGTCCTTCGTTGTTTGAAAATTTAAATAAATACTCCTAAATGTCCATATCTTCAAAATGTCCCCCGTTGTCTATGATAGGCCTTGTTTACTGTAGGGCGTCTGTATAGGTGGAGGTGGAGGGTAGGTGTGAAGGTGAGGCTGTTAGTTTGTTTGTGTGACTTGACCCGCCACTTGAGCACTTGTAAACAGAGAGAGAGAGAGAGAGAGAGAGGAGTGGGGAGGGAGAGTGAGAGAGAAAGAGGGGAGGGAGAGAGAGAGAGAGAGAGAAAGAGAGAGAGAGAGAGAGAGGCAGTGAGTGAGAGAGTTTTTGGCTGAGTGAGTGTGAGTAACTTTAATTTATCAATAATGGTTTACTTCTGTTTGCCACTCTATAACTTTTCTTTTCTCTTTTACTTTCCTATTGGTATTCGTGATCTTGAATTTCGATGTGAGTATCCTAGGTTCGAGTACTTGGAGTGCCACATGTATTTGTTGATTTCATTAATTGAGTTTAGAGGTGAAGTTGGTTGGTGGAAAAAACATAATAATTCTTACTTTTCCTCATATATTTTCTCTATAATTGGTGAATGTCTTAGAATTATTCAGTACTTCTTTAGTTTCTTATTTGATGAAGATTTTTTGCTCTTTTTGGTACTGATTCTGAGGTTGTAATTTTATTACTACGAATGTTATTGTTGGTGCTGCGGCTTCTAGTTCTATGCCTTTAGTTGTTGTTATTATAATGTTTATCTATTTATTTGTTATTATTATGTGTTTTATTTATTCCACTCTCAACACCAAACACCTCCCAATGAAAGCGTGTGATCGTCCCGGGATTCGAACCTGGGTTACCACATACAGATCTTAAACACTCTAACCATTACACCATCAAAACAGTTACATTGTGAGATCTATCTGAGCTTTGCCTTATTTAACTTTATTGAAGAGTTCGTCATGCTTCTAGTGGCACTGAGGAGCGTGCCGCCTCTCGTTGTAGGTTGAGATCACTGTCTATATATTTATAGTACTATCGAAGCTGCATACCTAACCTTGCGTACCCGAACATACCCATCCCTCTCCGCTAATGCTTTTCCACAGTAGCGGGTTCAAGGCTGGCATGGCTAGATGGTACACACTATAGGTCATATAAATACAATAGACAGGGTGCATGTTATTGACGAAAAAACAAATACACACAACAAAACATTTATAAAACAAAAACAAAGCGGCATACCAACCACTGAGCAGTTCAACACACACACACCAACTTTGACTCAACAAATGCCCGGTTTTGGTAGCGAGGTGTGGCTGGAATATATTTTTGGTGGCTTTGCTTGGTTGGTACAGTCAGTTAAAAAGGTTCGTGGACTCTTCACACTCTTCATTCTGTAACTGTGTATATATAAACTGAATAATGAGTGAATTTTCAATAGTTTAACCCCTTGAAAATTATGACGTGTTTTAGCAGCATATTTTGACTATTACTAGCCACTTTTATGAAGATTAGGAAGAGTATATGAAATTCAGAGGGTTATATGCAATAGTATTTACCCTTTTAATTCCCACATATCAGTCTTGAACTGCATAAAATCGTCTAATGATTGTCAGAATATACTATCAATACGCGTCCTAGACCTCAAGGGGGTAATATTAAAAACGATATAATGATTTGATGTAAAACTAACGACCCCCATATATATGCCATGTTGGCTATATTTGCAAAACAAGAATTAAGAAGTACACATAGTTTTATGAGTGGATGTACGAATAAAATACTGTATAGAAACCGGAGTTGTTGTATTTATTAAAGTAACCCCTTTAATAAGGCAGCCATTTTTGTTTTACCCCTAGACAATTTTTGTCGGCTTGGGCAGGACATCTAGAAATAAAATTGGTTAAAGGACCTCGATCTGACATTTAAATTCAATTTTTTTTTTTTTTTTTAAGTTGATTATGATACAAGTTATACAGTATATATAATTATATATATATATATATATACCGGTATATACTGTATATAACTCAGTGAAAATGAATAAGCTAAACTGATAAAACAGGAAAGTTAGACAAATAATGTGAAGCAATTGCAAGGGTTAGCAGTTCAAGGCTACATCCCCAACTCATCGCTACCCAAGGCACCACCCCATGTCCTCAATGCCTTGTTTTAGTGAAGAAGTTTGGGCGGTATTTGGAATATGTTATATCATTGTAGTATCTCGCTTGGGTACGATACAGATTTATACGATGCTGCTGGCCTATTATTGTCTATACATATTTTGTTTTCCTTTGTGTTTGAAGGAGACAAAAGGAAGCCGGCCCGCAACGAGTGTTTCCCACAAAGCCAAATGAGTGACAGAGAGCCAATTTCATGGTTCGATGGGGTCAAAATGCCTGGCCACACTAAATTAAAAGCAGTGTGAGGAGTTTTTTGTGCATTGATTGATGTATTGATATACTTATATAGTAAAGACTGCATACCAAACCCTGCGCATTACGACATACCTTACTTTACCCACTAATGCCCAGTTGTGGTAGTGAGGGCAAGGGTGACATTGCTGGGGGTACGAGTGTGTGTGTGTGTGTGTATGTATGTAAGTATGTTATGTGATATGTATGTACAGTATGTATGTATGTAATATGTATGTAATATGTATGTATGTATGTATGTATGTATGTATGTATGTATGTATGTATGTATGTATGTATGTATGTATGTATGTATGTATGTATGTATGTATGTATGTTTATGTATGTATGTATGTATGTATGTATGTATGTATGTATGTGTGTATGTATGTATGTATGTATGTATGTATGTATGTATGTATGTATGTATGTATGTATGTATGTATGTATGTATGTACGTGTTCTGTCACACACTCGGCCAACCAGTTCATGAAGAATGTATGACTACGAGTGGGGAGGAGTGTGGAGGAGAGGGAGGAGATGGGAATACAGAGAGGGCAGAGAGGAGAGGGAAGGAAGGGGGAAGGATTTACAGAGGAGGGGATTACGGAGAAAGAAGGGAAGAGGGGAGAGATAAGAACAGGGAGGAGAGAGGAGAAGGAAGGTAGGGAGGATAGGGGAGAAGGAAGGTAGGGAGGCGAGGGGAGGAAGGAAGGAAGGGAGGAGAGGGGAGGAAGGGAGGTAGGGAGGAGAGGGGAGAAGGAAGGTAGGGAGGATAGGGGAGGAAGGAAGGTAGGGAGGCGAGGGGAGGAAGGAAGGAAGGGAGGAGAGGGGAGGATAGTAAAGGGAAGGAAGGAAGGGAGGAGAGGGGAGGAAGGAACGTAGGGAGGAGAGGGGAGGAAGGAAGGTAGGGAGGAGAGGGGAGAAGGAAGGTAGGGAGGAGAGGGGAGGAAGAAAGGTAGAGAGGAGAGGGGAGGAAAGAAGGTAGGGAGGAGAGGGGAGGAAGGAAGGTAGGGAGGAGAGGGGAGGAAGAAAGGTAGGGAGGAGAGGGGAGGAAGGGAACTAGGGAGGAGAGGGGAGGAAGGGAGTACAGAGAAGCCAGGTATACGTAGGATGTGTACTTTGCTTGCTCGTCCGAGCTGTTTGTTTGCATTCTTGGTTGCTAGTATTTGATAATATTTGTTATAACACACACACCCACACACACACCCACACACACACACAAACACACACACACACTATAAGGAATAGAGTATAATTTGGCCTTTATGTTCTCTTACATTTTTTATCCACGATTTTCTTGATTTTTAGGGCGACTTCTCCGGTTCACTGATCAGGAGATGCAAATTTATGTACAGATAATTGATCAAAGTCGCTGTTTGGAGGTTGAATCAATCAAGCCCGTTATGCACAGTTACAACCAATAGTTCCGCGACAACCTAGAATAACCCTTTGAGGATCATGACGCGTTTTGACAGTTCATTCTGGCTACCATTGGACGATTGTATACGGCTTCGGAGGGATGTATGGGAAATAATAGGGTATGGGGTATCTTAATTAAACCTCTGACTTCCATATACCCTTCCTACCTGGAATGAAAATCGTCTAAACATAGAGAGGAAACAGAAAAGAAATGTGTTCTACGGTTAAAAACTATGCAATTTGAGGACGAAGAACTTAATTTTCAACAGTCCTCAATTGTTCTCAGTCACCCTATAATAGTTTATTTAACCCATTCGGTACCAGGGACGTCCTTTTCCTCATATTCTGGCAATTATTTGACGATTATATTCAGCTTAGGAAGGACCTCTAACAATAATAAGGCTTGAAAACTATATCAACCAACCCTTTAAGCGGCACAGATCCTTCCTAAGCTGCATAATATCGTCTAATTATAGCTAGAATGAAATGATACCACACGTCGCTGGTACTCAAAGGGATATGTTTTCTCAGTAAAATGCTTGTTTATTAAAATTGACGGCTAAATGTAAATGGGGTCAACTGTACAGTTGCGCTAATAAGTGATGTCTAGGCAACAATTATTTTTTGATGCATAATTGGTATCAGCAATATCTAAACTTGATATCTTCATTTCGAGTGGGATATAGAAACATGTTCCTCCTCTTACCCACCTTATTCAACATCTGACAGACATCAATACAGCACAGAGCGAGCCAAACGTAATGACAGCTGAGACATGACTAACTAACGTCACTGTACACGAATTTTCATCATTAGTGCTACAGAACTTTTGAAGGTGGGTGAACGGGAGGAAGGAGTGACTTAATCTCCTGTATTATTTAAGTTTCAATCAGATTTGCTTTGCTAAATATCGGGTTTGGTTTAATTAGGTGAGTTTTAAAGCTGGTTGTTGAAGACCCTACCTACCCTCTTCTCTCTCTCTCTCTCTCTCTCTCTCTCTCTCTCTCTCTCTCTCTCTCTCTCTCTCTCTCTCTCTCTCTCTCTCTCTCTCTCTCCTCTCTCGCTCTCTCTCTCTCTCTCTCTCTCTCTCTCTCTCTCTCTCTCTTCTCTCTCTCCCTCTCTCTCTCCTCTCTCTCTCTCTCTCTCTCTCTCTCTCTCTCTCTCTCTCTCTCTCTCTCTCTCTCTCTCTCTCTCTCTCTCTCTCTCTCTCTCTCTCTCTCTCTGTGAATAAATCGAACAAATAGCACCTGAATTGATAAGAACACGATGAAAAAGGCAATGAACTTTGAGAGTAAGCGAAGTTTCGTATAATAATACTAATAATAATAACACTAATAATAATAATAATAATAATAATAATAATAATAATACACAATAACAATAATAATAATGCTAATAATAATAATGATAATATGAATCGTATAATATTAACCAGACTAAAACAAACGTCACAGTACCGATAGGGTTAATAGGAGGCGCATTTCTCACAACTAACAGACTCAACTAGTTTTTGCGTCTTAGGTTACTAGGAAAATAGGCTGAGTCGAAAACGTGATTACAGGTGCTGATGGATGTTATGCGTGATGTCCTTCGTGTTATTTGTCTGTCTGTATGCCTGTTTAGTCCCCCCCCCCTCTCTCTCTCTCTTCCCACACCACATCACCTCTCTTCTCCTCCCTCCCACCTCACCTCCCCTATCCTCTTCTTTTTTCTTCTCACATCACATTACTTTTCCTCTCCTCTCCTCTAACATCACATCACTTCTCTCCTGTTCTCTTTTCTCACATCAAATGACCTCACCTCTACTCTTCTCTTCCCTCACATCACATCCCCTCTCCTCTCCTCTCCTTCCCTTTCCTCGCACCTCTCCTCTCCTCTCCTTCCCTTCCCTTTCCTTGCACCACTTATCTCATCTCCCCTCCCCTCTCCTCTCTTCTCTTCTCCTCTCCTCTCCTTCCTTTCCTCGCACCTCTTCTCTCCTCTCCTCTCCTCTCCTCTCCTTTCCCCTCCCCTCTCCCCTCCCAACCAGCCCGTTAAAATGGATGACAAGCGGGTCCCACTCTCCCCACCTGAGCCATTGTGGTGACTCAGGGCAGGAACCCGTGATAGAAATCTATAATGCCAAGATTCTATTATTAATGTGGAAGTCAGTTTTGGGAAGGAGCGGTGTTTGTTCGGTGGTGGGGGTGGGGGTGGTGGTGGAGGGATGATGGTGATGCAAGTGGTGGTGGTGGTGGTTTCTTAAATACACTAGAACCCACTGGATCCATTAGTGGCAACATAATTTATTTTGGGGCTTTATTGAGGAAAATAGTTTTGTTTATCCATGTCATGTCAGAAAACAGGTGTAACAATCCACATTATCAATTTTCCAATGCTCCTCTGCCCTAAGATATGGGCCCAACTTATATATATTATATATCAATGGACTCCCCGTGGTGTAAGCATGCCAAATATATATTTAGTTTTTATAATTTAAGTAAAACAAGAATACACAGAATACAATCCTCGTAATAATTCAATAACTCCTCGCGGTTATCAGACTGTGGTACATTCGGATACCATAATCTCTAGCCCATTTGTAAACATTCGTAGACTTTACCTGTTTCTAATTATGGAGGTATAACTCTGGAAACGAATTTATGACTATAATTAGCTGTACATTAACTACAAAGTCATGTATGCTATTTAATGTAAAGCAAACTCAACCCAAAACATATATCCAGATAGTTATAATTGCACACAGAAATAACATAAAGGATCCACAAATTCTTATGAGTGGGCTAGATACCATGGTATCCGAGTGTACAGTCGCGCAAATTAGTCATGGCCCAGCTGTCATTACGTATGGCTCTCTCTGTGCTGTATTAATGTCTGTCAGATGTTGAATAGGGTGGGTAAGTGTTGGAACATGTTTGTATATTTCACTCAATATGAAGAAATGAAGCTTAGATATTGCTAATACCAATTATTGATCAACACATACTTAGTGCCGAGACATCACTTATTTGCGCGACTGTACAACCCTCCGAAACAATAGCCCCTGTGACGCCAGCTGCGGGACCTACGACACGCTACCGAGATAAATGAGCCGGTATGATAGAGTCACACGTACTGTGGTCGTACCCCAAGTATTAATACCTCCAAACCATCTCTCTCTCTCTCTCTATATATATATATATATATATATATATATATATATATATATATATATATATATATATATATATATATATATATATATGCATAAGGAGCGTGGTACCATGAACTATTGATTAATATGAGTCTTCTTTCCTTTGTTTTACAATGCTTAATTTTATTACTTCGATAATGGGGAGGTTGGTGATTATAAGGACATCGATGTTAGTTTCGTAATTTAATTAGTTATATTTCTTCCTTTGTTATCAGAAGTCCTAACAAATTTATCCTAGCCTATTGACAGCATTCGGTGTGTACTTTCATTTTGACACCGGAATATGAAGGTACTTGACACTTTACATCATAAGAACATAAGAAAAGAACATAAGAAAATGGGAGTCTGCAGAAAGCCGATTGGCCTAAGCAAGGCAGATCCCTGAACTACATGAATCATGCCACTACATGCAATGTTAAGCAATGGATATAATTAAAAACAAATGCATTATACTGTAGATTACCGAGTTAACTATTATCTAACCTCCTCCTCCGTGGTGGGTGAGGTGGCAGCGTGACACAAGCTATCTATTCTCTACTTGAAGCTCCCCCTCCCTGCACATTCTTCCAGCAACTTTCGATCATCAACTCTACCCTGGCAACATGTAGGGGCTTGCTATGGCATAAGTTAAGTAAATAGGCTTGCTATGGCATCAGTTAAGTAAATAGTCTTGCTATGGCATCAGTTAAGTAAATAGTCTTGCTATGGCATAAGTTAAGTAAATAGGCTTGCTATGGCATCAGTTAAGTAAATAGTCTTGCTTACACCATTAAACGTTGCTTAAATTATATTGTAGTCTAATTCAGAAGGTGCGAAAACCCAAGTAGCCGTGAAAAGATGCCGGGAAATATGTTGGTGTGACTGTGTGTTAAGGGGGGTGACCTGCTTTTATATTGTTCTACTTTTCTCTCTTTCTCTGGCTTATATCCATTTGGTCCCATTCAGCCGGTAAGACGTTTATCCCCATACAGGTGTCAATTAATTCCTGGCGAGCGATAGTGATCCAGCATTGTATGGAGAAATCCGGCTTCGCCGGAGAAATTTTTCTATCGAAAAATTTACAAATTTAGCCTGCTGTCAAAAACGTTTTTCAAAATATGCTGGCTTGCTCCCACTCGCCAGGAAAATATCGACACCTGGATGGAGATAAACGTCTAAAAACAGTAGCCTGAATGGGGCTGAATGGATGCAACCCAGAGAGAGAGAGAGAGAGAGAGAGAGAGAGGGAGAGAGAAAAACAAAGCAAAACAAGGTGGGCCCCCTTAAATCACGTCCCCTCCCCTCGCCTGTCGCTCCGGGGTTACGGAGTGAGCGTAGCGAAATGCGACCCAGGGCACCCGGAGCGTTTGTTTTATGAAGGTAGCCCCTGGAATGGTCCCCCAGGCAAGGTCAAGGATCTTATCGCTGTACACCAGGCGAACTTTGGTTAAGGGGAGGCAGTTGGTTTTTCGTGTCCTCCTCCCTCATGTTTAGCCCTATTAGTTATGATATTTCTAGATATTCGCCCCATTAGTTTGGCGATTTTCAGACCTTTGCCCCATTTCATTGCCAATATTATGACCTTTCGTGCCATTTAGGTGTCGATTTTTTTCCTGGCGAGCGATAGCGAGCCTGAATTTGAAGAGGAATCGGCCTTCGGCCGGGACATTTTTCTACCAAAAAATTTACACATTTTTTAAAAAGATTGATCGAGGTTTAGAGAGCGTTTGTTTTATGAAGGTAGCCCCTGGAATGGGCCCACAGGCAAGGTCAAGGATCTTATCACTGTAAACCCGGCGAACTTTGGCTAACTTGGCCAAATACCTGCAGTGCTTCAGATAGTTTCAGTGGTAGCGGCTGATATTCTTGTTCTACCCTGAAATTTAAAGTAAAAATGTCTTGGCTTTAGCTCAATAATCATGTTGACAGCAAACTTTCTTCATAATTATATACTGTATCTATTTTTTTCTATGACAGAGGTTCACCCTATAAACGTTACCAAGAACCATGGTGTTTATAAAGTGAATGACATTCGCAGAAAGAAAGAAAAACAAATGATTATCATTACAATGATTGAACCATAGTCAGCATAGTATGACTTTAAAGTTCAGTCCAAAACACTCCTCTCATCTGTTTATAATGAAAACAAGTGGTCTGTCGAAAATTAGCCCTGGTATATCGGCAATGTAGCATAACATGGGACAGTTTTGAGTATTTTTCCTAATTTAAATTGAACGAGCTCCTCTTTCATTACGTGTATGTGTGATTTTACTGTATATGGTATGTACAGTAATTGCTTTTGTGTGTATGCTTACTAGTTTGCTTGCTGTGTGTGTGTGTGTGTGTGTGTGTGTGTGTGTGTGTGTGTGTGTGTGTGTGTGTGTGTGTCTCTAAGTGGCAGCCTTTGGAATAGGACCCCAGGCAAGTTCAAGGATCTGATATGGAATGCAACCCATTAGACTTTCCTGTAACCTACCCTTACTACCAAATTGACATGATTAGGAAAAGGTCTTGATTGGAGAAGATCAGTCAATTTGTATGAAGTAATCAATTAAGTACGCGATAAAGATAAAAATGTCCATGAGTACATACATTAAATTAATAAAAATAGTGAAAAACTTACCTTAACTATCGAATATTTTGATACTAAATGTGTTGTAAACTGTTTAACTAACATGGTCATACCGAATATATTTTGCAAATTGCACTGTAAAGAAACAATGGGCATGACAAAGGATAATTAAAGTGTCCATAATAGTATACCCAGTTAATAATAGTTTGGTGGAAACAAACCCATTCTATTTAAGGATAGAAAGGTAAAATTATGTAAACGTAAATGACCATCAATATACCCAATGATGTTATATGCCTTTTTCGGATTTGTTTTATACTATCAATTACTTAACATGTACAAGATCAAAATGTCTGCAGTTGTTCTATAATAGCACAGGTGTTAGTTGTCATGTGCTGGTGGGGTGTTTGGGGTGTGTTCTGCTTGGTAAACACATGCAGGCACTCACACTCACAGGCATGCAAACACACACACACACACACACACACACACACACACACACACACGCTGAGATCCACAAGCATGCATGAAAATTGTTGGGGACCACACATAGGCTAAGAGAAAGACAAATACGCTCTCACTGGCGAAAGCACAGTCAGACGCACGCACACACACACACACTCCCTCACTCACGAACACACACACACACACACTTTCAATCTCACTCACTCACTCACACACCCACCCACCCGCACAATCTCTCTCTCTCTCTCTCTCTCTCTCTCTCTCTCTCTCTCTCTCTCTCTCTCTCTCTCTCTCTCTCTCTCACACACACACACACACAGACAACTGAGAGCTAAAAACTGTCTGTATTTCCATCGATACAGTTTCAAACCTGGAATTTTTTTAGGCAACTGTGCATTAATGTTTGGTAATAGGAAAATTATCATATACGTATGATATTGTCCAGTAATGTAGATGAGTCGAACACAATAGCGTAATGCATAATCAAAACAATTATCCACGCTTCTCTCTCTCTCTCTCTTATGTACACACACCCTAAGTACAGACACACACTTAAATTCTCCGCGTCAACACACTCATCCATGCAACACACACTCTCGCCTCTCTCCCAAGCATTATCTCTCTCTCTCTCTCTCTCACAGACACACACATAAGCACACACACACACACACACACACACACACACACACACGTGTATGCATATAAAAATACACACATGCACACTCATATGAATACATATTCTATCATCTTAGACACAACCTCATAAACCCCTCCTCTCTTTCTCATCTCATTCTGGGCACATTTCTAGAAAGTGTCAACCTCACCACGTCCGCACAACTATAGCATCTGTCAGTCATATCACAAGAGAAATACCTGCTAACATTCTCACTTTCATCACACACACACAGACACACACACACAGGGGAGGTGTGGCAGAGTGGTCTTGCCACTGGACTGGTAATCCAATGGACCCGGGTTCGAATCCCAATATGTCAATGGGAAGATATTATTGGGATGGAATTTGTGCTGTACCTAGTTTCAGTGCATTACCACAGCACACCGAAATGCCAAAACAAAATACCCTCATTGTTCCCTGATTAAATAGCACTGTATGAATATTCCCATATTCAAAATATGCTACAGGGGGGCAATGCCTAGTGAGTTAACTGCTCAATAGGTGGCGTTCTGAGAGTGAGGGTCCGAGCCTGGGGAGTGAGACTGTGAAGCACAGGGGCGAAGCAGCTTCGGAGATGGAGTTGGAGTTGGGTTCGAGCCGTGAGTGGGTGCTTCGCATGTCTCACTCCCTAGACTGGAACAATACCCCACGGGCCTCACCGTGTTCAGCGGTAGAGTGCAAAGGCTATCAGCCTATGCCCGAGAGGGAGTAGTTGGAATATAGAAAAAAAAAAAAAAAAAACACGCAAACGGTACTGTAGCATTTCACTGTTAAGCTAGTAATGACAACAATAATTATATATATTATTATTACACTTGCAGACAGTCACAATCTCTTTAAGTTAAAGTTGAGGGGGAGAGACGGGTTGGGGAGGTTATAGGTTTCTAAGAATGATAGAGAAGTGAAGGAGGAAAGAAAGATCAAAGTAGAAGAGCTAGAGGTGAAGGGCTGTCCTAATTCTTTGAAAGAGGGAGCTTCTTACATATCCTTACCGATACATTTTATTTTGGCCACTCATCTATTACACGTAAACATTGTCACGTCGGTATTAATTTTCTGTCATATCTACAGAAAGGGCCAAGCCTCTTCCTCTTGGAGTTATCGCAGAGAGGATTCAGTCCTGACGTTATTCTTGACTTACAGTGTGCTGGCTTAATAATCCAATAGGGTTGATTGCCTCTGAAGTCCTATTTTAATTAACTAACCCTATCCCCCTCCCTCACTCTCTCTCCACCCGCCTCCCTCACTTTCTGTCCCCACCCTCTCCCTCACTTTCTCTCCCCTCCCCTCTCCCTCACACTCTCTCCCCCCACCCCCCGCCACACCTCCAGAGCCCCCATCATCCTTAAGTCACACCATTACCTGGGCATAAACCACATCCGCCAGACCCACTTAAGATATACACCTCTCGTCGTTAATGAGACGCCAGGACCCCCCACCCTCCCGTCCCACAACCCCCCTCGTCTTCCCCACATCACTTAGTAGCTTAAAACAACAATCGGGTAGCAGTAAGATATAAAACAATCTCAGTTTAAAACACTTAAACCCATAGCAAAAGGGTACACTCGGATACCATAGTCTCATTCATAAATACCCGGTACTCGTGGACTTCACCTATTTCTAATTGTGGAAGTATATATCTGGAAACGGATTTATGAATATAACTATCTATGCATCAACTACACAACTATACATATTACTTGTTGAAAAGCAAGTCCTATCCAAAATTCAATCAAGACAGTTATAATTGCTTAAAGAAAAAACATAGGGGGTCCAGGAATTCCTATAAATGGGTTAGAGACTAGGGTGTCCGAGTGAACATGAGCTACAGCTAATATCGTCCATGAACCTGGTTTGTTTTCACCTTGACTCTTGGACTATATAATAATGAGTGAGGCCAATAACTCCCTGGGAAGTACGAGTAACTTGATCTGCTGGGGTGGATGGAAGCCTCACCACAATAATGCTACACCCTACCACACTCAACCACACCACTCTAAGCTAACA
Source organism: Paralithodes platypus (assembly GCA_032716605.1). Classification (NCBI taxonomy): domain Eukaryota; kingdom Metazoa; phylum Arthropoda; class Malacostraca; order Decapoda; family Lithodidae; genus Paralithodes; species Paralithodes platypus. The sequence continues at coordinate 33,420,285 of CM064499.1, forward strand.
AGACCACAGCTGTATTTAGTAGGGCATTTTAGTTTGTTTTCTTTGTCATTATTCTTGTATTTTGTTTATCGATTCATTTATTTAGTTACGTATTTTTTTTTAAAGGGTTTTTATCGAAGTATTATTTATTATTTGTCTTGTATATTTGATGGTACTGATATACTAGACAAATTAAATGTGGATTGAAACATTGGTGCATGGAATATAGTTACATCAATCTATATACACTATGCGAGTGTGTGTGCGTTTGTGCTTATGTGTGTGTGTGTGTGCATTTGTGTGTGTGAGAGAGAGAGAGAGAGAGTGAGAGAGTTAGTTAGAGTGAGTTAGAGAGGCTTGAATGAGTGCAATATACAAGTACTAAATACCCAGTGGTCCTCCCTGGGTAGACTATGTGCCCCAAGTGACATGCCCACATATAAGGAGTCCGTGGCATTATTGATATACTGCCAGGGCTGATGATGGTGATGGTGGTGGTGATGATGATACTGGGAGAAGGGAAGGGTATTAGTGGTGATGATTATGGTGATGAAGGGTTATTAGACGTGCATTGGTGGTGATGGTGTTGGTGGTGGTGGTGATGATACTGGGAGAAGGGATGGGTATTAGTGGTGATGATTATGGTGATGGAGGGTTATTAGAAGTGCATTGGTTGTGATGGTGATGGTGATGATTGTAGTGGCGAGTTAGGCGATCACTCTTTCCAACCATTGTGCTCGTAATGTTTGTGGTGCAACTTCTGAAGCAAACTTTTAATAAGAATTAAATTGTTTGAATAAAATGCCTTTAGTCTTGTTGTTTAATGCAAAAGAACCATGAAGTGTCAGAAGGAATATACTGTATATGACAGTTGCATATTGCCGGTAGGATCTGATTAAATCGACCAATTATTAACTGTTATTATGATGAATATTTTGGACATTAACCCTTTGAGTACCAGCGACGTTTGTTATATTGTATTCTAGCTACATTTAGACGATATTATGCAGCTTAGGAAGGATCTGTGGTGGTTAAAAGGGTTGGTTTAGTTTGAAGCCTTATTATTGATAGAGGTCCTTCCTACGCTGAAGAACATCGTTTAAAAGTTGCCAGAATATGATGAAACGGTCGTCCCTGGTATTGAACGGGTTAAGACTTACTGTATTATTATATTTATAACATGATCCAGTTATGAAGCGATTAAGCAGGACACAACTTATATCCTCACTATTCAAAGAAAATATGACTTACGAAGCTCTGACAATGACAATAAATTATTACGATAATCCATAAGGCGTATACTTAATCAACTAACATATTTTCATATTTGATGCTCAAAGTTATAATTAAAAATTAAAATTCCTTTTACAAGCCGGTGTGTAAATTACGTGCAGTTTATTAAAAGCAAGCCAGTGTTTCATCCTCCCCACATTCCCAATTATTTCAACGTTATTTTCGGCCTTATTATAAATTCTCAGCATGTATTGTGTTCCCAAGCGGACTCTCAGTGGTGGTGGAGTCAGGGCACAAACACTGGCGCTGTACACATACTGATACATACATACATTACATACATACATTACATACATACATGCATTCATTACACATGTACTTGCATATGCACGTATGACACACACACACACGTATGTGAACATTATACAGCATACATACGACAATGTACAAACATATACACACACACACAGAAAAACACAAATGCACACATATACAAAGATACACACAGACAAATTAAAATAACAAACACACACATAGAGACATACTTGTGCACTAAAGTACACACACACACACACACACACACACACACACACACACACACACACACACACACACATATACCTACACCTACACACGCAAATACATACACCTACACACACGCACACACCCTCGCCACACTTGAGTAACCCTGACCATCTAGTATTCTAGTGCAACCCTCCTCTATCTTAGTCTACTGTACTCACAGATTTCTTGCCCAGGCATTTACTTGTGTGCTGTGTTTACCCAAGTGTGTGTGTGTGTGTGTGTGTGTGTGTGTGTGTGTGTGTGTGTGTGTGTATGTGTAAGAGAGAGAGAGAGAGAGAGAGGGTGAGTGGGAGTGGGAGCGTGTGTATCTTTACTTGTGTGTATGTGTAAGAGAGAGAGAGAGAGAGAGAGAGGGTGAGTGGGAGTGGGAGCGTGTGTATCTTTACTTGAGTATCTAAGTAATACATAATTAATAATCTTACTCTCAATGCTGTGTGACTTTATTTTTCGGACTATCTATTTCCTGTGTATCCATTCTGCTTTGCTCATTCTATTTACATTCATTTTTAATCCGAAATTATACGCTCTATAAATAGTTAACAGTCGTGAATATTCTATTTGTCCCTATTATTATAACTTGGTTGCTGAATCACCCCAACTTAGTTTCAAAAGCATTCGTGTTTCTTTCATATGATGTAGACGTATAAGTGTATAGTATGCTGTATGTATATGTTTATGTATATTTATTAGTGTAAATGTGTTTGTGATGTAGATGTAGGTGTTCTATATGATTTAGTTGAGATGTATGTTAGCCTGTATTCTAGGGTATGATTTAGAATTTCATAGATTTATATCTCTGTAATATGAGTTAGTAAAATATGCTCGTGTAATAAAAAGGGTGAATGAAGATGATGGTGGGTGGACCCATGGATATATAATATCTTGATAGGTTAGTAGAGAGAGAGAGAGAGAGAGAGAGTTAAATAGATATATAATTAAATCGATAACTAATCTTCCGTACAATCAACTAAACAGACAGACACAAGGACAGAGAATCGGAATGACAGACCTAAAAACAGACATATAGACACTCAGACCGACATTCAGAGAGACGGACCTAGAAACAAACAGAGAGACAATCACATAGACAGACTCACATACAGACAGACAGACAGACAGACAGACAGGCCGAGAGACAGACAGACAGGCCGAGAGACAGATAGACAGACAGACAGACAGATAGATAGACAGACAGACAGATAGATAGACAGACACAGAGGTAAAAAGTGACGCAGCTCTCTCCGGCATTACGAATACCAGAACACTCGCCAGATGTGTGTGTGTGTGTGGGTCTGTGTGTGTTTATAAATATGTGTGTTGTGTGTGTGTGTGTGTGTGTGTGTGTGAAAGAAAGATATATATATATATATATATATATATATATATATATATATATATATATATATATATATATATATATATATATTATATAGATATGTATATATAGATAGATAGATAGATAGAGAGAGCGAGCTATCATAAATCAACCCCACCTTAATATACTACCCTGTAATATAATTTGATATCCTCTCTACTCTATGCAGTGTAAAGTCTCACAAAACTATGTGGTACGTCAGTGCAGACAGGCATAATATTATGATCGATATCACTATGCGCTGTTTCATAAATTACCTATGTGACGGGATTATGGCGGTGTCACACATGGGATTTTTCCGTTACTTTATACGAGAAATTGTAGTCTGGCAGCTTCAATATTGTAGTCTGGCAGCTTCAATATTGTAGTCTGGCAGCTTCAATATTGTAGTCTGGCAGCTTCAATATTGTAGTCTGGCAGCTTCAATATTGTAGTCTGGCAGTTTCAATATTGTAGTCTGGCAGCTTCAATATTGTAGTCTGGCAGCTTCAATATTGTAGTCTGGCAGCTTCAATATTCAAGTTTCATAATAACAGAACTACCTAACATAATCTACCTTGGATCTAGTTTCCAATTCCAACGCAAAAACTCTCAAAATATTACGAGAATAAACTTTTTCATTGAAAATTGCCGGAATAAGCGCACGTGTGACATCGCCTTTACTCGTGTGCACGTTGCAGGCAAGTACTTGACAATTTAAGCCTGGGAGTTTCTGGATCAAAGTTCTATAAACATATAGACACTTAATATAATCTTATTTCTGTCTACCAATGCTTAGATACCCCCAACAAATTGTCGCAACGTACCGTCAACATTCCGTCGATCATTACGGGCATTGTTGTCTGGTAGCTTCACAATATAAGTTCCATAATTATAAATCAAAGGGTGATGGTTTACTTTTTAGTCGATTTTTTGTTTTAATTTATTAATTATTTGGTAGCTTCCTCTCTAGACCTCCATCAAACTTAAAACACATCCATTAGATCCCCCTTCTAGATTAATTTGTACATTTTTCGGTAGACAAATGTCCCGGCCGAACGCCGGTTCTTCCTGAACTACAGGCTCACTATCATTCGCCAGGAAACAAATCGACACCTAAATAGCACGAAGGTCTTAAGGGGAGATATCCACTTGAGGGACTTTTTTCTTGACCCCTTTCTCCCTCATGTCTAGCCCCATTGCTTTTGAGATTTTAAGATGTTTGCCCCGTTAGTTTGGCGATTTTAAGAACTTTCACCCCATTTTAAGACCTTTCGTGCCATTCAGGTGTCTATTTTATCCTGGCGAGCGATAGCGAGCCTGTAACTTAAGAGGAAACGGCCTTTGGCCGGGACATTTTTCTACCTAAAAATGTACAAATTAATCTTGAAAGGGAGTCGAGGGGGTGTAATTTTAAGCTTGCTGGAGGTCTAGGGAACAAACTAAATACCTCCCCTTAATATTGACAAGCAAATGGGGTGGAAGGTCTTAAAATCGACAAGCTAATGTAACAAACATCTTAAAATCTGAAAAATAATGGAGCTAAACATGTGGGAGAAGGGGGTCTAGAAGGGGGTCTAGAAGGGGGTCTATTAAAACGACCCATCTGCCCTTAAGGGGAGGTATTTAGTTTGTTCCCTAGACCTCCATCAAGCTCAAACTTACACCCCCTTGAGTCCCTTTCAAGATAAATTTGTACATTTTTCGGTAGAAAAATGTCCAGGCCGATGGCCGGTTCCTCTTAAATTACAGGCTCGCTATCGCTCGCCAGGATAAAATCGACACCTGAATGGCATGAAAGGTCTTAATATGGGGTGAAAGTTCTTAAAATTGCTAAACTAATGGGGCAAACGTTTTATAGTATCAAAAGCAATGGGGCTAAACATGAGGGTGAAAGGGGTCAAGAAAAAAATCCCTCAAGTGGAGATCTCCCCTTAACCTACCTAACATAATCTAACTTCCATCTAGTTTGAATTACTCGACCTACGTGATAGAATTTGGTGTTTTTATCCAAGAATCACAACCCAACAACGAATATTTGCGAGTAAAACAGATTATGAATTATATTGAAGGGCTCTGGCCATATGCACGATGGTATAAGTGATATCTCATATTTTGCCATCAATCAAACTTAATCAGATTTTTTTTTCTCGGATATATAGCATTTTTGAGGCTACCTATAAAGTACCACAGGTTCTTTGTAAAGTGCAAAACATCGCTTAACTCCTTCACTATCGGAGATGGCTGTTGTGTTATTTCAGCTATATTTAGACGATTTTTAGACGATTTAGACGATATTTAGACGATTTCTGTGCAACTTAGGAAGGATCTGTGGTACTTGATATGCTTAATTGAGATAGTCTATAGTCTCTCAATTGCTACATGTCTGTTCTAAGCTAAATATAATCGTCTAATAATTGTTGGACTATAATGAAAAGGACGTCGCCGGTACAGAGGGGGTTAATGTTAGCCATAATAAGAAACAAACGACACCACCGTACCGAAGGGGTTAATAATAATGAATGCTAAGGTAAGCAGCGACCGTCCATTGATATTCCGTCCCCGACCCGCACCTAGTGTCAAATGGCGACACCCAATTTATGAATTAAGAACTAGATACCCCGGTGAGTCGCGGTGGGGAGGCGGTGGCGGGACCTTCTTAGTGCTTGGGTTGTTGGTTGGTTAGTTAGTTAGTTGCTTGGGTGCTATAGCTATCTCCTTCTTTGTTTGCTCTCTTTGTCTCTCTCTTTCTCCTCCGTTTGCTATCTTACTCGCTCTCGCTCTCACTCTCACTCACACACTCTCTCACTCTCACTCTCACTCTCTCTCTCTCTCTCTCTTCTTAGTGCTTGGATTGTTGGTTAGTTAGTCTGCTTGGGTTCTATAGCTATCTCCTTTGTTTACTCTCCTTTGTTTGCTGTCTTTGTCTCTCCTTCTCCTTCGTTTGCTATCTTGCTCTCTTTCTCGCTCTCACTCTCGTTCTCACACTCATTCACTGTCACTGTCACACACTCTCTCTCTCTCTTTCTTACTCACGAGGATGAAGCCTCCAGCAGTGTTGTATATACCCGTGGGGAGATGGTAAACTAGATAAGCTAAATACTATAGGTTTAATTGGTCTGGTCCTGATGAATTAATCCGACCTAGAGTAAGTGGGGTAACTATACATGTTGTTGCTTGATTTCCTTTGTACTCCCTGCACCCCTTTGTACTCCTAAGTGCACCCTACGTGACAGAAATATTCAATAAAATATTAGAAACAGGAGAGGTGTTTGATGGTTGGAAGCTGGTAAAAGTTTTCCCTATGACCAAGAAAGGGAATTATAAGTGTCATCAAAATTGATTCCATATTATAACTAGGGACATCGAGGGTATTGGTATACTATATAATTCTTGTAATTCCTTGTAACTTACATAAACATCACGAATATGCACATATTGTATTTTTAATATACGGATGAGCTTAATGCCAACATTAATTTCATGTTTTATTTTTGTATTCAATGTCACTATTAAGTGATCTTATCTTATAATTGTTAATGTTATATTAATGTGCCTTTCTTTTTCCACAGGTATGTTGACAGAGATGTTGGGTTAGTAGGATCCTTGGTACTACGACCCAAGACGGTAAGAAAAACTCCCCCTCTCCCTTCCTCAACTCTCTCCTTGGGCTGTATGAAGAGACAGTTTCTTTATGGGATTACAGAGATAGCTCTTACACTTTGTAATGCGACAGTGTAATGCATTTATTTTATAATAGTGTCTATACTTATGATCTTCATCACATCAAGGAAGACATAATTATATTAGAAAGAGACCAAGGCAGGACTACAATCTTAACTTATTCCAACTTTGTTATGGCCAATGTGGTGTAGTGGTTAGCATGTTTTCCTGTTTATCAAAGTGTCTAGGGTTTGAATCCCGGGTGGATTCTGTGAGATTTTTCTTAAGCGACATTGTTTGATTTTAAGACTGAAACCCTTATTTTTCCCTTTGTTTCTATTCACTACGTAGCTCTCTCTCTCTCTCTCTCTCTCTCTCTCTCTCTCTCTCTCTCTCTCTCTCTCTCTCTCTCTCTCTCTCTCTCTCTCTCTCTCTCTCTCTCTCTCTCTCTCTCTCTCTCTCTCTCTCTCTCTCTCTCCTCTCTCTCTCTCTCTCTCTCTCTCTCTCTCTCTCTCTCTCTCTCTCTCTCTCTCTCTCTCTCTCTCTCTCTCTCTCTCTCTCTCTCTCTCTCTCTCTCTCTCTCTCTCTCTCTCTCTCTCTCTCTCTCTCTCTCTCTCTCTCCCTCTTTCTCTCTCTCTCCCTCCGTATCTAAAGACTCGGTAGGTAAGGGGAAGGGAAGGGAGGAGGGGGAGGGGGCCCATATCACAGGAAGTCTTGTTTACGCTTTCTCGATCAATGGCCTGTGAAATGGGAGTACCCGGCTCAATGACGTGATGGTCGTGAATGGTTCTGGTGTGGTAGTGTGAGTGGTAGCAAGTGTGTGTGGTAGTCGTGAACGGTAGTAAGTGTGTGGTAGCCGTGAATGGTTCTGGTGTAGTAGTGTGAATGGTTCTGGTGTGGTAGTGTGAGTGGTAGCAAGTATGTAAGGTAGCCGTGAATGGTTCTGGTGTGGTAGCAAGTATGTGTGGTAGCCGTGAATGGTTCTGGTGTGGTAGTGCAAGAGCTAGATAGTGGGTGGTAGCTCAATGAAGTGGTAGCTGTGAATGGTCCGATCGTGGTAGTGTGAGTGGTAGCAAATGGGTGGTAGCTTTTAAATACAATATAATGGGGATGCATGGTATTGAGAGTGGTAGGGATGCTAGTATGGTAGTTTATGAACAAGAGTGTCTGCGAGTAACTATTAATTGACGGTACGTGTGTCGATTATGTGGAGGTGACTGGTTGCGTTTGTGGTAGCTCCTGTATGGTAACTAATGGACATAAAGTGTCACTGAATGGTCCTGGTATGGTAGTGTTAGTGGTAGCAGCTGTAAATGGTAACTTTAATGGTAGCTAATGGTGATACGGGGCTCAATGAATAGGGGCTGAAAGGTCGTGGTATGGTAGATCTGTTATAGTACAGGTGGGTGTGTGGGAGCTAATGGAGGTAGGCACTTAATGGTCCTGGTTAAAGCGTGATGAAATTAGTTAAAGTGATAAACTGGTATGAAATAGTGTGAATGGTTGGAGCTGTTCAGCTAAATTAATAGAATTGTAATGAAAACATGAGCAAATGTTAGATTGTATGGCTTTAAAAACAAAAACATGAACACAGTGAAGTAGTATTCCATGGCTCTGGTTTAGCGTTATAGACGATAGCTGCAGGGATATAGCTATATACTTAAACCCAGTGGTATGATAATGATTCTGACTACACTTGAATAGAATGGGTAATAGTAATAGTAGCACCTCAATTCTATGAACAATTATGGCTATTGTATCCTCTTAAATATCTTAAATCTTTCAAACAGGTGACGCCATTTGTTTGTATATTTCAGCCGTATACCTCCGAACGATCTTATTTAACATAAAATGTACGCGTCAAAAGTATAAAATAAATTCAAAATAAATAACTTAATAAACGGATTATTTGGCAATAGAATCAGTAAAGCAAGGAAGCCGTGGGCTGACTGAAGGGGTAAAGTGTCACGGTCATACCAGTTACTCAAAGGGCACTCATAAAACATAATACGTACATTATTCCGAAGATACACAAACCTTCAGTCCTTCTTTGACATAAGTACATTTGAACGTGCCATATTTTAAAACATTTATTATATAACAAGACTATATACATCACTATGATCGTCGTGTTTGAATTCAAATTTAAAATTAAAATTCACATTCAAATATTTGCTTTAATTCAAATATACAACACGTGTTTATACATGGAAGTCAACTGGCTAAGCCATATGAGAGAAAACTCTCTCTCTTGGGATAGATACACATTGCTACACGAGTTTGTTTACCATAGCTTTTGACTGTACTTGGTGACAGTAATCCCTCAACAGAATGATAAACTACAACGTCATTATTTTCTGCCAACAATCAATTTGTGTCCCGACATTCCCAGTGTGTAGGTGTTGAGGGAAGGGACAGAGACTATTTACAAGGGGGCTAGGGGGGTCGGAAGGGGGTGTTTACGAGTTCCAGGGTAATGGGGCGAATAGTAGAGGGAGTAGGGGGGAGGGGAGGGGCAAGATCCATGGATCTTGGGGAGGGGGAGAGCGTCACAGGAAACACACGAAGGAAAGTATACACACACACACACACACACACACACACACACACACACACACACACACACACACACACACACACACACACACAGGTACTCTCGCTAATCACCGTACCTGGGAAAGTGATTCTACCACAAAAACATCATTACTACCACAACAACACCCCATTTCACTATCAGCATCTGTCACTCACACACACGCACACACACGCACACACTCATATTAGCTTTAGCTAGCTCTAGCTCTCTCTCTCTCTCTCTCTCTCTCTCTCTCTGTCTCTGTCTCTGTCTCTGTCACTCTCTCTCTGTCACTGTCTCTGTCACTGTCTCTCACTCTCTCTCTGTCACTCTCTCTCTGTCACTGTCTCTGTCACTCTCTCTCTGTCTCTCTCTGTCACTCTCTCTCTGTCTCTCTCTGTCACTCTCTCTCTCTCTCTCTGTCACTCTCTCTCTCTCTCTCTCTCTGTCACTGTCTCTTGTCACTCTCTCTTTGTCACTCTCTCTCTGTCTCTGCCACTGTCACTCTCTCTCTCTCACAGGTAACCCCGCTAATTACCGTACCTGGCTTTCCTCTCTACTACCACCATGGGGAAGTGATTCTACCACAACAACATCCAACTATACCACCACCACCAGTATCTGTCACACACACACACACACACACACACACACACACACACACACACACACAGACACACACACACACACACACAAAACACAAACAAAACACACACACACCTTAACTACTTCATAACTGGTTACATCATTATTCCTTATGTTCCTTATATTATTAGACGATGATATGCAGCTCAGGAAGTACGTCTAGTAATCAGAAAGGTATAGTATATCTCCATCAATTCGTTGGCTATCACAAATCCTTTCTAAACCAAGTAAAATCATCTGACGATAGCCAGATTAAAAAGAAAAATAACTTCACCCGTATAGAAAGGGTTATTACGCTGTATATATTGGACAGATTATATTTGTTCAGACCATCAACTATAGGTAGCGCTAATGAACTTGACAATAATCTTGATCCCTGACCTCTCTGCAACTCAAAAGGGCCTTGAGCAAACTGGCTGTAACTATCCACACCTATTTCCTAGTGGACTCTTCCCAAATGAGAGAAACGTCAGCCCGATTGCTTTCATTAATTTCGAGTTAAAAGAAGTTTAGGGATCAAGGTTACTGCCAAGTTCCCTGGCGCTACCTATACCACCAATACACCGATCACAATCAGCATAACCCCTTACAACAACACAACCAAAACCATAAACTGTCATACCCACAGTATATTTCTAAATTATCACTACCACTCCTACAATGATGATAACAGATAACCCCTGGCCAAAACTAACCTTAAGTCTAACCAAAAAGGCAACTGTGCTAAGTCATGATGGAAAAGTAGTGTGTGTGTGTGTGTGTGTGTGTGTGTGTGTGTGTGTGTGTGTGTGTGTGTGTGTGTGTGTGTGTGTGTGTGTGTGTGTGTGTGTGTGTGTGTGTGTGTGTGTGTGTGTGTGTGTGTGCGCGCGCGTGTGTGCGTGCGTGCGTGCGTGCGTGCGTGCGTGCGTGTGTGTGTGTGTTAGAGTTAGTGAGTGGCAACAATGCATGAGGGACAAATTGCTTGCATGTTTGTTTACCCTTTTTAACGGGATATCCATTTTGTACTACATATCATTGTATATGAATAGCCATATATCCAATACACAGAATATAGAACCAGAATTTATCACCATTATACTTGCAATTAGAATCCCACTTCACCCTCCAAAACATATCCCTACCCATCCCATTATGTCTATTTACCTCTTCAAGATAATCCCAGCTCCCCTTTAGCAACGTAACCCCGACTACCGCAAACAGTTATCATCCCAACCCCCGCCCCGACTAGTTAGGCTAAGGCAGCTCAGAGTTTCAACCACCCCAACCACACGACCACACTCCCTCTACCACAACAGTAGCCTGCTTCTACCATACACCACACAAGGAAAGAGGACACCACCGCAGGCTCACCGCAGGGTATTTGATATTCGGGATAGGAATAAATCTCAGCACCGTGAGTTTGTTCTTTCAATGCTCGCTACTGTGTTAATGAACTTGGGTGGGTTACTGGAGTTGAGAGGCATGGACATACACACATACATACATACACCTACACACACACCTTCACCTACACTCACACACACACATCTATCACCTATACATGCATACACACAAACGAACACATACACGCACAAACGAACACACCTACACCTATAAACACACAAACTCTCAACATATAAGCGCACACACACACACACACACAGCTCGTAGCCTAGTAGGTAGAGCTCTCGTCTCACACACGAGGGGTCGGGGGTTCAATCCCCGGCCGGGCGGAGACAAATTGGGCTTGTCTCCTTTCATGTGTTAGCCTCAGTTCACCTAGCTGTAAATAGGTACCTGGAATAAGTGGACGACGTTGTGACGTCCCATCTGGGGTTGGCAAAAATGGTACAAGGCGAGATGGGTATCATATGGTTCACCTAAGCTGATGGCTACCTAAGCCTTCGGGCGAGACGGTACCGTCTATAGTGAAAATGGTACCATACAGCCTTCGTTTCCGATGTCGCCAATTGGCTAAAATACAGACTACACACACATCCACAGCCATTCCAACAGTACATAAACACTTAATATGCATTTCACGCAATACATTCCCAGTTAAGGAGGCGCGATAATAATGAGCTTAGCTCGCATTGCGTGGATTCCCCTTGACGAACAAGTAACTGAGTAACTGAGTGAGTAACACACACACACACACACGAAAAACATGATTGTTTTATCATATATAACTGTCTATAAGTATGTCTATCTGTTTTCCTGTAGACCATATTCTTAAACCTTACCATAGTGAGTCTCGATGCATTGATGAACGAACGAAGGAAATAAAAATGAACTTGGCTCCTGAAGAAACTGCATGAAGGTTTGCACGGTTGCTCTAATAAGTCAAAGCTCGGCTGTCTATTACGTTTGACTTCTTCTGTCTGCATTAATGTCTGTCAGATGTTGAGTAGGGGTGGGTAAGTGTAGGAACATGTTTGTATACCTCACTCGAAATGAAGAAATCAAGTTTAGATATTCCTGATACCAATTATTGATCAAACTATACTTGGTGTCGAGATATGACTTATTTGCCCGACTGTACACGAGTTACGAGTGTGAGAGACCGTAGTATCTCGTCAATTGTTGTTTTTTACGTGATTGCGAGGGGGGATCGTAATTGTGTAACCGAAGCCTGTCATTTGTCAGGGTCTACGTGTGTGTTTGGTGGTGTGGGGGTTTGGTGAGGTAAACAGTTGTATTGTGCGTGTGTGGGGAGGTAAACAGGTGTATTGTGGGGGTGTGGGGAGGTAAGTGCGTGTATTGTGGGTGTGTGGGAGGTAAGTGTGTGTATTGTGGGGGTGTTGGGAGATAATCATGTGTATTGTGGGGGGGTGGGGAGGTAAAAAGGTGTATTGTGGGTCTGTAGGGAGGTAAGCATGTGTATTGTGGGTGTGTGGGGAGGTAAGTGTGTGTATTGTGGGAACGTAAGCGTGAGTATTGTGGGTGTGCGGGAGGCAAGTGTGTGCATTGAGGGGGTGTGGAAGGCAAGTGTGTGTATTGTGGGGTTGTGGGAGGCAAGTGTGTGTATTGTGGGGGTGTGGAGAGGTAAGTGAGTGTACTGAGGGTGTGTGGGTGGCAAGCGTGCCTATTGTGTGGGTGTGGGAGGTCATCATTTGTATTGTGGGGATGTGGGGAGGTAATCATGTGTATTGTGGGGGTGTGGGGAGGTAATCATGTGTATTGTGGGGTATGGGGAGGTAATCATGTGTATTGTGGGGGTGTGGGAGGTAATCATGTGTATTGTGGGGGTGTGGGAAGGTAATCATGTGTATTGTGGGGGGTGTGGGGAGGTAATCATGTGTATTGTGGGGGTGTGGGGAGGTAATCATGTGTTTTGTGGGGGTGTGGGGAAGTAATCATGTGTATTGTGGGGGTGTGGGAGGTAATCATGTGTATTGTGAGGGTGTGGGAGGTAATCAGGGGTATTGTGGGGGTGTGGGAGGTAATCAGGGGTATTGTGCGGGTGTGGGGAGGCAATCATGTGTATTGTGGGGGTGTGGGGAGGTAAGTGTGTGTAAGGTAGGGTTAGTGAATGTGTGTATTGTGGGGGTAGTAAACGTGGGTGTGTGCGAGGGTAAGCGTTTGTATTGTGATGTGTGGGGAGGCTATGGGGGGTGACCTGCGTTTTTTCTCTCCTTTTCTCTCTTTCTCTGGGTTGTATCCATTCAGGCCCATTCAGCCTACTGTTTTAAGACATTTATCCCCATCCAGGTGTCGATTTCTTTCTGGCGAGGGATAGCGAGCCAGCATTGCATGAAGGAAATCCGATATTTTTCTATCAAAAAATTTACAAATTTAGCCTGCTGTCAAATTGTTTTTAAAATATATGCTGGCTCACGTCTACTATCGCTCCCCAAGAAAAAATCGACACCTAGATGGGGATAAACGTCTGAAAACAGTAAGCTGAATGGGGCCGAATTGATACAACCCAGAGAGAGAGGGAGAGAGAGAGGAAAAAACGAGGTGGGCCCTCTTAATGTGGGTATTGTGGGAAGTTCAATAAAGGGGTGTGGGGAGGGTGTGGGATTGGTGAACTGTGTAGGGGAGATGGGTCGTTTTTCTAGACACCCTTCTCCCTCATGCTTAGCCCCATTAGTTTTGAAATCTTAAGACGTTTGCTCCATTAGTTTGGCGATTTTAAAACCTTGCACTCTATTTCTATGTCAATTTTAAGACTTGTGCCATTTAGCTTTTGAGTTTTTTCCTGGCGAGCGATAGCGAGCTTGTAATTTGAGAGGGATGTACACATTTATCTTGAAGGGGGGTCTTGGGGGTGTTTTGTTAAAGCTTGATGGAGGTCTAGGGAGGACACTAGAAAAAATAATAATATGTGACAAAAAATCGACCAAAAAGTGAACCATAGTAGGTCAGTTGCCTGCACTACCTTCTTTACCACGGCTGTTCAGATAGTGAAACATAGAATGGGCGTTATATTATCTCCAAACAAATCGGATGTAGCGTCTCAAAATCTCCAAACTAATGGAACGAAACAAGGGAGCGCCAAAAAAAGCCCTCCTTGGGACCAAACAGGGTACAATGACAAGTAATGGCCCCCTCATTACTGCCTGCCTGCAGTACCCCTCTGGAGGACAAAGGACCTCCACTAAACTGTTCCGCTCTAATACATCGTAGGTTAGTTTGTTCCACCACACGTACATTGTTTAACCCTTTGAGAATCTAAGCCGGCATTTCACGTCAGTGTCACACAAGTGCTTTAACCGTCAATTTTTACAAGCAATTGTAATTTGGCAGCTTCAAAATGAAAGAAGTATCAAAACTTAGTCACCTAACTTCCTCTGCCTTAATGCAAAAGAGCCTCAAAATATTACAAATATATACTTGCTCGTCCACAATTGCTGGACAAAGTGCTCGTGTGACGGCGGCTTTAATTTAGTTATTAATAGACGAACTCTGAAATCAAGGAGTAAAATAGACCTCAGTTAACCTTCTTACTCCCATAAGACCTTCCTAAGCTGAAAATAATCAATACCTTGAGATTCATGCTTACGACAACCCGTAAAGTATATACGTGCAAATGAAATTCACGCATCCAATAGCGTACTCCATTCATGAGATATTTGTAACAACTGGATTTAACAGTTTATTCTGGCTCTTATGAGGCAACTTTATGCAATTTAGGAAGGAGTTGTGGATGTCAGAGGGATATTTGAGGTAGTATTTACCCCTTGGTTCCTAGAGGGATTTCCTAACCTGAGAAAAATCGTCTAATGTTAGCCAGACTAAAGTGACAAAGCGTACTAGAATACTGAAAGTGTTAATTTGTTGTGGATTAAATGTTGGTGGAAAGTTGCTCCTAAAATTGCTGCCGATCGAAAATTGCCAGAAAAAGGCGTTCGTATGACTCGTCCTTAACCCATTCAGTACCGGTGACGTCCTTTTCATCATATTCTGGCAACTAGTAGACGATTTTATTTAACTTAGGGAAAATGTGTGGTAGCTAAAAGAACTGAGGTAGTCTGTAGCCTTTTAATTGTTAGAGGCCCTTCCTAAGCTGAATAAAATAATCTAATAGTTGCCAGAATATAATGAGAAGGACGTCACCGTTACTGAATAGGTTAAAAAACGTAACTCCGGCACAATTCATCTGCTGGTGGCGTCTGGAGTCCCGAAGCCGAAGAAGGAGGTGGTGTTTTAAGGTCGCATCCCTCCCGGTAACTTTAAGAGTGCTTTCGACCTTAGTGCGGGGGGCAGTAGGGGCGACGGAGCGGACGGCGGGAGTCGGGGAATGGAATTTTGGTCCCAGACGTGAATAGAAACGTCACATACATTCCTTCTCCGAACAGAGTCAAGGGGGAATCATGGTGGAGTATTTTCCGGCAATGTTCGATAAACAAGTTATTACTAGTACTATTTTGAGGTTCTTTTTCATTGGAATCGGAAACCAGATCGAAGGTAGATTATGGTAGGTAGTATAATTCCTGTGAAACCTATTTTTTGCAGCAGCCAGACAACAATTGCCCGTATAAATTGACGGAAAAGTTAGTCGTGTGACATACCCTTTACATACACAATATTTTGATCTGCTAACATTTCAAGTCAGACGGGTATTTATTCCTGGCTCCTTTCCTTTGGCAATATTTCGAGTCAGATACACTTCTTTTCTGGCAATATTTTGAGTTACATGAGCTCATTGTTTATGTCAACTTTATATCGACATCATGCTTAATACCTCTGGCAAAATTTCGGGAATATGCTGAATTGGTATCTGTAACTAGATTGAAAGTGGGTGTTTTTAATTTGGGAAGGTCTTTCCTCAAACCGGTGTCAGGCAAGTGTGGTCTGGCATCTTCTGAATTAAAGTTATACATTAGTTCAGTCTCTTAAGTTCATATACATTCAGTCTAGTTGTTGATTCGTATACGATGATCACATCAAATTGTAAGAGGGAAAAATTGCTCATCGAATATTGACGGAATATGCGCTAGTGGGACATCGCCTTAAATTGAGTAAAATAATATGGCAGTAACATTAAAATAAGTAAAGATAGTGTGGACTGATAGAAGCGATCATAGATTATAGAGTATAGTGGGTGTGTCAAAGCTAGTCTCTCTCTCCTCTCTCTCAGTCTCCTGTTTTTTTCTACTTCTCATCTTATCCACGCGTTAAACCATTGTCTCTATTATCCACATTTTCCCTCACGGTTTCCTCTGCAATGTTTCAGTCTTATAATATTTATATTTGGTGTTTCATTTTTATCGTTATTCTCTTTTGTTTTGTATTACTTAATATTACTTTATTTATTATTATTTATTATTATTTATTATTATTTATTATTATTTATCATTTATTTTTAAGCTCCTCGGTGGTCTAGGTCCTGGAGTGCTGCACTACTGGCCTGGGTTCGAACCCTGGCTGTGGCATGACACAACAATATTTTATATCTGTGTTATGTGTGTGTGTGTGTGTTTGTATCTGATGCATTGTGGGGTCGAAGATGCAAAAAACCCAGTCCAGTTTTAAAATATATCATTATGGAATGAAATTGAAACCTTATATTGGGATGTCCTTCTAGCCTACTCAAGATCAAGTAGAACAACCTTTGCCATTGTTTGAGGAGTAGAGTAATGCCATTGACAAATTAGCATATGCATCAGCATAATTTTATTCTGGCTTACACAAAAAACATTTAGAAATGAAAGGTGTATGCAATGATCGCAATCCACTTTTATTTCCACAGTAGCTTATTTAACAGCAAAATCGTCTAATGATAGCCAGAACAAAAATTAACTAACTGGTACCCAGTTATCGTAATTAAGCGATCCATTCCATCGATAAATCTATGGGGTGTCAGTGTAAGGTTTGGTTGGTGGGCTCCCGTCTCCCATAGCTCAGGTCTGGCCGTCCACTACAGCCCATTGACCTTGGCCTTAACCTTCCCTGCACAGTGCCGTTCAAGGCTTGCTTAACCTATTTGGCTCGAGGGAGGTATTTTTGGGACTCTCATGTTTCGCCCCCATTAGTTTGGAGATTTCAAGACGTTTCGCACCATTAGTTCGGCGATAAAACGATGCTGCACCCCATTCAGGTGTCAATTATTTATCTGAACGAACAATAATGAGCCTGTATAATAGTTAAACAATGACACACAACAAACACTCAACATCGAACCAACCAGAACACGATTCCTTACATTTGATAAAGCAACTCCAGATTTTATTTATTCAGCTTAGAAAAAAACGCTAGGAACCAATGAACTGAACCTCGATTAAACTTTTCTCTGTAGCAGATAGTTCATAACTGAATAACATAGCTAGACAAACAGAAACATGTCTAGAATATACAGTAGCAGAACGTATAGCGTCATTTAAATGCAAGGTAAAAGTCTGGTTTTGAAAGTGTATGTGTCGCCACCTTAGAATTTCATATATATACAAACACATGCAATGCTGTGGAGGTCATAAAAGTCTTCACTTCGAAACAGCTACAAACAGAACTCCAACACCCCTTCTTCCCTCTCTACGCTCTTCAGATAATAGGAAAAGTAGAAAGTAGCTACGAGGTGGAGTTTGTGGAGTTTTCTGGGTTTGGAGATATTAATTCACATACACCACACACAGACAGTAGTTCGGATTGCAGGGCAAGTGAGTGGGGTAGGTGGTGTGGGAATTAGTATTGGTGATGGTGAGGGCCTAGCTATGGTGTGTGAGGGAGTCCTGGGGGACTCAGAGGAGTCGGGTTGCTTGAACTCCTCGTCCTCCATGGCCCTATTGCGCACTGCTGCGGTCCCCTTCATAGTGTGGGGCTTCAAGGTCCTTTTCCTGCACTGACCAGTCCCCAGCCCTGAATGGCACAGCCTACACCCTCTTCCCCCTGATGTATGAGTCAGGGTCCCTGGGCTCCCCAGAAGAGTTCGGGTACATCTCCTCCACTCTTCCCCTATAGGTTAGGGTTGTCTATGGTGTTAGGCGGTCCCCCTGTAATAGGGGTGTCTTTGGTGATAGCTGTCCCCCTGGTATCTGAAAGGGATGTGGTCCCCCTGTAATAGGGGTGTCTCTGGTGATAGCTGTCCCCCTTTTATCTAAAAGGCGTGTGGTCCCCCTGTAATAGGGGGGTGTCTGGTGATAGCTGTCCCCCTGGTATCTGAAAGGGGTGTGTCTGGTGATAGCTGTCCCCCTGGTATCTGAAAGGGATGTTTCCGGGTGGATGGGACTCGATAAAGGCCTTGGCGGGCAACCTATCTAGGGGAAAAAACCCTACACAAATTACCGATGAGCGACACGCTAATCGGTGCCACTTACAGGTGGCGATTTTTATAACATATATAACAGAGGTGCCGTTGTAAAGGCTTATCTCTCAATACTTTCACCTGACCTGACGGCCATAGCCCTATAGTACTTGCGTTTGTCTATACAACTGAAAGATGTTATTTTGACACGGTATCATGAACCAATCAGCTCCGAGTAGAGATGTTTTGCTCAAACTGATAAGTACAAACTCGCCAAGTTACAAATAATGGACAATAGCGCATTCTCTGTCAACTTGTGTTCGGCAACTTCATGCAAACAATATTTATGAATGTAGTGTACAAACTCGCCAAGTTACAAATAATGGACTATAGCGCATTCTCCGTCAACTTGTGTTCGGCAACTTCATGCAAACAATATTTATGAATGTAGTTTTCAAAAACATTAATTATCACACACACGCACATATCTATCTATCTCTATATGTATCTTTTTTGTTTTCAATGTAAAGTATATTGCATACATAGATTAATCTCAATGGTTTTACTTGCATGAAAAATATCATAAGAGGTCCACGAATGTTTATGAGTACCTGCACACCAAGCCTGGGGGGTGCCTTGAGTCTGGCGTCATCCTGCCCTGCCCGTCTCGCCATTACTCGTGATTTCTCGCTCCACATTCCCGTCCTGATGGATGTACAGCGGGTGTCAATAGTTCGCTCGTATCTTATACCCTACCCTACGGGTGATGGTAAATTGAATCCCTTGGCAGCGGCTTTCTCGATACTTACTGGAAACATGAAACACTACTATATGTCTTTGCATCATATATATACCAAGTTTTCATATTTAGCATCATATTTCACTACAAATGTGTGTGATAGCATATGATAATTTATTGTCCGATAAAAATAAACAGACGTTGATGAAAAACTGTTAATTATTTTCACTAATGTGATTCTCAGATCCTGCAGTTTATAAAAGGAAAAATGTATCGAAATGCAAGCTTCCTCTTCTAGTCACCAAAATGGCTGCCCAGGATCTGTCTACTAATATGATGATCTCTAGATGGATACAAACTGGCAAAGGGTTAAGCACCGGAAGTACCTCAGGCTTTTTCCCTTTAATGGCAGAGGTTCGCGGAATGATACTGATGTCGGCCTCTGGGCTAGCGGCGACACACACGGCCGTCCTGGAATATACAGGGTGACCCAAAAAAAAACTCCCACATTTCAAAGGTAAATGAAACAAAAATGGTTACAGATAATCAAAATATGATTTGCACACATGAAACTTCATTCAATACAGTTTTTATTCATCATGTTTTAAAGATGACATCCTCCAAATGGTGGCCGTCATTGTCTATACACACTTGGAGGCGATTTCTGAAGGCTGCCATGGCTCGACGGGTCATGTCGGGTGGAACAGCGGCTATCTCCTGCTGAATAGCAACCTTAAGGGCATCAAGAGTTTGGGGTCGATGAGTATACACTCGTGATTTAAGGTAGCCCCACAGCAAAAAAATCATAGGGGCGAGGTAAGGGGAACGGGCCGGCCACCCAACATCGCCAACGAGATCACCCGATCTGGAAACATTTCCCTAAGCACTTGCAATGATCGATGTGTGGTTTCAGCAAGATGGAGCTATGGCACACACAGCTCGACGATCATTGCAAGTGCCTAGGGAAATGTTTCCCTTAATCACGAGTGTATATTCATCGACCCCAAGCTCTTGAAGCCCTTAAGGTTGCTATTCAGCAGGAGATAGCCGCTGTTCCACCCGACATGCCCCGTCGAGCCATAGCAGCCTTCAGAAATCGCCTCCAAGTGTGTATAGACAATGACGGACACCATTTGGAGGATGTCATCTTTAAAACATGATGAATAAAAACTGTATTGAATTAAGTTTCATGTGTGCAAATAATATTTTGATTATCTGTAACAATTTTTGTTTTCATTTACCTTTGAAATGTGGGAGTTTTTTATGGGTCACCCTGTATAATAGACACAAGCGATAGAAAGCCTGTAACTTAAAATAAATCGGCTACGTACGCCGGGTAATTTTTCTATTAAAAACAAAATACTAATTTAGTTTAATTGAGCAAAGTTTAGTTTGAAGGAAGACAGGGGAGGCGTTTTTGTTAGTATAAGGAACAAACTAAAATACATTGCTCGAAAATGGCAAAATAAAGCAAAATCTTCAAAATCTAATACAACATATCATAATAACCCAAAAAGGACGTCGGACCAGATAGTGTAAAGATAATAATAAGAATAAGAGGATGGGTAACTGGGAAGGAATAGGTGGGGTGTGGTATAAATCCTTCTCTCTCTGTGTTTACTTTGGGAAGAAGTTTTACGCTTGTATTCCTAAGCGATTCTTTCCCTTCGCAACCCCGATACAGCACGAAATAACGAAGGACGATTTGTGTGTTTGTGTGTGTATGTGTATGTATGTGTATGTATGTGTGTACTGTGTGTGTGAGTGGGTGTGGGTGTATGTGTGTGTGTGTGTGTGTGTGTATATATAACTGCAACACAGACCTCAGTAGGAAATGCATACCTCTTGCTTATCCATATTCCTCGTAGGTTATGCAATGTGGGAAAGATAATCACCACCCTAACCCAACTTTTCAGAAGTCTACCCAGTTTCCCAACAGTTTTCTATGACCCGCTACTACGCAAACCTTTGGTCAGGCTCAGTCACACGAGAGGTCCTGTAGTAGAAAGAGCGGTCAACTGTTTCTATATACGCCATTTTCTCTCCCTCAATCTGTCTTTCCATCATCCTATGACTTAAACTGGCTCAAACTCCGAAGTGTCCAGATATTTTGACTCTAACGTACCATGAATTTGGCTCTCTTACTCTACTTTGGGGGAGATACTTTTTACAGGCAGTGTCTCTCCTTCACACACACACAAACAAGACAAAAACAAAGACAAAACAAAATATAATAAACAAACAAAATATAATAAAATATATGAATTAAAATTGGTGCCACAGTTATCAGAGAACGATAATATATTTTATGTTTGATATTACAGAAACTATATCCAAAGACCAAACTATATCTCCTGTACCAGTATTCCCAAATGTTTATAATGGGTATGAAAAAAATAAAAATAAAAACAAAAATAATAATAATAATAAAATAGAATGAAATAGAAAATAAAAATATAAATAGGAAAAATGGGGATTGGGCCTGAGCATATAGATAGATAGATAGATAGATGAATTTATTTGGGTGTATATAGAGGACAATATCACCAGTGGCACCAACATGGCGGAGATTGGCTGATCTCTGTTACTACAGGTTTTCTTAATTCACACGTGAGTTTCATCCTAGTGGGGTTTTTTCGGCATCTCTGGTTTAAATCGCTCTATTGCATATTGCAGTTTTACAAGATCTCAGTCAATTTAAGCAGTCCAACCCCAGCATAGTTATCAATAGTAATCACAAAAATGCAAAGAAAACACACACACACACACACACACACACACACACACACACACACACACACACACACACAAACACCCTCCTCCACGACCATGGCCTACGACAACTTTTTATCGCCGGGTCGTTGTCTTTGGTCTGTGGAATTTATGCATTAATTCCTTAGTCATTATTGTGATGGGTTGGCCCTTTAGAGATTATGACTCATTTTGACAGTTTATTCTGGCTATCATTAGAGGATTTTATGCAGTTTTGGAAGGATCTGTGGGGATGAAAAGGGTAAAGACTATCTCAATTAACCCTCTGACATCCAGTTTGCTCTTATTCAAGCTGTCCCAAAGAAGGGTGATCGCTCTCAACCCTCCAACTATCGTCCAATTGCTCTCATCTCTTGTATCTCTATAAAGTTTTTTAAACTATTCTTGCTTCCAAATTTCTTAAGCATTTCTCTTCTCATAATCTACTCTCAGATCACCAGTATGGTTCCTTACAGCTCTACTGGTGATCTTCTTTCATATCTTACTAACTCTTGGTCATCCTCCTTTCGGGACTTCGGTGAGACCTTTTCTATTGCACTAGACATATCGGGGTTCTTTACCCCTGTACAGCTTCTTGCTCTGTACAGGGGCACAGTGCGTCCTTGTATTGAGTATTGTTCACATGTATGGGGAGGATCCTCTCACACCGCACTCCTAGACAAAGTAGAAAGGAAAGCCTTTCGTATCATTAACTCACGCCCACTCACCAACTCTCTGCAATCTCTCTCTCTTCGCCGCGATGTTGCATCTCTCTCGCTATTCTATCGCTATTATAATAATCAATGCTCCTCAGAGCTTTCCCAGTGTATACCACTTCCTCTACGTAGGGTACGTACTACCCGTCCTTCAACACAATCCCACCCCTATGCTGTGCAACTTTCCAACCCTAGAGTGAAACGTTATTCTCAGACTTTCTTCTATTCAACTACCAAGCTCTGGAACTCTTTCCCAGAATCAGTCTTTCCCTCTTCCTATGACTTAAATTGCTTCAAACTCCGTGTGTCCAGGCATTTTGGCTCGAACGTCCCTTGATTTTGGCCCTGTCACTCTTTCAACTCTGGGGGAGGCACTCGATACAGGCAGTTCTGCCTTTTGTCTCCCTCACTCACATCAGAAAGAAAACAAATGTTAAACCCATATTAATCTGATTGATATCGTCTAATAACAGCCAGAAAACAGAACAGAAATGTGTAATCCGATCTTGAAAGGGTTAATTAGCTACTTTGAAGATGTATATAGGAGAGAGAGAGAGAGAGAGAGAGATTAAGAGAAAGAGCTAGAGAGAGGTAGGGATTGGAGAGGCCGTTCTCCACCACCACCACCATACCTGCCTCACGCCCCCGTCTCCCGAACCTCTACCATGGCTCAGGCTTCTACTTAACACTTTTAACATAAGGGGGATGCATTTCCGTCTGTAGGGGAGATTTGTATTGTTTTATTTGCTTATTTATTTATTTATTCCTATTTTCATTTATTATTTTTTGTTTCCTCCCCAGACATCCAACACATTTAAAAAATATATCCTCAATTCCCCTTTTGAGATACATTTCTACATGTTTCGTTAGAAAAATGTCGATCTATGGCCGATTCCTCCTAAATTGTCTTCTCGCTAGACTAACAGTAGGTACCCTGTTCTGGTGTCAATATTATTCTGGGTGAGCGATTGCGAGCCTGTAACTTAGAAGAAATCGACCTTCGGCCGGTACATTTGTTCTGTCGAAAATGTACAATTATAGTTTGAAGGGGGTCCAAAAATGCGGTTTTGTTAGCCTAGGGAACGCTCTAAAGACACATTGCTCGAAATTGGCAAAAGCAAATAAAATCCTCAATAATATTCAAACAACATAAATTATAATAACCCACAAGAAGTCAAACCAGATAATGTTAAGCAGGAATCTAACGAACGCATTTTCTTACAACTTTCTTCTGCGCTTCTGATAATAATGGCAGTTATTAAATCAAAGTTATATAAGGCTTCTTCCACTTTAACCCTTTCAATACCATACTGTCTCACTTAAGGGGAGGTATTTAGTTTGTTCCATAGACCTCCATTAAGCTTAAAATTACACTCCCTTGAATCCCTTGCAAGATAAATTTGTACATTTTTCGGTAGAAAAATGTCCCGGCCAAAGGCCGGTTCCTCTTAAATTACAGGCTCGCTATCGCTCGCCAGGATAAAATCGACACCTGAATTGCACGAAAGGTCTTAATATGGGGTGAAAGTTCTTAAAATCGCTAAACTAATGGGGCAAACGTTTTATAATATCAAAAGCAATGGGGCTAAACATGAGGGAGAAAGGGGTAAAACAAAAATCCCTCAAGTGGAGATCTCCCCTTAACCCTATTTTCTATCACAGAATCTATTTAGGCTGCACAATATCGGCGAACTATAGCTAAAAATAAACTTTAAGTGACGTTGCCTGGTACAAATGAGGTTAACCCTTTGAGTACCAGCGACGTGTTTTATAATATAGTCTACCTTATTATTTAGACGATATTATGCAGCTTAGGAAGGATCTGTGGTAGTTAATAGGGTTGGTCGAGATAGTTTGAAGCTTCATTATTGCTAGAGGTCCTTCCTAAGCTGAATATAATCGTCTAATAGTTGCCAGAATATGATGACAAGGACGTCCCTGGTACTGAACGGGTTAAACAATTCCGATAACGATGCAAAATGATCTCAATGATAATAATAATAATAATAAAACTTCTCATAAGTAGATATCCCAGGCTATAAGAAGCTATCATAATGAACTTAGGAGATTATTGATTGACACAAATATTCCCAAGAGCAAGCATCATGTATTTAAAGGGGGGGGGGGGGGGACCGTTTTTGTTTTTATCTTTCTCTCCTTTTCTCTCTTTCCCTGGCTTGTATCCATTCGGCCCCATTCAGCCAACTATTTTAAGACGTTTATCCCCATCCAGGTGTCGATATCTTCCTGGCGAGCGATAGCGAGCCAGCATTGTATGGAGAAATCCATCTTCGCTGGAGACACTTTTCTATTGAAAACATTACAAATTTAGCTTGCTGTCAAAACTAAAATATATATATGCTGGCTCGCTACCGCTCGCCAGGAAAATATTGACACCTGGATGGGGGTAAACGTCTTAAAACTAGGCTGAATGGGGCCGAATGGATACAAGCCAAAGAGAGAGGGTGAAAAAGATCAAACAAAACGAGGAGGGCCCCCTTAATGTCTTGTTTTTATCTCGTAGGAACTGCAGCGTGAAAGTGGAGGGTAATTCGTGAGGTTAGCGATATTTACGATTAGCGAGTGCACGGTGGTGGGATTGGTGGCGAGGATGCTCGTAACGGAACTATATGTACTGTATACTGTATATATATATATATATATATATATATATATATATATATATATATATATATATATATATATATATATATATATATATATATATAAAGAGAGAGAAAGAGAGAGTTGGTGTTACTCATGTCAAGGATGGGATTGTGGTGTCAATGGTGGTATCATTGGTGGTGACATTGGTGTCAATAGTGGTGGTGATATAGCTATGGGTTTGGTGGTGGTGGTGATGGTGCTATGGGTATGGTGGTGGTGATGGTGCTAGGGGTATGGTGGTGGTAGTGATGGTGCTAGGGTATGGTGGTGATGGTGCTAGGGGTATGGTGGTGGTGGTGGTGATGGTGCTAGGGGTATGGTGGTGGTGGTGGTGGTGATGGTGCTAGGGATTGTGGTGGTGGTGATGGTGCTAGGGATTGTGGTGGTGGTGGTGCTAGGGATTGTGGTGGTGGTGATGGTGCTAGGGGTATGGTGGTGGTGATGGTGCTATGGGTATGGTGGTGGTAGTGGTGATGATGGTGCTAGGGGTACAGTGGTGGTGGTGGTGATAGTACTAGGGGTATGGTGATGGTGCTAAGGTTATGGTGGTGGTGGTGCTAGGGGTATGGTGGTGGTGATGGTGCTAGGGGTATGGTAGTGATGGTGGTGCTAGGGTTATGGTGGTGATGGTGGTACTAGGGGTATGGTGGTGGTGATGGTGCTAGGGGTATGGTGGTGGTGATGGTGCTAGGGGTATTGTGGTGGTGGTGGTGGTGGGGATGGTGCTAGGGGTACAGTGATGGTGATGATGGTGTTAGGGGTACAGTGGTGGTAATAGTGATGGTGCTAGGGGTATGGTGGTGGTGCTAGGGGTACAGTGGTGGTGGTGGTGATGGTGCTAGGAGTACAGTGATGGTGATGATGGTGCTAGGGGTACAGTGGTGGTGATAGTGATGGTGCTAGGGGTATGGTGGTGGTGCTAGGGGTACAGTGGTGGTGATCGTGATGATGATAGGGGTATGGTGGTGATGGTGCTAGGAGTACAGTGGTGGTGATAGTGATGGTGCTAGGGGTATGGTGGTGGTGATGGTGCACATTCCTATAGCTCTGAGGCGGAATAACTACCAGAGCTCCGAGAAAGCCGCGTCCCGATACCCTCCCCTCCCTCACGACCTTGACTTCGGCTTGCTCGATTTACTTTTTTAACCCTCTCAGCATTTGTATTTCTTCCTTTTATTTTGGCTATCAGTGGACGATATTATTTACCTTAGGAAGCACTTAGAAGGCTAGACGGTCAATATAGATTGTAGTTACCTTGTTTATTTCTGTAGGTCCCTCCTAATCTATATAAAATTGCCTAATGTTAGCCAAATATATTTAAAAGAGTCATCTGTACCGAATTTCTTAATGCCGTTGCTAAATTATTAAACTCGACAGAGGAAGGATCCCAAGGAATTAACGTAAACAAAAAACTGCCCTATCAACCGCTTTAATTCGGATAGATCCTTCCTACTCTGAAACAGTCGTCTTTAGGTATCTGTAATACAGCAAACATTGAATGGGTTAATGCTTTGTCCCACGAGCCTTTTTTTCCGTCGATTTTCAACCAACAACTTCATCCCACATCGAATTAATTAAGGCTTTTCATATCAGTGTTAATTAAAAAATACTTCATATTAGCTTAAGTAACACTGGGGCAGGGCCACACGAGTAATTTTGTTCAGTGTTTATATTTGTTTACCATGTTGTTGATTTTGTTCAGTGTTTATATTTGTTTACCATGTTGTTGATTTTGTTCAGTGTTTATATTTGTTTACCATGTTGTTGATTTTGTTCAGTGTTTATATTTGTTTACCATGTTGTTGATTTTGTTCAGTGTTTATATTTGTTTACCATGTTGTTGATTTTGTTCAGTGTTTATATTTGTTTACCATGTTGTTGATTTTGTTCAGTGTTTGTGTTTGTTTACCATGTTGTTGATTTTGGCTAACCCATTTTTACCACGTTTTCGCTTATATGTTTTTTTTATTTCCGGATTTGTATATCGTCGTAAATTGCATATTATAGTGAATTTATCTTCTCTTTTTTTGTCCAAGAATCACAAGTCAGATTATGATAATGGCTAGTAAAACGCCGGAAATATGGCGGTGGGACGCCCCCTTAACGATGACATTTTATGTCTACTTATTTCGTTCTGTAAGACGTATATGGTTTCCGTATATGGTGATGTTTGAGAATATGGCCGTATGTCTGCCTACCACACTCCCCAGACCCATCATAACTCTCTAACCCTTCTCCATATTCTCCTTTAACCCATGATAACCCCCAATTTTTCATAACTATTCCTCTCACAACCCCTATTACCCTTCAGAAACCCCCTCCACTTCTCATAACCATCTAAACCTCCTCCATTCTATTGCAATATCATCCCTTGCCCTCAAATACCCTCTTAAACCCCCTAACATCCCTCAGAACCCCCTCAATTATCTCCCACAACCCCCATTCCCCTCAATATCTCTCTCACGACCCAAAACAGCCTTCGTAGTCCTCATCCATTCTCTCCCACAACCCCCATTCCCCTCACAATCCCTCTCATAACCCCAACCTCTCTCAGAGCCCCCCTCAAATATATCTCACAACCCCCATTCTCATTACAATTTCTGATTACAACCTTCAAGTTCCCTCCTAACCCTCATCCATTCTCTCCCACAACCACCATGCCTCTCACAATCCCTCTCACAACACCCAAATTCCCTTCTAACGTTTTTCATTCCTCAGTCTCCTAACCTTCAACTCCCCTCACACCTCCAATCTTCTCACAGCCACCCTCACATTCCCCAACCTCTTTCACAAACCACCAACCCTCTTCTCTCTCACAAACTCCCAATCTTCCTAAAACCCCCAACCACTCCTAACCCTCCTCTCATTCTCTTCCTGTTTCTGGTTCTCGGTCGATTTTAGTGATAAATATGTCTGAAGTAACTGAAAATGTCTGAAGTGTGTGTGTGTGTGTGTGTGTGTGTGTGTGTGTGTGTGTGTGTGTGTGTGTGTGTGTGTGTGTGTGTGTGTGTGTGTGTGTGTGTGTGTGTGTGTGTGTGTGTGTGTGTGTGTGTGTGTGTGTGTTGTTGTCATGAAATGTGCTCGTCTGACGTATGTTCTACATTTTCGGCCGTGAACGAACGATTTCATAACATTCTGTAGTGCATCTGGTTCTGAAAATATGTGTGAAGAAATCTTAAGAACACCTTTGCTGTTTTCGTTGCACCTTTCGGCGTGACCAATTAATATATCCGTTGTCCCAGTAATTTATCGCCTCAACAACTAACAGCTAACAGAAAAAAGCTTCGGTATTTTGATAACCGCAGATCGAGCCGGCTAGATGTGTCTTACCTAACGCGGAAATTACAGTGTTGTCCTGGGAAATAATGACTTTGTGAAACGGTGATCACAGTAATGGAAGGGAGGGTTGAGACTGAGGAGCTGCAATGTGTGGAGGAGGGGATGGAGAGGCCTTGCTACTGAGCTGGCAATCTCTAAATCCTAGACTCAATTACCGATGTGTGACTGTATGGGGGTATATTATTGGGGTGTAATATGTGTTGCACTTAGTTCCAGTACATTACCTTGGAGCCCACAGACATTAATACAAAAAAGGTCACTAGTAGACGTGAGTATGCATGTCGTTCGAGATTCTGAGACGATGTGAGTTTGAGAAGACGAAACTGAACAGAGCCAGGAGGAGAGAGCCAGGCGCCGTTGGTCTTTAATAAGATGGTAGACATTCTTCTGCACAGTTTGCAATGAAACCTCTGCACTATACATTCTATTTTTTCTCATCAAAAGTATTTCCCTTCAATGGTTCGAAAGATCTTTGAGATACCAACTATACCCTGTAACTCCATGTAAGTATCTTAATCTCTCTTATGGTACACACTCGTACTTTATGTTCCATTGTGGTATCATCAGTCGATTAAAAACATTCTTTACACAATGATATAACTCCTCTCTCTCTCTTTCTCTCTCTTTCTCTCTCTCTCTCTCTCTCTCTCTCTCTTTCTCTTTCTCTTTCTCTCTCTCTCTCTCTCTCTCTTGGACCAATTCTCTTTCTAATTTACATCAACGACATAGATGAGGGTCTCACCTGTACAATCTCAAAATTTGCTGACGATACAAAATTGCAAATAGCGTACTCTCAAAAGAACAAGTTGACGATATGCAACACAATCTAGATAAATTGTCATGTTGGGCCCAAATTTGGCAAATGAGTTTCAATGCGGATAAATGTAAAGTACCGGTACTACATATCGGATACCTAAATGAGAAAGCAAACTATTCAATGAATGGCACTCAGCTTAAGAATGTAAACAGAGAAAACCGATCTGGGAGTAACAATATCGAGTAACCTAAAACCGAGTCAACAATGTTCAGAAGTTGTTAAGAAGGCAAACAAAATAATTGGCTTTATAGGCAGGTCATTTGAGCATAAATCCAAAGAAGTTATCCTAACCATTTACAATTCCTTAGTCCGCCCTCTTCTGGAATACTGCGTTCAATCCTGGTGCCCTTATTACCAAAAAGATATAAACAAGCTAGAACGAGTTCAACGTAGAGTTACCAAAATGATACCTAGCCTAAAGAACAAACCATACGAAGAGCGTCTTAGAGAATTAAATCTATTTCCTTTAACCCAGCGCAGATTAAGAGGTGACATAATTCAAGTGTTCAAAATCATCAAAGGCATCGACAATATGAACTGTAGTAAGTACTTCACTATCGACCAATCTAATTACACACGGGAAACGGTTGCAAAATTATTGGTAAATCTTTTAACTCACACGAATCTAAGAATTTCTTCTTCAATAGAGTTGTCAACTTGTGGAATGGGCTTCCCCGAGACGTTATAGACTGCAGCACCGTTGATTCATTTGAACTCCGCTTAGACAAATATCTCGCATCAAACCCGCGACTGACTGCGTTTGAAAATTAATAACTTTATTTTATCCCCCCCTCAGTTACTAACCCATCTGTCCTCTACTAACTTCCTAATCCTGCCACGGACATTAGTTCCAGGGCAGTAATTCCCTTTCCAATGTTCCCTTACCCACTCTAAACCACTGTTTGGACACTTGGTCCTCAGTGTTTTGGAGGACAAGCAACCTAGAAGGGTCACTAGATCTGTTGTTGCTTGATTTCCTTTGTACTCCTTTGTACTCCTTTCTACTCTCTCTCTCTCTCTCTCTCTCTCTCCCATGCTACACACCCCTATTTTATGTGCCATTGTGGTATATCATCAGTCGATCGACCCCATCCTTTACGCAGTGCTATAATTCCAAGCCCAGTCCTGATGGTGGTGAATTAAAGGTTTTATTTGTCATTACTCCCGCACCTGTGGGTTATTATCGTATATTCCCCGTGGCAATCACTTCGCCAGGTGTTTACTTTTAATGTTACGATTGTGCTTGGAGTGGTTTTTATGTTTATTTTTTATTTGGGTGGGCTTCTTTTCCTTTGTCGATATTTTTGGATTTATTGGCTGTGTACTTTGGCTTTCTCTACAGTTTCTTTTCTTTATTTATCTATATCTGTTTATGTATTTATTACTACTTTATTATTATTATGTATATAATTATATATGTTTTTGTTCTTGGTGCAGATACTTTTCTTCGATCGATATTATTAGATGTATTGGCAATTTATTTTGGCTTATTCTGAGAGGCATTTATTTATTTTATTTTGACGATTTGTCCCCGCTGATTTTTTGTTTTACTCATTGGCGATGTATTTTGGACTTCTCTATGTTTTTTATATATATTTATTTATATATATATATATTTTTTGGGTGCGGTTTTCTTTTTCTATGTCGATGTTTTTGGATTTGTTGGTGATGTATTTTGGCTTTATGTATGTGTGTTTTTTTATGACTTATGATTTATGTTATTTTCTGCTAGATACCTTTCCTGTTGCTAATCTGCATGGAGAGATAAGCTTACAAGGAAATGGTAAGCTGCTAGATATAGATAATTTTGGTGAGGTAATCGTATATAAGTTTATGAAATTCAGCACACTGTATCTTTTTAGGGACACTTTTTACCTAATGTATAAAGCATTGGTAAAAGATACATGTCATCGCACAACCTTCCCACAGACATTTAAGGGGAGATGGGTCGTTTTTCTGGTTCCCTTTCTTCCTCATGTTTAGCGCCATTAGTTTCCAGATTTTTTAGAGGTCCGCCCCTTTGGTTTGTCGATTTTAAAGCCTTTCTTCCTATTTATATATCAATATCAAGACCTTTCGTGCCATTTAGGTTTCGATTTTTTCCTAGGGAGCCATAGCGAGCTTGTAATTTTAAGAGAATGGGACATTTTTCTACCGCAAAATGTACAAATTTGTCTTGAAGGAGGGTCTAGGGAGTGTTTTTTAAAAGCTTGAAGAAGGTCTAGCGAGGAAATTAAACATGAAATAAATACATAAATAAATAGACCCAAAAAATAACCACTGTCCCCTTCATATGATTTGTACAGCACGACGCCGGTAAATAACGCACACAAAGGTTATATTAAGAATAGTGGTACATTGATGCAATTATTTGAAACTCTTCATTAGATGACAACGATCTATGCCGGCGTCCCTTAATCAGTGTTCACCCTCCCAGGTTTATCGTTCAGGTGGTTGTTCAGTCGTTCATAACAATTCCTTGGCCTCCATTGTACAGTCGTGGTCAGTAATTTCTTCACAATATTTGAAGCGATAATCATGCTACACAGACGAACTATTTTGGGAAGGTGCATTAGCCACACAGAACATTATTACTGGGTGAATATAAACACCATGTGAGTACTTTATTGACAACGTTTCGCATATAGCTTCATCAGGCCAATGACATACACCTTCTTGTTTTTATCTTAGGAGGTGTTCAAGTAGTCTTGACCACAACTGTATTTATGGCATTATGTCTTTATTGACTGGAATTTTGAGGTTGTCTTACAATGGGAATATGTAGATGTATGCATTGACTAACCTAATATTTAATGAAACAGCAATACAAATTCTAAAACATCAACAGCAACATAAATAATAACATTAATACAAATAATCGCCCGTCACTTTTTGTGGCGCAGATTGCTCCTGGAGGTTGAGAAAAGGATTCCCACCTTCCGAAATTACTCACACTAAGGGATCAGCAAGCCTTTTCTTGCTGATCCTCCCTACCCATTTTAGGGAGTGCGGGTTTCGCTACTGACTGACAAAGGCAATACTATAAATAATATTTTTAATAACTGTACAGTACAACCAACTATAAAATGTGGGGTATACCAAAACTCGTGTAAACAGAGCCTGGGCGAGGTATTCTCCGAGCCCGTGAGAGGTGTTGGCTGTGGCTGGAGGTATTAGGGTTTTAATAGATGCTCCCTCACCACGACAGACTCTCTAGTGGTCTTTTAATTATGTCCGTAACCCGAGATGCTGCGTCTCTCTCAGGGCCGTATACGTTTCTCTTCAGGTCCTAGGCCGTTAGTTTTCGTGCGTTTGTTGATGTTTTTGTTTTTTGGGAGTGGTGGTGTTTTTGTTAGTGATAAAAATTGTGATGATGTTGATAATTGTTTCCTTGCGTTTGTTGATATATTTTTTGTTGGGATGGTGATATTGTTGTTGGCGATAATTGTTTCCTTGCTGTTGTTGTTGGGATAGTGGTGGTGATATACAGTAGTTGGTGTTGGTGATAATGATTGGGATTTTGTTGGTGGTGGGATTGTAATTTGTGATGTTGGGAGTGGTGGTGGTGGTGGGATTGTGATGATTTTGTTGGGATTGTTTGTGGTGATGTTGGGAGTAATGATGATCGTGATTTCGTTGGTGGTGATGGTGGAGGCGTTTTTGAAATTGTGGTTTGTGTTGTTATTATTGTTGTTGAGATGGTAGTGTAGGTATAGTAGTATTGTCTGTGGCCTTATAGTTCTTTGTTATTGGTTGTTGGGGCTGTCATTGATGAT
The DNA here is from genome assembly GCA_032716605.1 of Paralithodes platypus. Classification (NCBI taxonomy): domain Eukaryota; kingdom Metazoa; phylum Arthropoda; class Malacostraca; order Decapoda; family Lithodidae; genus Paralithodes; species Paralithodes platypus. Next base: position 33,453,789 of record CM064499.1, read on the forward strand.
GGTGATGTAGTTACTTGATTTGTCGTGGTAGTGATGATGGTGATGTTGCTAGTTATCGTGGTAGTGATGATGGTGATGGTATTTGTCGTGGTAGTGGTGGCATGTATAGCTTTGTCCGTGGCCTTATAGTTGTTAGTTGTTCCTTACTGGCGTTGTATTGATATGCTCCCTGACCACAACAACGAGAGAAGTAGAGTGGTCTCTTAATTATACAGGTAACCCGAGCTACTACCAAGCTACTACTACGCTATAGACGCTCTTCTCCATTCCCTGGTTCGCATTGCTGTTGTTGTTATAGTAGTAGTAGTAGTAGTAGTAGTAGTAGTAGTAGTAGTAATAGTAGTAATAGTTATATGTGTTGATGTTGTTATGGTAATGATGGGTTTATTGTTGTTTATTTGTTATTATTGTTCGGGGTGTTGATGGTCCTATTGTTGTTGTTCATGGAGGTAGGTAGTGGTAGTTGTGATTGTAGTTGTTATTGGTTTATTGCTCCATTATCTTCAACCTGAGCAGCCTACTTTATTTCTCTCTCTCTCTCTCTCTCTCTCTCTCTCTCTCTCTCTCTCTCTCTCTCTCTCTCTCTCTCTCTCTCTCTCTCTCTCTCTCTCTCCTCTCTCTCTCTCTCTCTCTCTCTCTCTCTCCCTCTCTCTCTCTCTCTCTCTCTCTCTCTCTCTCTCTCTCTCTCTCTCTCCCTCTCTCTCTCTCTCTCTCTCTCTCTTCACGATTCTTTTGGTGGCCGTACGTGGCACTTCTCCGTACGCTGCATGTTGTTGTTAGTGTTGGTGTTGTTGTTTTATTCTATTGTTGTTTAGTTGCGGTGATGGTGATGACGGCTCTGGTTCTGTTGTTGGTGATACGATGGCGGTGTTCGGGTTGGTATATTTATGTGTAGTGTTCCTGATAATATTGTTTTAAATTAGTTCTACCTTTCTCTCTTATTTTGTTTTCGTATTTTCTTCTTATATTTATTTTTTCTGTTTTCTTCTTCTTTCAATGCAGTGTCTTTTCACTTATTTTTCAACCGTAGAGCATATTGAAAATCAGGTTGTATTTCAACTTTTTCGTTCGACTATAAAACAAGCTTTATACTTTTATCACAGGCTGCCTCAAAGCGATTTTTACCGCTCAGAGAGGTTATTCCTGGAGTTGAATTGATAGAAAACCTAATCATGTTTCCGCTTTGTTCTAGTCTCTCTCTCTCTCTCTCTCTCTCTCTCTCTCTCTCTCTCTCTCTCTCTCTCTCTCTCTCTCTCTCTCTCTCTCTCTCTCTCTCTCTCTCCCTCCCCGCTACCAGGCTGACGCAGAGAAAGCCGATACCAGACGAAAGACGAAACTGAAGGGGTCCAACTTTCTTCATGGGATAACTCTCTCTCTCTCTCTCTCTCTCTCTCTCTCTCTTTCTCTTTCTCTTTCTCTCTCTTTCTCTCTCTCTCTCTCTCTCTCTTCTCTCTCTCTCTCTCTCTCTCTCTCTCTCTCTCTCTCTCTCTCTCTCTCTCTCTCTCTCTCTTGTGGGATTCCCCCTTTCCAGATATTTTTTTTCCACTGTTTATCTTAATCGGTTCGTCTCGCTTTTTTTTTTCCTCCTCAAGGGGATTTTAGCTTGCTCCCTAGACCTCCATCAAACTTAAAATAAAATAACTTTCATTACCCCATCGACATGAATTTTATATATATTTTGGTTAAAACAATGTCCTGACCGAAGTCCAATTCCTCCCTTTGCGTTTTCCCATTTGTTTCTAACTGTCTGTTCAAATTTTATCCACTGGTATCCCACTTTTGTCCAATAAATGTCATCATTTTTTCCATTCATATCACCTCCTTCATCAAGAGTATCCCCCCAGAACAGACCGCTATGTACTTGAGATACTAACTATTCCTTGTCACACCTTGTACTCATAAACTTGCATTCTTCTGCCTTATTAAATTCGCCATTCTTATAAATTATACAGTATTGTTTTCTTTTATCAGTGTCCAATTATCGTATTTTGTCTGTTATTATTTTCTTCAATGTTATTATTTGTCTCCACTCCCTCTCTCTATAATCTCTATATTTCTTTTTGCCTCCTCTTATTGTATGTTGTCTCTTTATCGTTCGTTCGTTCTCTCTATCTACTTACCCATCGTTGTATCTCTATATAATTATCTATCCACCTCTATCTCTTAATGGACTTAGTTTTTCCTCACACAAGTGGTTTATTTTTCAACCGGTTTATATATATTTTTTTTTTCTTAATCACTCTGTATTTTTTCCCCCCTACCGGTCACGTTACGCTAGAAAGAAAACGGGAGAGCGGTAGGGCAGGGGCACTTTAGTAAACAGAGGAGTACAAAGGAAATCAAGCAACACCATGTCCAGCAACCCCTCAAGGCTGCTTGCCCTTCAAAACACTGATGGTCAAGTGTCCAAACAGTAGTTTAGAGTGGGTAAGGGAAAAATAGAAAGGGAAGACTGCCCTGGGACAAATGTCCGTGGCACTGGATAAGTGAATTATAAATAGATCATGAGGCATATTTGGGTAACTTTGAAGGTGAATGACGACCATTAATGAGATGAAATGTAGAAGTCATGTCCGGATATCAATAATTGAAAAACCCTTCTTATGGCTCCACCTAAGTAATGGCAGAAATTTATAGAGAGAGAGTTTCTTTATATATATAATGTGTGTGCGTCCTGATTTTAACCTCTACACACACACACACACACACACACATGCACACACACACATACACACACACACACACACACACACACACACACACACACACACACACACACACACACACACACACACACACACCCCCGATGAGCCGGCACAATTTTGAAGCTTTAAGGATCTGTAGTTAAAGTTGAAAATTATATATTAAGAAATTATTTTGAGCATACAGTAGTAATTTAACGTTTTGACTCTGACATAACAGGCCGTTTATTGGAGGTAATAGTTGGTCGGGAATTGAAGATCACCACCGATATTTACTTGTTCATATATTTTGATGTATTATTCAATCATTGTGTTATTATTAATTTACTTATTTATGATTTATTTATGGCTTTATTTATTTATATTTATTAATTGTTAGATATATTATGTTTATAATTAGTCTACACTGATATTTATGGCATTGAAAAATATTACCGATTGATCTACAATGACGCATACATTAACTTAGTGAATAATATAATCAATATACATTAAACTGTTCATAATCTGCACGAAGTACGAGTTTAGTTTTGGTAACAAAGAACATATTTGTATTATTATTATTTTTTTTTTACTTCGAGAAACGAAACAAACTTTATTTTTATTCTTCGCCTAATTTGGCATTTGCTGGATTAAAGCAAATACAATAACCACTCTGTACAGATATATATTTAGATAAAACAAATGGGTGATACATTCTCTCTCTCTCTCTGCAATATTATTTGTCCTCGCCCTATTGTAATCCTCTATGCAATCGTGTTCCCTTTTATTTTACTCCCTCATGCCAGCTCCACTGTTCGAATGTTAAAGGGAACTTCAGCTTTCTACGAATTTCCATGTCCTGCCCCTTTTTTCTTTGTTCTCGTCTGTTATTGGTCCTTTTTGGTGTGTGTGTGTATGTGTGTGTGTGTGTGTGTGTGTGTGTGTGTGTGTGTGTGTGTGTGTGTGTGTGTGTGTGTGTGTGTGTGTGTGTGTGTGTGTGTGTGTGTTGTTATTACCTCATCCGAACTATATATACTGCATATGTACTGTATACACAGTATTATATACCATGACATCTCTCTCTCTCTCTCTTCTGCAATTACTTAGGTGGAGAATGAGGGAATAATTTACTGTGGTTATTGTGGATCCATATCTTTAATATGGCTATAGTTTGTCAACAATATTCGAGTTATAAAGGTGCCTTAAAACAGATTATCTCTTAAGGGTCGGTCAGATCTCATGTTCATGCAACCATATATTTTTTTCAGGCTTAATAAACTAATTCAATTTAACTTCTCTCTCCTTCCTTCCTTTTCCGCTCTCCTTCCAACTCCCTCTCACTCTCCTCCTCTCATTTCATTCCCCTCTCAGCCCACTCGAGCCTTATTTTGTCAAGGCTGTAAGGACACGATGGGCAAGGAGGAGGGGGGGGGGGGGGGGGGGGCTCCTTCCTGGCCCCCCCTCAAGACACACACACTCGGACTATCACACTTCTTCACAGACCCAACAATAACACACCATGAAATTTGTACTCAACACACCGACTCTCTCTTCTTCCTCTTTCCTTCTGGTTTTTTTTTCATCTTGTCTCTTTCATTTTGTCTCTTTCCCTCTCTTCCTTTGCGTCAATACACCGTCTATTTCTTCTCCTCTATCTTCTTTCCTCTCTTTCATCCTGTTTGTTTCCCTCTCTTCGTTTGTCTTACTTTACCGACTCTCGCTTCTCCCTTTTCTATCTCTATCTCATTCTGTCTTTTTCCCTTTGTTTGGTTACCTCAATACACAGACTTTGTTTTATTCTCCTCTCCTGTTTATCTCTGTTTCTCCTTTCTCATTGTGTCCTATTGTTTATCCACTCTCTTGTTCTGTTTCTTTCTGTCTGCTCTCACACTCCATTTATTTCTGTGTCTCCGCTCACTTCTTCAGTTTCCTTCTGTCTCTGCTATCTCCTGTTCTTTCTGTCCTATTTCTATTCTCTTTCTTTCTCCCCCTTTCTTCTCTCTCTTCTTCTGTCTCTCTCTCTCTCTCTCTCTCTCTCTTCTTTCCCCTCTACCTCATGGCTAGCTGACCGGACAATGCTCCCGAAAATGTCGAAAAAAGAGGAAACGAAAACCAGAATAACGGGAAACGGTTGATGAAGGGGAAATGGAGAGAATGGACAAGAACAGGGAATGGTTGATGAAGGAGAAATAAAAGAGAATGGATGATGAAGGAAAAAATACGAGGGAATGGATGATGAAAGAAAGTTATGAGAGAATGGTTGATAAATGAAAAATAAGATGGAAGGGTAAATAAGATGAATGGATGATAAAGGAGAAATAAGGGAGAATGGACGAAGATGGGAACCGGGATAACGGGAATAGTGGATAAAGGAGAAAGTGTTGGCAAAAATTAAAATGAAGAGACAAAGGCGAGAATGACCAAATAGAAACTTGGGTAAATAGGAACGGTAAGAACAATAGATTAAAAGAATAATTATAAGCAAGAAAGAATGACAAATAATTCGATTGATCTTGCACAAAAACAGAAATATGAATCTGATGATGAATTTAGAAGACATAATTAATAAGTAATACAAATAAGCTTGATGATAAAAGGAAATAGTCAGGAGACAGAACGGTGAATATCAATCGTCAATAGAAGAGGTAAAGTAAACACTACCGGATAACACGGAACTTTATAATAGAGCGTGTGTATTGACAAAAACCCAAACAGGAAGACAGAGCATGTCGATGTGTGTGTATGGAGGCGAGTGACACATTAAGGGGGGGGGGGGGGGCGGGGCGGTAGTGGCTATTTTTATTTTTGGTCCATATACATATTTATTCATTATTATTTTTTTTTTTTTTTTTTTTTTTTAGTTTCCTCGCTAGAAATCCGTCAAACTGAAAGACCCCCCCCCCCCCTCTGCCCCCACCCGCCTAAGCCCCCATTCAAGATTAATTTGTACATTTACTGGTATAAAAATGTCCCGGCCGAAGGCTGGTTCCTTCTAAAATTACAGGCTCGCTATCGCTCGCCAGGAAAAGAGCGACACCTAAATGGCAAGAAAGGTTTTAATATTGACAACAAATGGGGCGAAAGGTCTCAAAATCGCCAAACTAACGGAACACAAACATCTTAAAATGTCAAAACTAATATGCTAAACACGAGGAAGAAGGGGGACCAGAAAACCTGCCCATCCCTTAACTGTCTGGAGTGTGGAATCTGAATAAATGTACAGGTGGCTCTATAAGTGTCCTTACTCCATAACATATTATATTGAGGGTGGGATGGAGGGGGTATAGTTCGCTACATAGACATCTGACTGAATTGGTGTTGACTGAATTGGTGGAGATGACTGAATTGGGGGATGTAATGCCCTCGCAAAAATCCCGCCACCCAAATACTCTGCTACCCGAGTTGACGTTTGGGTTAGTGTAAAATAGTCATGATGGTGAAGTCCAAGAAACCCATCACGTGACTATCAACCTGGTTCTTTCAAGGAGGACTAAGGTTACTATAACCTATTAACGTCCGAGGTGGCAGAGTGGGTTAGCGCGCGGACCTGGGGTGACCGGACCTACTGAGGTCACTAACCACGGTTCGAATCCCCGCGCCGGCTGGGAGATTTTCTGGGGGTTAAATTCCCTTCGTTCACCCGACATTTCAGGGGAGTTGACTGAATCGGTGGACTTGACTGAATTGGTGGAGTTAACTGAATTGGTGGAGTTGACTGAATCGGTGGAGATGACTGAATCGGTGGAGATGACTGAATTGGTGGAGTTTACTGAATTGGTGGAGTTGACTGAATCGGTGGAGTTGACTGAATTGGTGGAGATGGAGTTGACTGAATTGGTGGAGTTGACTGAATCGGTGGAGATGGTGGAGTTGACTGAATTGGTGGAGATGACTGACGTGATAGAGTCGGTGGAACCAAGTGATACGGATGGCAACCTGAGAGAAGAAAATGTCGACTTGATTAAAAGCTTAATTGACATGGGTTGAGATTGGCTTGGGTGGTTTGGGGTGGGGGTGTGGGTAGGGGATGGGGATGGGGGGCGATAGAGGGGGGTTGATTACTCTGGTTGAAAGGGCCCACAATAGGTACTCCCCCGCTTCCCCCTCCTGCCGTAACCTGACCCCCCACTTTTAGGCCCCCTATATCTGATCGCCTGTTGCTCCCTTTCTCCATAAGCTGCTCTCTCTCTCTCTCTCTCTCTCTCTCTCTCTCTCTCTCTCTCTCTCTCTCTCTCTCTCTCTCTCTCCAAAAGAGACCACCAATACCGTTAAACGTTTGATCGGCCAAAATATGATGGCAATATATCAATGATATCTTTACAGTGGTACCGACAACTTGGCTGAAATTAAATGAATATATGCTGGTGAAATCTTTTAAATTAACATTCTAAATATTCCAGATAAGAGTTGTCGAGAACATACTCCTGAAATACCTCTCGTGTAAACCTTACTTTATACCCTTCCTTATTGGCGATGTCACACGAGCGATTTTCCGTCAATTATTACGGGCAGTTTTTGTATGGTGGCTTCAAAATATATGATCCATAAACATTCAACTACCTAACACAATCTACCTTCAATCTAGTTTCCGATTCCAATGCGAAAGAGCCTCAAAATCGTACGAGAAACAACTTGCCCATCGAAAATGTCCGGAAAACGCGCTCGTGTGACACCGGCTTATCTTCCCTATATCTCCTGGTCAGTTATAGTACCCTTGACACCTTTCCTCTGTGCGGGTCAGTTTGTGGGCGGGGTCTTCATCACGTACCGATTACATTTTGACCTTGTATCGGGTTTCATAGGTTGGTTTTCGTGGTTACAAGCTATCAAAAATGTTCACAGAAGAATGTCCCCCTTTTTCGATCTTGATACATATTTTGCTTGTTAGTGTTCATGTACTGTATATATTTTTATATTTTCATATGTGATGTGCTTGCTTTTGGGACATTTTAGTATTAAGGGAGTGTTGGTAAATACTCGTGAACCTTGTGTTATATTCAATTCAAATATATTTAAAATGTATTTGGTGTAATATTAAATGTATTTATAGTGACTATCTATTATTTAAGTCTCATGTGTGAAACAATAGGAAGATTGCACATTATTTATATCTTGAAATAGCAGTACTTTACACTGCTGTCTTGTGATTTTATCTAATGCAATAGTATTAGTATTATATATATATATATATATATTAATATGTTATATTACTGTCATCATCATCATGATGAGTATTTTTGTTCTTGTTATAAATTGCTTCACAATAACAAAAATCCTGCAAATTTGTTTGTACATTCTTTTATGGTTTATGCTTACCGAAAGTGTATGGTTAAAGTGTATGGTTAAAGTGTATGGTTAAAGTGTATGGTTAAAGTGTATGGTTAAAGCACAACTCATGTTTCTATCAATGGTTTTCACATTATCTCGGGAATATATTACAATATGTTAAATTATCGTTTTCCATTAACTAATGCGTTTTTCTTTTGCTTTCCAGGTGAGTGATCCAGAAAACAGAATGAATAAGAGGTGATGCAAGAACAGAGTAAATATTGAAGTAAGTGGTGATAGGTGAGACTGAGAATGGGGTAGTCTTGATATCCTGTGTACCCTGATCATTAGAGCTAGGCCAATAAATGCTACCACTACCTTCTATAACTAAAAAAGGAGTTATTGAGCTGTTATTTCTACCATTTGGGAAGAGTTAGCCAGGGAATAGGTGTGCAAATTTACAGCCGATTTGCTCGGGATTAATAGTTACGATTTCTGCCCCACTTACAATACAATACTATTTGTTTATAGTAAGAGAGAGTGGCCACCTTTTTCTTAGAACGCCAAATTGGTACCTCTAGCTATAAATATAAAAACAAGGTTGAATTTTAAATTATCTACTGGTTGTGTGTTCCAATATTCCAGGAACTACTTTTATATTAATTTAGAGGAGTTTAAAGAAGTTTTTAAGTTATCATTTGTTTTTGTTTATATTAACTGGGTCGGGCGTGATCCAATGTGAGGTATACAACATGTCGATATGTATTGGGTAAAGTGAGTTTCCCTATAAAGGAGTCTGGCCTGAGCCTTGTGTGTTCATCCGTTTATCTTGTCAACCTCGGGATAATAGGATAAAGAAGAGAGATACGAGGGACACAGTGAATATATATATAGCCCTATATATGGAATTGAGACTAGGATATAAATGAATCGTATGAATAGGTGATGCCGACTTATACACACACTCACTCACTCTCACACACTCTCTCTCACTGTGTGTGTATATACTGTATATATATAAATGAGGGCTACAGAGAGAAGGGTATTAGCCAAATGTGTGATTATTTCTTTTAATTACACGGAACACCTACAAAACCACAGGGTAAATATATTTATACTTAGTAGCAGTTCTTTGGTTTGTACTCCTACTAATGACATTCTAATGAATGTTACTAGTCCATAATATCCTAGTGGGGCTGCATTAATTGTGATTGTTCTGTGAACGATAAAGAAAAACAATATATCATAATTTAGTATTGTGGTTGGGATCCAGACTTCTATGAATTGTCAAATTGATAAGTCGTACTCATACAGAGAAAAATAAACCCAGTTTTATCCAAGTGGAAAAATCTTAAATATATATTTAAATGTTCGACAAAAGACACTTGAATGCAGGTCAAGGTGTATTTATAGCCCCCTGAACACCGGTGCTTGAGTAAACACCCGTGTTAACATTTATAGCCCCCTGAACACCGGTGCTTACATATAGAGCCGGGCTAAACACCCGTGTTAACATTTATAGCCCCCTGAACACCGGTGCTTACATATAGAGCCGGGCTAAACACCCGTGTTAACATTTATAGCCCCTGAACACCGGTGCTTACATATAGAGCCGGGCTAAACACCCGTGTTAACATTTATAGCCCCCTGAACACCGGTGCTTACATATAGAGCCGGGCTAAACACCGTGTTAACATTTATAGCCCCTGAACACCGGTGCTTACATATAGAGCCGGGCTAAACACCCGTGTTAACATTTATAGCCCCCTGAACACCGGTGCTTACATATAGAGCCGGGCTAAACACCCGTGTTAACATTTATAGCCCCCTGAACACCGGTGCTTACATATAGAGCCGGGCTAAACACCCGTGTTAACATTTATAGCCCCCTGAACACCGGTGCTTACATATAGAGCCGGGCTAAACAACACCCGTGTTAACATTTATAACCCCCTGAACACCGGTGCTTACATATAGAGCCGGGCTAAACACCCGTGTTAACATTTATAGCCCCCTGAACACCGGTGCTTACATATAGAGCCGGGCTAAACACCCGTGTTAACATTTATAGCCCCCTGAACACCGGTGCTTACATATAGAGCCGGGCTAAACACCCGTGTTAACATTTATACATGGTGACTATATAGTTGGATGTTTTACTTAGTTACCGTCATATAGATTTAGGCTAGTCAGCTTAAGAAGGGTCCCGTTGTTAAATTTCTGTTATCGAATTCTATCGTTTTGTTTATATATTATAATAGCTTCTGTTATACGATTCTATTCAACTTTGGAAAAATGAACTTTGGAGTGTTTTGTGGGTAATACTAAATAATAACATCTATAAACCTTCAATATCAAGCTGTCCACTATTTGGTTTGCTGAATAATTTATATTTGATAACGCATTTACTATTGTGAATAGAGGCAAAGGTAATTTTCCATTTAATTTTAGTGACTATGTGAATATAATGAATGCACATTTGTTTATGTATAAATGATTTAAATTACATATTATATTGATATATTTATATATTTTTCAAAATTTAACTTTTTTAAAGTAGATGATCTCCATGCTATTTTCCTTGCACAATTGTATTCACGTTGAAAGGATTGCTTTTAAGCATTTGAATTATATCGTCGGGCCAGCTGGAAAATTGAAAGAGCAAATCACACAATTGAGTATATATACCACTTCAGTACGAGGGCATCATTTCAATTATAATCCAACTAACTGTATCCAATCCAACAACGACAACCAGAACGATAATAGAGAAAGGCGTGACCACATGAATATAATTAAATCATTTTTGTTTTAACTCGTCGTGCTATGGAGGAAGTGTGCCCGGTTAAATCCACCTCTACATTTTTGCAAACTAATTAACTAAAGATGTGTATATTGAGCGACCTTAGCTGCCTTCTCCGGTGTTGTGGTGGCCCAGGGCGTGAAACAGAAGGAGGGAGGAAGGGGAGGTTATTGGGTGCTCTACGAACCCGAGGATAAAGGGGAGTGGGGTTTGGGGTATTTAGGTTTGCAATATGTTGTTTTCTGTTCGAGCTCTGTCTCGAATCGGCCACCCCCAGCTATAGGGTATTGTGCCTGAGTATATACAGTACATACATACATACATACATACATACATACATACATACAATATAGAGCAGATAGGATTATATGTGGATTTGCAATATAGAGCACATAGATTCATAATTGGGTTTGCAATCCAGAGCACATAGCGTCATATGTGGGGTTTCAGTGTAGAACAAAGGGTTATATTAATTAAACGCATGTTCGTCCTAATTACTAATGGTACTATGCTCTTTAAATACATAAATTTTGTATTTATAGCAATTTACGTGGTGTATGATGAACACATTAATATATTTAACAGTGAGGTGAAGACCTACAAAGGAAAATGGACAGAAACTATTTTTTTGAACGCCATTTATTAAGGGCTAAATTATTGATATACATTGCTGATAATTGTACTTGCCTTGCCAACTATTTCATCCAGATAGGGTGATGTTTGGGGTCAATATAGTCAAGTAAAATGGAAAGACCGTATTTTCCTATGTACGGATGGCTCAAGATATACATTTACAACATCCTATTATTACGTTATACTGTATATCCCAGAATATATAGCTGGCGGAAAAGGGGTCTCTTGTGACTTGGACATTTAGGTCTAGAGGGAAAAGTGAGGAAGAGCGTTCGGGTAGACTTCCGCTAGTCTGGTAGTTTTTGTTGAGAGAGAGAGAGAGAGAGAGAGAGAGAGAGAGAGAGAGAGAGAGAGAGAGAGAGAGAGAGAGAGAGAGAGAGAGAGAGAGAGAGAGAGAGAGAGAGAGGAGGAGGAGAGAGAGAGAGAGAGAGAGAGAGAGAGGGAGAGAGGAGAGGAGAGAGAGAGGAGAGAGAGAGAGAGAGAGAGAGAGAGAGAGAGAGAGAGAGAGAGAGAGAGAGAGAGAGAGAGAGAGAGAGAGAGAGAATTATAATCAGTGAGAGAGAGAGAGAATTATAATCAGTGAGAGACACAAGCCGAGGGAGGGGACCCGGGACGTCAGGAACGAGACACAAGACAGATTGGATAAACACACTCAGGGTTATTATAAGGCTGGGGGGGGGAGACAGATAGGACGGGTCAGGCTAAGTACAGACGGGTGGCATAATTAGACAGGGATACGAGCATGGCAAGAAAATGTAAAGAGCCGGGCACAGACGGATAGAACACGTCAAGCTACGTGGAGACGGGTGGCATAATTAGGCGGATAGAACACGTCAAGCTACGTGCAGACGGGTGGCATAATTAGACGGATAGAACACGTCAAGCTACGTGCAGACGGGTGGCATAATTAGACGGATAGAACACGTCAAGCTACGTGCAGACGGGTGGTATAATTAGACGGATACGAGGGTAGAAAGAAAACAAGAAAATGTAAGGACGAGGCAAACTACAGTTGGATCAGTTAAAGGGAGATTTTTCTCATATTATCAATATTAGTAATATTTTTAGTTTGTTCCCTAGAACAAAAATAAACGAAGACCCCCCTTTGAGATATAATTGTACATTTAAATGTTCCGGCCGAAGGCCACTTCCTCCTAAATTGCAGGGTCGTTATCGCTCGCCAGGAGAAAATCGACACCTAAGTGGCACGAAAGGTCGCTGCAGATTGAGGAGGTAGTAATAAACAATGATACAAACAAAACTATATGTAAACAAAATAATATACCGATAATGTCAGCGAGGTGGCGCTAAATAAAACAATGGATAGACAGAAAGAATAAGCAGAGAAGGATTAAGAGAATAAGGAGGTGACGGGAGAGACAGAAAGGAGACAGCAGGACGGACTAACACAGACACAGAGGCAGTGATAAAACAACTGGAAGAGACAAACATAGATGTGTTTTATAGATACACGGATCACACAGGGAATTGAAGCCGACGAGGAAATTGGTGGGGTGAAAACGAAGGAGCGACGAAAAAGAAAATGGTTTAGGCAAAAATAAAACACAAAAGAGGCATAGATGAAACATCAAATACTGTAGAAAGGCAGACGTGAAACTAGATAAATACAATGCAGCAGAAGAGATGCACAGGCTGACACTATGGTAATAAATAAATAAATATATAAATAAACAGAAGAGGTAAAACGGAGGTCTGAAAGAAAGGGAACCATTTTTTACATTTATAGTTATTTAATGGTTGGATCGTACAAAACAATTTTGGGTATCACGTATTATTTGTATATATTTTGCTTTGCAGTCTCAGCTAGAAATGCCTCAATTTGACCCTTTGTGAATAATTAGTACTATTTCAACTGTCTATACCTTGGCCTTACCTATTAAATATATGGTTTAAAATTCGTTTAAATAATTACTATGCCTAAGATATGTTTGATCACATGGCCCTGTGACTAGAAACCATGGGGACTAAACCGCGGCAGAATGGCCAGACGATTGTGGAGATGAGAAGAAACAGTAGAACCAGAATGGACTGACTGGGAATGGTAGAGAGAGAGATCGGAAAGAGAATCTACAGGAGCAAATCTATAAGTATGGGAACGAAAACCGGAAGACGAAACACATACAAAAAAGCTCACTAGGTATGGTAGATATTTAAGGAAAGACAAATAGGACAGCGACAGGGCAATCAAAAGTATATGGAAGGCGAAAAAACAATATGGGTAAGAAAGTCGGGTCATTAGAAACAGAAACATCAGTTAAAGACAGATGGGGTAGTGAGACAGGAATCTGAAGAACAGAGAGTAGAACATAAAATTGGGCAAAGATTGGAGGACAGGAAATACATTGCTAATCACGGTAAAAATACATGGGGCATTAAGAACACAGATGGGAAAAGAAGAATTGACAAAACATATCTAATAAGAATTAGGTAAAATAACATAAAAACAAAAGAAACAGAGGCAACCCAATAGCGAAGTCACTTAACAGGGTAATGACATATGGGACAGTGAGACAGGAATCTTAAGGGACAGGGAGGAGGGACAGTAGTAGAGTTGAAGTAGAAAGAAGTCACTAAGCAGGGTAAAGACAGATGGGACAGGGAGATAAAAATATAAGGGAACAGTGAGAGGGGGGCCGACAGAAAGACCAGCACACAAGCAAGGGTAGGGTTGAGCCAAGGAGCGAGCCACACTCATCGTCCGGCCGTGGAGCCAGGCGGACGGTCTTGAAAAACTGTCCCTCGCGTCGCTCTCTCCCCGCCGCCTCGGTAACACGAGACACTCATAAAAAATCTCGACTCCGAACGTATCGGTCGATTATAACCCTCCGAGGCCAGATCAAGACTCCGTTTAGACATACATGTACTGTATTCGCACTTACGTTCATTCTTCACCCACTGACATTAATAGTTTAAGCCCTCGAATTGCTTAAGTGAACGTTTGCAGTATAATTGCCAGTTTGAAAACTAATTAAGATATTCAATTATGTTTGGGATAGCTTCGCTAATATAATGACAATAATAATGACCACATAAGTTGAAAGGAAAAATACAATTAAATCATTTGATCGCACAAAAGTGTCGAAACAAGTAGTGGGCAGTGGAAGAACTGGTGCTTAAGTACTAGGGGGTGATGAAGACATTATTTTTAGAGTGACTTAGAGTAACTTTGTGTGGGGCCAAGCATTGTAATATCGAATTGAAAGACACTACTGTAGATGTGGTGGTATACAGTATACAACACTCATAATAAATATTTAAAAATTTAAGTTTTTATATTGCAGACTACAATAATTGAAGGCGAATTATGTATTTTGCCACTTTAATAAAACTATTGTAAATGATTAACTAACAATCAGTACTAAAATTGTATTCGCAAACATATATTTGGCTAATGCACTGGGTATTAACAAAATCGTTATGCATTAATGCCTTAATTGTGCGCATATTATTTAATTTCTGTGTACCTTAATTTGACCAGGCAGGATTTGTTATGACTAGTTATTTCATGCAAAATAAAAAAAAAAAACATTAATAATAATAATAATAATAATAATAATAATAATACAAAATAAAACATTATAATTATACTAATGGCTGAGTTAGCATGTTAAACGTATACTCTAAGTAAAATTGTAATTTGTTTAAACTTGAAAGTTTCATTTTGGTGAATTGTTTATCAGATAAACTGTAACTATCTCTATACGGCTCATACATCACTTATACTTATACCGGGATGTGAATGTTTGCAAATACAGGCTATTGGATATACAGTATGTACCACTGCGCTAACCGATCTGCAAAATGGCAAGCATTATCATGTACTAAATCAAATCGCTTACAAAACTGATCTTCGAATCCCAAATGTATCGTAACAGAACATGCATCGACTACTATGTTTGTTATTGCTGTCACTCAAAACATCGCCTCATCTACTATAGTGGCTTTGTGTGGTCTTTCAAGCATCGGGGTTGTGTGTCGAGTTGTGGTTTGTACTGAATATAAATACCATGTGAGGAGGAACACTTTATTGTGATTTATACTGTTAAAAATACGCGGTCAACGAAATTACTGCACAACCCTCGCTTAAGCACAACTACAGTGAATTTAGTGTTGGTGCTAGTGTGGTCACGAACTTTGAACTGTAAACAAGCATAAGCAACACAAGAAATATTATGTATTTTATATATAATCTGTTCTTGTTTACGTTGGACAATAGAGCACCAACTTGCGTAATGTGAAGAAGAGAATCGTAATGCGTATCCTGTGACACTTAGAAAGGACTACGAGGAGAATCCAGTTCCAATAGGAATAAGTGTTTACTCACAGCTGTTTACTATTATCAGTCTTGATGGTGTAATGGTTTAAGTGTTTAAGATATGTATGTGGTAACCCAGGTTCGAATCTCGGGTGGA
>CM064499.1:33474609-33497373 GCA_032716605.1 Paralithodes platypus
GGGTTAAGGATAGATGGGTTGTAGGGGGTTAAGGATAGAGGGGTTGTAGGGGGTTAGGGATACAGGGGTTGTAGGGGGTTAGGGATACATGGGTTGTAGGGTGTTAGGGATAGATGCGTTGTAGGGGGTTAAGGATAGATGGGTTGTAGGGGGTTAAGGATAGATGGGTTGTAGGGTGTTAGGGATACTTGGGTTGTAGGGGGTTAGGGATATGGGTTGTAGGGGGTAGGGATACGGGGTTGTAGGGTGTTAGGGATAGATGGGTTGTAGGGGGTTAAGGATAGAGGGGTTGTAGGGTGTTAGGGATACATGGGTTGTAGGGGGTTAGGGATACATGGGTTGTAGGGGGTTAGGGATACATGGGTTGTAGGGGGTTAGGGATACATGGGTTGTAGGGGGTTAAGGATAGATGGGTTGTAGGGGGTTAGGGATACATGGGTTGTAGGGGGTTAGGGATACATGGGTTGTAGGGGGTTAGGGATACATGGTTTATTCGCGGTTGAAGGATTAGGAAAGGAAAAATTATGGTCTTTGTCAACTCATGCAGTACCAGTGCCGTCATTTTAACTATATGCTGGCTACTATTAGACGATGTTATTCAACTTAAAAAGGGCCTCCAGCAATTCACAGGCTTCGAACTATCTCACCTAACCCTTTTGCTACCACAAATCTTTCTAAAACTGCATAAAATCGTCTAAATATAGCCAACATAAAGTTAAAAATACGTCGCTGGTACAGAAAGGGTTGAATACAAAGGACTTACACTACTCCAGCAGACTTACGGGGCAGTTTGGATATATACACTGGTAAACTTACTAACTACCATAGTCTATTTATTCTAAGCTGGTGAGAAATTGACTTTTGTATATCTTATTTATTCAAGTGTTATAAAGATTGTGTAGCAAAATATGCCGAAAATATGAAAACCTGGCCATAATATGATACAGAGACATAGTAGTTTCTTATTTTTCCATTAGTTATCGAGATATAAGATGCTAAGGAACAAAGACTCAATTTCCGCCAAGTTAAAACAAATATCGTTAAAAGGATAGCAAACCAGAAGAATGGAAAATGTTGGAGTGTTTTGTGTGAATAAGAATATTGTAAGTGATAGCGAACTTTGATTTATCTTAGTTCTAAGAATAAGTATTTTGGTGTTTAAGTTTCTTAGTTTATATTTACACATAGAGTAGATGTTAGCTGTTATATTTACCCTCTGATTCTGTCATTTTTCGAAACTCAGATTAGGAAATTATGATTGATTTGTCTAGGATGTGAATTATATATTTTGAATTGCGAAACAATATTCAATTTATATATATATATATATATATATATATATATATATATATATATATATATATATATATATATATATATATATATATATATATATATGTGTGTGTGTACAGTAATCATGTGAATCGTAAATACGATGAATGGCAGCCTATTATAACCCGTCTCACATAAATTAAAGTTCCCAGACAGAATATCAAAACGGAAGGTCAAAATATTATGGGCGGAGGAGGGTCTGGGTCAAAATTAAAGGAAAGGCGGTCAAAGGTCAGACTGGCAATGAAGGATGGGAAGAGGGTCATGAGTAGGGGTCTTGGAGATTGAAGGGGGGGGGGTCACACGGATTTATTTTTTATTTTATTTTGTTATCTATCCTCATTTCGGCAATGCAGTTTCTCAGTTATTTGAATTTAATAAGGGGGTGTTATATTCTGGACCCCCTTTTCCCTCATGCTTAACCCCTTTAGTTTTGAGGTTTTAATACAATCATCCCATTAGTTTGGGTGTTTTAAGACCTTTTGTCTCTATTATTTTGTCAATTTTTAGTCTACTCGTGTCATTTAGGTGTCGATTTTTGCCAAGCGAGCGATAGCAAGCTTGCTATATAGGAAGAATATTTCAACTGGAAACTAAACAGAATAAGAATAACTAATTTAAAGTATCATAAACAAATTATCTCCTTAACCCCTTTCAGTATTTGAGGACGCCGTTTTGTACTTTATTCTGGTTATAATTAGACGAGTTTTATGCAGTTTAGGAACGCTCTCTAGGAAACAAAGGGGTTAAAACTATCCCAACTAACACTCTAGCTCCCACAAGCCCTTCCTAAACTTACTAAAAACGCGTCATAATCCTCAAGGGGTAAATCTGTTAACCCCTTCTTTACCGGTGATGTACTTTTCATTATATTCTGGTAACAATTAGATGATTCTGTTCGGCTTAGGATTGACGTCTACCCATTTAAAAGGCTACAGACTATCTCAGATAATCCTTGTAGCTACTATATATCCTTCCTAAGTGTCATAAAATCGTCTAAAAGTAGCTGAAATCAAATTAAAAAAGACATCGCCGGTACAGAAGGGGTTAAGAATGACGTCTACCCATTTCAAAGGCTACAGACTATCTCAAATAATCCTTGTAGCTACTATATATCCTTCCTAAGTGTCATAAAATCGTCTAAAAGTAGCTGAAATCAAATTAAAAATGACGTTGCCGGTATAGAAGGGGTTAATAAATTAAGCTATTGCGTGAAGGACCCGCCCCTGCAATGAGCTGCCCCGGTGTGAAGCATGTCAATAAGAACTGCAAATTTGTGGCGGCTGCGGTAGGTTGTAAAACGAATAGAGGCGACCGCACCACCGCCCGCCCGTTGACCGCTATCCTAGGGTGGTCAGGTCATCAGTTACAGACCCCCCTGACCTAGAGACCCTGTAGGACGAGAATCCTATCTTGGTGGTGTAATGGTTAAAGTATTTGAAATTTGTATGTGATATCCCAGGTTCGATTCCCGGGAGGATCACATGCTTTCATTAATTTAATTGGGAGGTTTTTGGTGTTGAGAGTGAAATTAATTAATTAGATAAAGAGAGACCGGACATCTCTTTATTTGAACGCCATTATGGTGCCGTAATTATCAAACAACGGGGTAATGTCTTATCCTTGAACATGTTGAATTACGCTTGTATTCTTAAACAAGCCTTTCTATTCACAGCGCCGTTAATGGACTGAATAACTTGAAAAAATTGCGTTTCTTTTAGAAATATGAATGGTAATCCGTCTTAGGTACCATACATCCTTCCTAAGCTTCATAAAATCGTCTAAATATAGCTGAAATCAAATAATAAAGACGTCACCGGTACTGAAAGGGTAAAGAGCACAAGGGATGGATCCATAATCCAACCTGTATATCCTGTATAAGTATTGCCGAATATCTATCATGGGTCAGGATAAACTGTTATATGGGTTCTTCTCCTGGCACCTCTTTTTCCATTCTCGTGTTTCTTGCTGATCCTCCTTACCCCTTGTGGGAGTAAGGATTGGCTACTGAGATATAATTGCTTGTAAAGAGAGCCTAATGACACCAGAGTGGCACCATTAACCCCTTCTGTACCGGCGACGTCTTGTTTACTTTATTGTGGCTATTATTAGACGATTTTATTCAGTTTAAAAAGCAGCAATTAAAAGGTTCACTTAACACTTTTTACTACCACAGATCCTTCTTATACCGCACAAAATCGTCTAAATATAGCTAGAATAAGGTTAAGAGGAGATGAGTCGTTTTTCTAGATCCCATTCTCCCTCATGTTTAACACCATTAGTCTTCAGATTTTAAAATGTTTGCCCCATTAGTTTGTCGATTTCAAGACCTTCCGCCCCATTTCCTTGTCAATATTAAGACCTTTCGTGCTATTTAGGTGTTGATACTTTACCTGGCGAACGATATTGAGCCTGTAATTTTGGAAGAACCGGCCTTCGACCGGGAATTAATCTAGAAGGGGGATCTAATGGATGTTTTTGTTTGAAAGTTTGATGGATGATTAGGGAGGAAACTAGACAAATTATTAATACTGTACATGAAAAAAATCGACCAAAAGGTGAACCATCCCCCCTTATAAAGACGTCGTCAGTACAGAATGGGATAAGGCGGAGGTTGGGTGATCTCTGTTACTCTAGGGTCACTGCTCCTCCCTCACCAGGACCTCTACTTCATCTCCCACCTAACCCTTTTAGCCCTTTGTTCTTGGTGGTCTGGGGCTGTCTGTCTCTAAGTCTGTTCGTCCATCTGTCTGGCAGGCTGTCTGTTCGTCTTTCTGTCTGTCTGTATGTCTGTTTGTCTGTTCGTCCGCTTGTTCGTCCCTGTCGTTCTGTCCTTCTGTTCATATCTAAGTGTGTCTGTATGTTCGTCCATCTCTTCATCTTTCTGTCTGTCCGTCTGTTCGTCTATTTGTCTCTCCGTCTGTTCGACTCTTTGACTTTCCGTCCGTCTATTCGTCGCTCTGTCTGTCTGTCTTTATGGTCATCATATGTCTATTTATCTATCTTCCTCTTATCCTAAGAGAAAACTTCTTCAAGCTCCGGATAGCCAGACATATTGACTCTAAAGCACCTTGAATTTGACTCTATAATTCATTGCTTTTTCTCTCTCTTTTATTTTTATTTCATAATTTTTAGCATTTTGACTCCAACGTCCCTTGAATTTGGCTCTGTCACTCTTTTACTTTGGGGGAGACACACGCTACAGGCAATCTGCCTTTTGTCTCCTCCATACACATACTGTAGAAGAAAAAATATGTATACAGTATATATATATATATATACTTTATTTTATTTTTAGTTTCCTTCCTAGACCTCTATCAAGCTTCTTTTGCTTAAAATTCCAAAACCCCTCTTCCAGACATATTTGTACATTTATTCGGTAATTACAGGTTCGCAATCGCGATCCATTTGCTAATAACAATACAAATTTTTCTAATAACTATTGTTTTAACCCTTTGACGATTATGAGGCATTTTGACAGTTTATTCTGGCTATCATTGGACGATTTAATTCAAATTAGGAAAAAATTGTAGGATTCAAAGATATATGAAATAGTTTTTTCCCCTTCCATTGCAAGTTAGCCTTCCAAAACTGAACGAAATCGTCTAATGATAGTCAGAATGCACCATAAAAATGCATCATAATCCTCAAGGGTTATTTGGTTTGAAGAATTCATTAACATGCATTTTAATACACTATAGATAAACAAAAATGGAAAGAGAAGAAATGTGTACCTCAGTTACGATAATTGCCAGCTATGTGCGGGTAATGTTTGTGTCCATGTGTACATGTATGTGTGTGTGTGTGTGTGTGTGTGTGTGTCTTAGTCAATTGGTTCCTGTGCGTGTGTTTGAGTGAGTGTGTGTAGATCCATCTGTGTAAATTTGCCTGTGTTTGTCAAGCTAAGTGTTTTTGAAGGTGTGAGCATGTGGGAACGAATGAGAGAGAGAGAGAGAGAGGAAGAGAGAGAGAGAGAGAGAGAGAGAGAGAGAGAGAGTACAAAGGAGTACAAAGGAAATCAAGCAACAACAGGTCTAGTGACCCTTCTAGGCTGCTTGTCCTCCAAAACACTGAGGATCAAGTGTCCAAACAGTGGTTTAGAGTGGGTAAGGGAACATTAGAAAGGGAACTACTGCCCTAGAACTAATGTCCGTGGCAGGATTAGGAAGTTAGTAGGGGACAGATGGGTTAGTAACTGAGGGGGGGATAAAATAAAGTTATTCATTTTCAAACGCAGTCAGTCGCGGGTTTGATGCGAGATATTTGTCTAAGCGGAGTTTAAATGAATCAACGGTGTTGCAGTATATAACGTCTCGGGGAAGCCCATTCCACAAGTTGACAACTCGATTGAAGAAGAAATTCTTAGATTCGTGTGAGTTAAAAGATTTACCAATAATTTTGCAACCGTTTCCCGCGTGTAATTAGATTGGTCGATAGTGAAGTACTTACTACAGTTCATATTGTCGATGCCTTTGATGATTTTGAACACTTGAATTAAGTCACCTCTTATTCTGCGCTGGGTTAAAGGAAATAGATTTAATTCTCTAAGACGCTCTTCGTATGGTTTGTTCTTTAGGCTAGGTATAATTTTGGTAACTCTACGTTGAACTCGTTCTAGCTTGTTATATCTTTTTGGTAATAAGGGCACCAGGATTGAACGCAGTATTCCAGAAGAGGGCGGACTAAGGAATTGTAAAGGGTTAGGATAACTTCTTTGGATTTATGCTCAAATGACCTGCCTATAAAGCCAATTATTTTGTTTGCCTTCTTAACAACTTCTGAACATTGTTGACTCGGTTTTAGGTTACTCGATATTGTTACTCCCAGATCGGTTTCTCTGTTTATATTCTTAAGCTGAGTGCCATTCATCGAATAGTTTGCTTTCTCATTTAGGTATCCGACATGTAGTACTTTACATTTATCCGCATTGAAACTCATTTGCCAAATTTGGGCCCAACATGACAATGTATTTAGATTGTGTTGCATATTGTCAACTTGATCTTTTGAGAGTACGCTATTTGCAATTTTTGTATCGTCAGCAAATTTTGAGATTGTACAGGTGAGACCCTCATCTATGTCGTTGATGTAAATTAGAAAGATAATTGGTCCTAGTACCGATCCCTGGGGTACCCCGCTACTTACATTGGTCCATTTAGATGCCTTACCGTTTATGACTACTCTTTGCTTTCTGTCGCTGAGCCAATTTTCTATCCATTTCAACACACCGTCTTGTATTCCATGCGCTTTTAGTTTTAGCAGTAAACGTTTGTGGGGAACTTTGTCAAAGGCCTTTTGAAAATCAAGGTATATAATATCTACATCTTTACTTTCATCGTAGAGGTTAAGGATATCGTGGAAGAAGTCTAAGAGGTTTGTTAAACAGGAACGTTTTTTTACGAAAGCCGTGTTGAGTATCTTTAAGTAAGTTATTTGCCTCTAAGTGATTTAAGAGTCTGTCTCTTATGACCGTTTCTAACATTTTACATACAATTGAGGTTAAGCTAATTGGACGATAGTTACTGGGTAGGGATTTGCTGCCTTTTTTGAATATCGGTGTTACGTTGGCTAGCTTCCACTGACCAGGCATAGTCCCAGACTGCAAGGATTCATTGAATAGCTATGTCAGTGGTTTGGAGAGCTCATCCTTAGCTTCCTTTAGAACTCTAGGCGAGGTTGTATCAGGTCCAGGCGTTTTATTTACCTTGAGTTTATCTAAACAATTCAATACTTTTCTCTCTGTAACGGTGATATTGCTTAGAACATCTGAATTATCAATCTGAATCGGCGATGGTGTAGGGATATCACTGAGGTCTTCGGTTGTAAAAACTGATGCAAAGAAGGTATTGAGGGCATTACTCATTTGTACTTCGTCATTGGTGTATTCTCCATTTTCATCGACTAACGGTCCAACAGTTGAAGTAACTACTTTTTTCTTTCTGATATAACTATAGAATTCTTTCGGGTTTGTTTTACTTTGATTCGCAACATGTAACTCCAGGGTCTTTTTACTTTGCTTAATTAACTTTTTGGCTTTGCGTCGTAGCTCTACAAATTTCACCCGTTCTTCGTCATTTTGTGAGGATTTTAATCTATCGTTAGCAAATTTTTTTAGCAAGCAGACAGTCTGAAATATCTTTATTCCACCATTTGGGCTTATCATTATGGCCTGGACGCCGTATTTTCGATGGTATGCAGTCTTGCACTGCCTTAGGTAAGTGGTTGTGAAACACTCCCAAGATGTATTATGTCGTTATTGTTAGTCAGAAAGCTCCAGTCAGTTTCTTTAAGCTTTGATTTTAGTTTATGAAAATTTGCTTTCTTGAAATTAGGGACTTTCTCAATGCTGCTATTTGATTTGTTACTAGTAAACTTTAAAGTGAAAGTTATCGTACGATGGTCGCTGTTACTGAATTCATCACCAACATTCAAATTCTCTATTAATTCTTCTTTTGTTGCGAGTACAAGGTCAAGCACATTATTACCACGGGTCGGAAATTGTACAAATTGACAAAGTGAACTCTCTTGCAAGTTAGCATAGAGGTCGTGTCCAGAGTGTGAAGTAAGAATATCGCCCCATTTAGTCACTGGTAAGTTGAAATCGCCAAGAATTACGGTATCTTGTATGTTAGTTATTTCTGCAATTTGTTCATAAATTTCACTGTCAGTTTGCACTGATTGAGATGGGGGTCTGTATAATAGAGCTAGTGTTATTTTAGTTCCTCGTTTATTATTTAATAGTACGTAAGATATGTCTATATTCGCAATTTGAGGTTTTTACATTAAGACGGGATTAAGACTTTCCTTTATAAAAAACAGAACTCCTCCTCCATTTCTATTGATCCGACTTTTCTCAAAACATTGTATAACCAGGAAGCGTATATTCGGCTAAAAAGTCTCTGTCTTCCGTATTTAACCAAGATTCTGTAATGCCGATTATATCATAATGTTCTGTAAACACGATTTCCTCTAGATCTGAAAATGTATTGCGTATGCTACGAGCATTTACATAAAACACCTTAAGAGTATTAGAGTTGGATGTTACCGATTGTGCATTGTCTGAATTTTCAGTTCGTATTTGACTTACACTACCCTGTCTGGGGTCTGGTTGACCCCGTTTTTTGAACGGAAATCCTTGACTGCATCGTTCAGCAGACGACCAAGACGTGCAGCTCCTACTTCATTGAGATGTACACCATCTCCTGAAAACAAAGATTTATCATAGTAAAAATGATCCCACGTGTCGACAAAGCCGATGTCCTCCTCCCTGCAGAGTTTGGCTAGTCGGCGATTTGTACTGGTAGCTATGTTGTAGAATCGGTTTTCTACATCAATCCGGGGAACAATTCCTGAAATTAAGATTCTATTAGATTTTTCCTTGAAGGACCTGATCAGCCGCCGGTACTTGCAAAGTAGTGTGAGAGAGAGAGAGAGAGAGAGAGAGAGAGAGAGAGAGAGAGAGAGAGAGAGAGAGAGAAATTTGCATGTTAATACCTACTAATCTTTATGAGCATTGAATACAAGTGCTCTTAACCAGTAAGTGTTTTAGCTCATTTATAAGTAAGATAAACCTCCTCCAAATGTGTGTTTCTTTTTTTGTCTCTCAGATTAAATGCGGCTGGTTGCACTGACATGACACACACATACACACACACACACACACACACACACACACACACACACACACACACACACACACACACACACACACACACACACACACACACACACACGCACGCACGCACGCACGCACGCACGCATGTACACACACACACACACACTACTACGACTACATCTACAACTACCACTACCACAACAACAGCAATAACAACAACAACCAGCTCTGGAGATACAGGTGACTTGGACAAAAAGCTACATATACAGAGCCCATATAGCGGCGGTAGATTGGAGAGGTCTTAGAATGAAAACACAACAACTAACAACTAACATAATGAATAGAAGAAACAACAACAACAACAACAACAACAACAACAACTTCAACAACAACAACGACGACAAACTTTGGAGATGCAGATGATTTGGACAAAAGCATATATTTAAGCATACCGCCCATACATATATAAGAGGCTTTCCAATGATAACACAAATACCACACTCATATAAATTCCATTATCCAGAACAACAACAACAAAAGCAATAAGAAGTAGATGTATGCAAGGATAGAATTCCAAGATAACGTAGAGGTGAACAAATGACTTTACTTAGATATACAGTAGGTCCTATATACAGTAGATATAAGAGTCCAAATAACAACAACCACAACAATATAATTGCAACCACCTATAGCACAAACAACAACAACAATAACAAGTATATGTATGCAAGGACAGAATTCCGAGATAAACTAGACGTGAACAAAAGACTAGCAAGATATAGGTCCCATACAGATATAAGAGTACAAGTATGCTCCTACAATTTCACCATCTATAGCAACAACAACAACAACAGTAATTAAGTAACACCCCGTCTTAACATTAATCATCAATTACAAACCCCAATGCACTTGCATAAACTAATGAAAGCATATGGTCCTCCCTGGATTCGAACTCGGGACACCACAATAACAAGTATATGTATGCAAGGACAGAATTCCGAGATAACCAAGACGTAAACAAAAGACACCACTGAGGCACAGGGCCCCTACAGATACATAAAACCTTTGTAATGACGGCACATGAAGGGGATAACATAACGGGTGAAGTGGTGTCGGCTGATAGCGGCTGTCACACGAGGCCTGATAACACCTATAACGGTAGTGAAGGAGGTTATCACAGGCTTTTATGGGGAGAGTCACGATAACCTCTCGTCCATAGTCGCCATTGTGTACTGAAGAGAGTTATCACAGGCCTTTATGGGAGGAATTACGCTAACCTTTCGTCCGTAGTCACCATGGTGTAGTGAAGGAGGTTATCACAGGCTCTTATGGGGAGAGTCACGATAACCTCTTGTCCATAGTCGCTGTGGTGTAGTGAAGGGGTTATCACAGGCCTTTATGGGAGGAATTACGCTAACCTTTCGTCCATACTCGCCAAGGTGTAATGAATGGGTTATCTCAGACTTTTATGGGGAGAGGCACGCAAACCTCTATTCCATTGTCGCTGTTGTGTAAACATTGTTGTAGTAAGCAGTTGAATTCGACTAAATCACATCAGTTAGTCTACATTGATTTTCTTCTTATGTGTATCTAGGACCTGGGAATTTCAGTGTGCTTTCAGTATACGTTTGGTATTGTGCATAATGTTTCAGTGGGACGAACGGTGTGCCTGATTTTGATGCATGTTAATAGATTGTATGGGGTGTATGTATATGTCTGTGTCTGATTTGGAGTTTCTGTGGGTGTATGTGTTATCTATGTGTACAGTATGAATAAAGGTGTGGAGGAGTGTATGTAGGGATGCCAGTATGATTAGATGTATCAATATATGTATGTTAGTAACCATAAAGGGTTAGGGTGTATACATATAGGAGCTAACTGATATATACAAGGGTGTTTCAACTTATGTAGAGGATATCAAGGTCTGTGTATATGGGTGTGGAGTGGTGTGTAGGGATGTCAACAGGATTATAATTAGGCTTGATTATATGTACGTTAGTGCATATAAAGGATTGGATGTAGCCTACTGTACACATATAGTGCTACTAACATGTACGATTGTACACCCATATCCTTTAGGGTTTTGAATGTGTGTCGGTGCTACCTTTGTGTGTGTATATGGATGTGATGGTGTGTTACCGGTATGTAGGGTTGTCAGGGTGATTATAATTGTGTTTATAAATGAAATGATATATACATGTACGTCCATATGCTTTGGAGTGTTGAATGTGTGTCGTTGCTATCTTTATGGGTGTTTTGTGTAGGATTGTCAGGGTGATGGATGGTTATAATTGTGTGTTTATATGTATAGTGTATAAATTAAATTATATATAGATGACCAACCGTGTCTCCATGGGTGTTTGAGTGGAAGTCGGTGTTATCTTTGTGTGTATAAGGATATGAAGAAGGGGTGTGTTGTGTAGGGTTGTCAAGAAGATTATAATAACTATTTATAAATTAGGTAATATATAGAAGAACAACCGTAGCATTATGGGTGTTTGAGTGGGAGTCGGTGCAATCTTTGTGTATATACATGGGTGTAAAGGGATAGGCTACCGGTATGTAGGGTTGTCAGGCTGGTTATATATGTGTGATGATACAGTATGTACGTTAGTGTATAAATTAATTGATGTGTAGAAAAACAACCATGTCTTCAGGGGTGTCGCTGCTATCTTTATGTGTGTATATGGGCGTGAAAGGGTGTGTTGTGTAGGGGTGTCAGGGTATCAGGGGGTGAGGATAGGTCAAGACAGGCTGACGAATGGTGTGCGGGGGCTGGGGTGACGAGGACAGGGGCTCTTATGGCTGTTTGGATTAATATTTTTTTCTCATTTTTTGTTCATTGTTTCCCATTTTAGCTTCGTCGTTTTCTTCTTGGTTTCTTTATCCTCCCCCTGAGAGTCTTGGTTGTTTCGCATTGTTTGTTGTTGTTGTTTTTGTTATTGTTGCTACTGTTGTTGTTTTTATTATACTAAATATATGTTACTTGTTGTCATATCTTCGTTTTCTTCGACTCCCTCTGAAAAATGTGTTGTTGATTGTGTTTGAAATTGTCCAACCCGTTGCATTAATCTTCATCGACTTCTAGATTCCGTCACAATTTTTTTTTCAATACATATTAATTTTCCTTGCCTTGCAGAAATTATCCGCCTTTCATATTATTCCTTTTTTCTGACAAAATGTCATAGATCTTATTGGTTCCATGATATGTCATTTTCGATTTTATGCTTTTACTCATCCCTATCCAGTCAGTTTTGTTTTGTTGTCCTTCAACTGAACATTTTTGCCATTCTTATTCTCTACGGGTTGTATCGCTTTCTGTATTATATTAATGTTTACAAGAATTTTACTTACATTATTTGTTCATAAAATTGCACGGCTTATTGAAATTCTGTCAAAAATACAACGGTCTGGTTAACCTAATGCTATATTATTGAAGTTCTTAATATTTATACATATGCCGTGTCTTTTGTCTCCGGTTCAAAGTTTCCGTCTTTCAATACGCTAGGTGTTTAGCTTTTCATTTAACCAATTCAGTA
Organism: Paralithodes platypus; assembly: GCA_032716605.1. NCBI lineage: Eukaryota > Metazoa > Arthropoda > Malacostraca > Decapoda > Lithodidae > Paralithodes > Paralithodes platypus. The sequence continues at coordinate 33,487,093 of CM064499.1, forward strand.
CCGGTGCCGTCCTTTTAGCTCTATGTTGGCTACTATTTGACGATTGTATTCAGCTTAAATAGGGCCTCCAACAATTAACAGGTTTCGTACTCTCTCGCTTAACCCATTTTACTACCGCAGATCCTTCTAAAACTGCACACAATCGTCTAAATATAGCCAGAATTAAATTTATAAGACGTCGCTGGTACTGAACGGGTTAATATCCTCTCAAAGTTATATGACCCGAGGGAGGTCTTTTTGGAGCTCCCCTGTCTCACTTCAAAGAAAGGGCCAGGTGAGAGAGAGAGAGAGAGAGAGAGAGAGAGAGAGAGAGAGAGAGAGAGAAAAGATAAAAAAACAAGATTCCATTATTGCAAATTTCTTAGCTTCCTGAATAGAGAGAGAGAGAGAGAGAGAGAGAGAGAGAGAGAGAGAGAGAGAGAGAGAGAGAGAGAGCATGATTAATGATAGAAGAGGGTTGGGTAGATGGTGGCGGTGGGGTGGGATTGGGGGAAGGGGGTTCGAGAGGTGAAAAGGTAGATCATATGTGATAATGGACAAGGAGAGAGAGAGAGAGAGAGAGAGAGAGAGAGAGAGAGAGAGAGAGAGAGAGAGAGAGAGAGAAGATACTCAGAATCAGAAATTAGACATTGCATTCCATTAATACAATATTTCTTATTTACATGAGAGATAGATAATTATATACTATATATATGAGAGAGAGAGAGAGAGAGAGAGAGAGAGAGAGAGAGAGAGAGAGAGAGAGGAGAATTACGGGGAACAGGTGATAAAAGGCTCAAGCGGGTGCAAATTTGAGTTAGATCGAACGTCAAGAAGAGCACCCTCTGAAATCATGAATAACCCGAGAAGGTAATTATTAAGGAGCTAATCAAGGATAACGGGACGGTGGAGGTTTATGCTATGGAGAGAAGGAGGGAGGGAGGGAGGGAGGGAGGGAGAGAGGGAGGAAGGAAGGGAGGGAGGGAGAGAGAGGAAGGGGTGGGGGGGGGGGAGAAAAGGAGGGAGGGAGGGGGAGAGAGAAAGGAAGGGGGGGTAAAAAGGAAGGAAGGAGGGGGGGAGGGAGGGAAGGAAGGGAGGGAGGAAAGAGGGGGGAAGGAAGAAGGAAGGGAGGGAAGGAAAGATGGGGTGGGGAGGGGGGGGGGAGAAAGGAAAAGAAGGAGGGAGGGAGGAAGGAAGGGTTAGAGGGAAGGAGGAAGAGAAGGGTAAAGGGAGGGACCAAACGAAGCGGGATTCGAACTAATTGGGATCCGAATCTATTTGACGAGGGTTATAATATATATCTGATGGAGGGTTAGGTGGGAACAAAGGAGCATATAGAGAGGTATTTGGGACACTGATTATTGTGGTGAGGATAGAGGTTGATTGGTGTAGAGTTTGAGATCGATAGTGATTGTGGGAGAGACTGATATTCATTGGGGTAAAGAACTATATTTTCATAGGTGGTGAGATGGAATGAGTTTGGTGGGGGTGACGTGGGTAAGGCGGGAATAAAAAAGACACCCCTACTCTGTGCAACTCTCCAACCCAAGAGTAAAACGTTATTCTCAGTCTTTTTTCTATTCAACTGCTGAGCTCTGGAACTCTCTCCCAGAATCAGTCTTTCCCTCTTTCTATGACTTAAATTGCTTCAAACTCCGTGTGTCCAGGCATTTTGGCTCGAACGTCCCTTGATTTTGGCCGACACTCTTTCAACTCTGGGGGAGGCACTCGATACAGGCAGTTCTGCCTTTTGTCTCACTCACTCACATAGAAAAAAACAAATTGGGACACTGATTGTGGTAATTGTGTTAGTGGCTTGTGACTTTGGTACAGGTTATATTAGGCTAGTAGATTGTGCTGACTCTGGTAGAGGTCGAGGTTGTTTGTGAATATTCTTAGTAGGGGATTGTGATTAAGCATGGGTGGTGTTTTTGGTAGAGAATTAGGTTGAGGTGGAGGTTGTTTGTGTCGATTGAGGCCCAGACAGTATGAGGGATAGACTTAAATTGCTTCAAACTCCGTGTGTCCAGACATTTTGGCTCGAACATTCCTTGATTTTGGCCCTGTCACTCATATAACTTTGGGCACTCGTTACAGGCAGTTAGTTAAAATAGGACTTCAGAGGCTATCAACCCCATTGGATTATTAAGCCAGCACACTGTAAGTCAAGAATATTGTCAGGCCTGGAGCCCCTTTTCGAGAACTCCAGTCCCTTCGTTACAGGCAGTTTTGTGTTCTGTATCCCTTATCCACATATCAAAAAAAGAAAAAAGGTTAGAACAAAGGGCAGTATGAAGGATAGAAAGGGTGGGGTGGTGGAAGGGTAAAGTTGGAACAAAGGAATATGTACCGTTTTGGAAGAAGTATTTGGGACAACGATTGTGGTGGTGGTTTGTATAGTCTATCCATTATTGGTTGGCCATAAATCGTACCCCTTAACCTCTAACTCAAAAAGGGCTAGAGTAAATAGGCTATACATTTCCACACATATTCCTTGACTGACTCTTCCCAAACTGTAGGAATATTAACACGATTACTCAAGTCGTTATTATAATAGTTGAGAATGTTGGCCAACTTAAAATGAATGGACTATAGTAGATGATGATACACTGACGCTTGTAGTGGATTGTGGTTATGATATGGTTTACTGGGATTGTATTCTGGTCATGCTGGGGTTTTATTGTGATTCTAATGTGATTATATTGGGGTAGAATTTGGGGTTGTGGATCGTGGTGATTTTGGTTGAGGTAGTGGATTGTCGTAAACAATTGGGACTAATTGTGGTTGCTCTGGAAGACGTTTGAGATGATAGGATTAATTTGATATCCATTAGTATCTCATTTAAGTCATAATATTTTAGCAGTATATTTTAGTTAGGATCAGGTAGAGCAAAAGGTGTCTAATATAATTAACCCTTAGAGTACCAGCGACGTGTGTTTTGTTACGTTCTAGCTATATTAACCCTTAGAGTACCAGCGACGTGTGTTATGTTACGTTCTAGCTATATTAACCCTTAGAGTACCAGCGACGTGTGTTATGTTACGTTCTAGCTATATTAACCCTTAGAGTACCAGCGACGTGTGTTATGTTACGTTCTAGCTATATTAACCCTTAGAGTACCAGCGACGTGTGTTATGTTACGTTCTAGCTATATTTAGACGATATTATGCAGCTGAGGAATAAACTGTGGTAGTTAAAAGGGTTGGCTGCGGTAGTTTGAAGTCTTAGTATTGCTAAAGATCCTTCTTAAGCTGAATAAAATCGTCTAATAGTTGCCATAATATATTGAAAAGGGCGTCCCTGGTAATGAATGGGTTAAGAAAACGACCGTCACTATTGGCATATGACCCTTTTTCCTTAATTTCCTTATTTTGTTTAGGCTTTCCGTGAAATTATGCAAATATTATTCAGCGTCAGCTAACAATTTTGCTTTAGCTATAATGAAACAAGGGGTTAACATTGCGTGTACTAATGAATACGTAATTGGACTGTGGATTTTTTTTTTTTTTTAAAGAATTAAGCTGTCTGGCATGTGGCTAGCAAGATTATATTATTATTATCATCTCTCTCTCTCTCTCGCACTCGCTCTCGCTCTCACTATCAGGTGAAAGTGAAGTATAGGAACAGTTCTCCTCCGCCCCCTGAGATCACCTATATAACCTATCCCGATATTCAGGTGAGCACGGCGGTCGTTTCCCTAAAAGGTTCCACACCAACGCGAAATAATTTAGATAAACAGATACCCGGGTGACATTTTTAAGAGGGTAGGCTAATGTAGGCCTGGGAGGTGGGGAAGTATGAACCGGCCGAGAATATCTTGGAAATATATCTTTGGATATTTCCACCAAGATGTACACTCGGATGTCATAGTCTATAGCCCACTCATAATAACTCGTGGAGTTTACCTATTTCTAATCATAGAAATATATGAAGGATGGAGTTAAGAAGTATATGAGTGAAGGCGGTGCTGGATGGGAGGAGTAGAGTCGACTGACTGAGGACAGAGGTGCATTGGGCCGTTTCGTTCGTGGCCACCCCTTCGGGGATCACGGCGACCGGCAATAGATAGATAGATAGAAGTATATATCTGGAATAGAATAAATGAATATAATTTTCTATAAGTCAACTGCAGAACTATATATACTATTTATTGAAAAGCAAGTTTTATACAAACATTAATCCAGATAGTTATTATTGCATACATAATAACATATGAGGTCCACTAATTCTTATGGGTGGGCTAGGAACTATGACATCCGAGTGTACAGTTGGAGGCAGATGCTGCGGGTACACATGTGTTGTGGACTGTGGCCGAATATAATGCTCTTATGGATATATTTTTAGTTCGAAGACGAAAAGAAGAGCTTACCAAATTGCATTAAAGTTGTAGGAAGTGGGTACAGCCATCCATTAATCCCTTCAGTACCGGTGATTTATTTTTGTATTGGATTTCAGCTACATTGAGACGATTTTAAAAAGCTTAAGAAAGATAGATGGTAGATAAAGGGATTAACTGAGATAGTTCGTAATCATTTAATGGGTAGACATCCTTCCTAACCTGAATGAAATAGTCTAAGAGTCACCAGAAAAGAAATAAATTATAAGGCTGTCTCCGGCTCTGATTGGCTTAACGATTATACTTTAGAATAATCCTTGGTGGTGGGATCTTAAGGCAGCTCTCCCTAGCTCATGAGTCTGCTTTATCTGCCTATAACTGTACTGCTAACTTAAGATCTTCAGTTTTATATATATTTTGTCTAACCTAACGTAAACTTCACTTGTCAACTTGCAACGGGACATCAACAAGATCCAGGAATGATTTTGATTGTTTTTACATTAATTTCAGTTTGCCCGCTAAGACCACTTCAAACTAAATACAACACAAAACATAAATACTCCCTTACAAGCTAATTGTGTACATTTCTCGGTAGAAAGGTGTCCCTGGCAAAGTCCGTTTATTTTTAAATGGCAGGCTGGCTATCGATCGCTAGGAACAGATCAACACCTGAATGCACCAAACGTCTTAATAATCACCAAATAAATGTGGCGAAATTTTGAGTCCAACAGACCACTCTCCGGTTATATATAGTTAAAGAGGATAACAATACCAGGGAGACAACATGGCAGATGGTGGAAAGGTATTGGCCTGAACACTGCTCGAGACGGCCGTCCGGAGAAGTTAAGGGTTGTTAGCCAAACTTGCAAAACAGGGACATCGACTTTATTAAGGGACCTAGGAATTTTGTCAGTCCTCGGGCATCCGGCTTACCTTCAAGGTTACACTATTGATGGAATACAGGAAACAAGCTAAGATATTATATAAGGCAAGCTACGTGGCCAATTAATCCATAAAGTAAAAGATAGAGTTAAACCTTTCAAGTTACTATTACGCATTTATTTTCTGATTTCTGGCTATTATTAGACGATTGTATTTAGATTAGGGAGGGTATTTGGAAGTCAGAGGGTTAATTGTGATAGTCTTCACCCTTTTAATTCCCACAGATTCTTTCTAAACTATGGAAAATTGTCTATTGATTAGGGCCACGATATATTACTGTCAACACCAAGGCGCGGCCCATATTGAATCCTCAAAGCGCTTATGTATAATAATATGTAAGTCAAGTTGCCAGAAAAAGCCTTCGTGTGACACTGGCGTTCCTCTAAGGCCAATGAGTTTCAATTATTCTGTAAGTAGAAGACAATAACACGATGACAACATTAATATTGTTCTTTTAGCTACATTCAGACGATTTTGTAATTTCGAGAAGAGCCTCGCATATATAGTGGGCTAGTCTGTGCTTTAATTCGCTGTATTTAGTTTTATCTTGGAATATCACAGGTTAACCCATTGGATTACTTTTAATTATTCTTGCACGTTTCCGTGTTAATAGTGTAATTCAATAATCATTTTCAAACACGATTTTCTAGACATGTTTTTGGCAAGGAATATATAGTAAATCGAGGGGGAGGGGGGGGGAAAAACTATTCGCAAGTATTTTAACTTTCTTACAACCTCCTCCTATACTGGGCAAAGCAGTATTTTAAAGAGGGGTAGGGTATATTTGTATATTTATTATAATTGTATTTCCTCCCTAGACCTCCATCGAACAAAATACATCCCCAAGATCCTCTTTTGAGATAAATGTAAAACAATAGGAGGATAGAGAGAGAGAGGAAGAGAATAGAAGACCCCCGAGGGGGTGAGAGGGGAGGAGTGAGGAGATGTGGATGGAGCTGGGGATGGGAGGAGGGAGGTGGGGGGGGGAAGAGGGAACGAATAGGGGGGGAGGGGTAGGGGAGGAGTGAGGGGAGGGAGGGAGGGGAGGAGGGAGGGAGGGAGGAGGAGGAGGGGGGGGGGGGGGGAGGGGGAAAGGGGGGGGGGAGAGGATAGGATAAGGGGGAGGGGGGAGGGGGGAAGGGGGGGAGGGGGGGGGGGGAGGGATAGGAGGAGGGAAAGCGAGGGAGAGGGGAGAGGAGAGGGGGGGGGGGGGGTGGAGGGCAAGAAGGGGGGAGGGGGGGGGAGGGGGGAGGGGGAGGGAAGTAGTGGGGAGGGGTAGGGAGAGAGGGAGGGGGGGAGGAGAAGGGAGGGAGGAGGGGAGGGTGGAGGGGGTGTGAGAGGGTGGGGAGGGGGGGGGGAGAAAAGGAAGAGGGGGGGGGGGGGGGGGAGGGGGGAGGGGGGTGGAGGAGGAGAGTGAGGGAGGAGGAGAGTGAGGGACGAGGGAGGGAGGTGAGAGGGGATGGGAGGGAGGGGGGAGGAGAGGCGACCGGAGAGGGCGGAACGGCGGGGGGGGGGGAGGAGGGAGGAAAGGGGTGGGGGATAGGGGATGGGAGGGAGGGTGAGGGGAGGGGGGGGAGGCAGGGGAGAGGAGGAACGACAGGGAAGGGAGGGAGGGGGGGGGAGGGAGGGGGAGGGAAGGGGGGGGGGGGGAGGAGAGGGAGAAGGGGAGTGAGAGGAGGAGGGGGGGGGGGGGGGGGGAGGGAGAAGAGGACGGGAGATGAAGGGGGGGAAAAAGAGAGGAGAGGAAGGGGGTCGAGGGGGGGGGGAGGAAGGGCGGGGGAGAAGAGGGAGAGAGAAGGGGGGGGATGGAGAGGAGAGGGAGGAGGGGAAAGCCAGGGAGGAGGGAGGGAGGAGAAGGAGGTGGCAGAGAGGGGGGGAGGAAGAGGAAGGGAGGAGGGAGGGGAGGGGAGAGGGGGGGAGGGAAAAGAGAGGAGGGGGGAGGAGAGGGGGAGGGGGGGGAAGAGGAGAGGGGAGGAGATAAGCAAGAAGGAAGGGGAAGGGGAGGGAGGGGAAGGGGGGAGGAGGAGGGGAGGGGGAGGGGGGGGGAGAGAGGGATTGTTAGACAAGGGGGAGATAGGGGAGGCCAGGGATGGAGGGGGGGCGAGGGGAGAGCACGGAGGGAGGTGGAGGAGGGAAGAAAATAGGAGAGTGGGAAGAGGGAAGGGGAGAGGAGGAGGAGAGGGGTGAAGAGGGAGAGGGTTACAGGAGTGGAGGAGGACGGAGCGGGGAGGAAGGGAGAGGGGGGAGGAGGGGGGGGGAGAGGGGAAAGGAGAGAGAGAGAGAGAGAGAGAAGGAAGGAGAGGAGAGGAGACGAAGGGGGAGAGAGGGAGAAGAGATCTGAGGGGAGAGAGGGAGCGGGGAGGAGGGAGAGATGGGGGGGCGAGGGAGAAGAGACGGACCGGTGAGGGAGGAGAGAGACAGGAGGAGAGGGGTGAGAGGAGGAGGAGGAGCGAGAGAGAGATAGAATAAAATAACAAGTGGCTTACATTTACCCGCAGAATAAACTACTCCACCGCTGACAGCAAAATATTTATAGCCGACATGAAGCTTTTAGGGGGGGAGTTGTTTGGTTTGTCCAGGCCCCCTTTTCCCTTGTGCTTAGCCCATTTGTTTTGAGATTGTACGACGTTTGTCCCATTAGTTGGCGATTTTAAGACCTTTCGTGGTATTTAAATGTCTATTATTTCATGTCGAGTTAAACAAGCCCGCAATTTAGGATGTCTCAGCCTTCGACAGAAAAATGCACACATTTATCTCGAAGGAGGGTATTGGGGCTATATTTGTTAAATGCACACATTTATCTCGAAGGAGGGTATTGGGGCTATATTTGTTAAAGCTTGATGGAGGTTTAGGAAGCAAATTTTAAAAATAAATAATATAAATATAAACTAAACTAAGAATCTAATTAAATAAATACGGTATATATCCAAATGAATAAATAAATAATGTGACAAATAAATCAAAATCTCCCCTTAACCCTGTCTGTACCGAGATGTCTTTTTAGTTATATTCTATCTATAATTAGGCGATTTTGTGCAGTTAAGGGGAGATATCCACTTGAGGAATTTTTTTCTTGACCCCTTTCTCCCTCATGTTTAGCCCCATTGCTTTTGATATTATAAAACATTTGCCCCATTAGTTTAGCGATTTTAAGAACTTTCAATCACCCCAAGTATTAAGACCTTTCGGTGCCATTCAGGGTTGTCGATTTTATCCTTGGGCGAGCGATAGCGAGCCTGTAATTTAAGAGGGAACCGTCCTTGGGCCGTGGAAAATTTTTCTACCGAAAAATGTACAAATTTATCTTGAAAGGGACTCAAGGGGGTGTAATTTTAAGCTTGATGGAGGTCAAGGGAACAAACTAAATACCTCCCCTTAAGAAGGATCAGTGGTCTAACAAAAGGTTAAGTGAGATAGTTCGAGCTTGTTAATTGCTGGAGGCCCTTGTTAAACTGAACAAAAAGTGTCTAATGGTAGCCATAATAAAGCTGCAAAGACGTTGCCGGTAAAGAAGGGGTTAAGAGTATAGTACGAGTATATGGTGTTGAGTGTATCAATATATGAAGTATATATCAACCAAAGAGCATACAATATGGTGTTGAGTGTATCAATATATGAAGTATATATCAACCAAAGAGCATACAATATGGTGTTGAGTGTATCAATATATGAAGTATATATCAACCAAAGAGCATACAATATGGTGTTGAGTGTATCAATATTATGAAGTATATCTCAACCAAAGAGCATACACATATGGTGTTGAGTGTATCAATATAGGAAGTATATATCAACCGAAGAGCATACAATATGGTGTTGAGTGTATCAATATATGAAGTATATATCAACCGAAGAGCATACAATATGGTGTTGAGTGTATCAATATATGAAGTATATATCAACCGAAGAGCATACAACATTTAGGGGTATATCACGGGTTATTTGGCGTTGAGTGTGTTAATTTATGAGGTATACATTAATCAAGGAGGCATACTGTATATTATATTAATAAAGGAGTATGCAGTATATAATATCAAAATATATCACTGGTATATGGTGTTGAGTGTATTACCGCAGCAAGGTCCTAGTGAGTGGGAGCCTCGATGTGTTGGTGTTAATGTCACCAAGGTCTTGATCCAGGGATGTTGACATCTTTACGAGCAGGGGCTAATGGCCGAACTTAACAATGATCCACCCCTTCCTTCTCTCTCTCTCTCTGTCTGTCTGGTTCACGATCGGTCTCTCTCTCTCTGGTTTTCGCTTGGTCTCTCTCTCTCTCTCTTGTTCTCGATCGTTTTCTCTTATATTTAATAATGCTCTCGATCGTTCACTCTTTCTCTCTCTTTTATCTTACTCTCTCTCTCTCTCTCTCTTGCTCTCGAATTTTTTTTTTTTCCATGCTGAGAGGGAGTGGAGGAGCTAATGAGAGAGGAGAGGAAAGAGGAGATGAGAGAGAGAGAAAGAGAAAGAGAGAGAGAGAGAGAGAGGGGAAAGAGGAGAGAGAAGAAGACGACTCTCGTGGAGGAGGAGAGCGGAGCCGAGCGACGCGAAGCGAGCGCCGGGAGAGCGAGGCGAAGCGGAGGAAAGAGAGAGAGCTAATAAGAATCTGAAAGAGGGAAGAAAACAAAAAATAAAGAGTGATGAGGTACCCAGCCGAGGTAATCAAGCCGGAATTATTGTGGGTTTAAGAAGACACAAGGTTCGATGAGGCCGCGGGAATCGAGTGTATCAGGTTGCGTGTAAGACTGAACACTGTGGGTTGTGGCAGGAGAGAGAGAGAGAGAGAGTATTACATAATTTTGCTTCTTATTCTGTATTCATCTATTGCAATTATTTATAGGCAAATAAGCAAATTATAATTTTCAATTTTTATTTGAGAGAGATATATATATAGAGAGCGAGAGCGAGATAGCAAGAGAGAGAGAGCGACAGCAAGAGAGATAGAGAGATAGTTAACAGAGTTATGTGTTACTTGAACAAAGTTAACAGAGTTATGTGTTACTTGAACATTGCAATACATATTA
>CM064499.1:33497473-33615741 GCA_032716605.1 Paralithodes platypus
TTTTTTTTTTTTTTTTTTTCTTTTTCTATATTCCAACTACTCCCTCTCGGGCATAGGCTGAGAGCCTGTACATTCCACCGCCCAACCCGGTGAAGCCCGTGAGGTCTTGTTCCAGTCTGGGGAGTGAGACATGCGAAGCATCCATCATGGCTCGAAGCAGCTCCATCTCTGAAGCGGCTGGTTACTTCGCTCAAGTGCTTCAATGTCTCACCCTCCAGACTCAGCCCCTCACTCTCAGAACGCCACCTATTGAGCAGTGAACTCACTAGGCATTGTCCCCCTGTAACATATTTTGAATATGGGAATATTCATACAGTGTTATGTAATCAGGGAACAACGAGGGTATTTTTTTGGCATTTCGGTGGGCTTTGTGGTAATGCACTGATACTAGGTACAGCACAAATTCAATCCCAATAATATCTTCCCATTGACATATCGGGATTTGAACCCGGGTCCATTGGATTACCAATCCAGTGGCATGACCACTCCACCACACCTCCCCTAAGCTTTTGAGAGATGTATTTTACCTTTACTGAGAGAGAGAGAGAGAGAGAGAGATATATATATATATATATATATATATATATATATATATATATATATATATTTATCCTTGGAGGTGGGTGGTTGACGACCTTTCAAATAGATGTCCTTGCTCTCCTCTTCTCATTAGATTCCTTTAGAATCAGCCTCCAAGTTAGCTGCTGCACCCCCGACCCTCCCTCAACGTTTTCGACTGTAGCACAAAGTCTCTATTCACAGGCAGAAATGTTTATGCTTCTCATGCTTTGACGTGTGTGTGTGTGTGTTTTTGTTTTCTTTTCTTTTATTAGGCTGCCTCTGGGGTGGTGTCTGTCTGGAAACTAGAATGGTAATGATAGTTGTGTTCTTGAATATCTATCTTTCTATCTATCTATGTATTTATATATATCTTTCCCTGTATCTGTTTGTATATTATTTATTTTCTATTGTACTTTATTTGTACTCATTTGTTTATATGTCATATTTGCGTATCGTTGAAGTTTGTGATTTGCTTGCATATGAATAGGTTTGGCCATTTGTTTCATCAAGGCTACTAAGCAAAACAAATATTTCATGTTTTGTGTTGTTACTTTTGTCAGTTAACTTCCATACTTACAATATATTACGGAACCTGAAAATTATAAATTGTGTACATTATCAACAATATATTTATGTTCATTTCTCGACTTGTTTATAGCAATATGATAACGTACAGTACGTCCTTGTTAGTTTAAGATGAGTTAGTACAAAGGTTCAGACTGCACACACACAAACATTCAACCTCTCTCAGATAGCCTATGCTCCCAACATTATATAAACATAACAACTCAAGGCTGAAGAGGCATATCTAACCCTCCCTCCTCTTCCCTTCTGCTGGAGCCCCCACACTATTAATAATAAATATTTTATTCTTCACTACTGCAGGCTTGTGTTTATATATTCACTTTTTAATATATAGTAACAATGGAGTATTCTGGTTGATCCCAGCAACCTTTCTTGCTCTTACTATATTTCCGTTTCTATCTATATCTAGAAACCAAGCCCAACAACCCACCCGAGAGCCCCCCCATTATCTTCCAATCCCTCCCCCACACCTCCCCCCAACATTGGACAATATTCTGTTCTTACTTTCCTTAAGCCATCCATCCATCCAGTAACAGATAGTTATGAGTGCTTCTTCTTTTGCATCAGCTTCTGTGAGTTCACTTATACGTGTCCTTATTTTAGTTGTACACAAGTTGTATAGTATAATTGTAACTTATGTTTACTTAGGTCTTCCAAAGAGTGTGTGAAGTTACTTGAAACCTTCAACAAAATGCTTCATTTTCCATTGCGCTAGCCACTGTGTCACCATCTCATACAGTTCACGAAGTAAGACATTGCCACCCAAACGCAATGCTGAACTCCATGTGACGTCAATTACAACATCTCAATACATTCTTCATCCTTCTCCTCCCTCATACAGTCATGTCTAGCATCTCTTCAGCCTCCCTTCTTCAGGCATATGTTTAATATCCTTTTCCTTTTTTTTCTGCAGGCATAATCCCATAATTAGACATATCTATAACTCCTTCCTCATTTATTCTGAAACATGTAGTCTCTTCTTCCTCGCTTCCCGAGTAATTTCAATGATTTCCAATGTCTTCCCTTTTCAGGTATAGAGAAACTACTGTAGCTCCAGTATATAATTACAATTATACCAGGATTTCTAATATTCTGGCTAACACTTAACGATTAATCTAGCTAAGAAAGGCATCCCATAGGCAATGAGTTGACTTCCTCCTTTCCCCTGCAGGCGGTGTCGTACATGCAGCAGGACCTTGCCGTGGCCAAATCCTTAGGCGACATCGCTGGAGAGTGTCGGGCCCACGGGAACCTCGGCAGTGCCTACTTCAGCAAGGGCAACTACAAGGAGGCGCTCACGTCCCACCGCTACCAGCTGGTCTTAGCCATGAAGTGCAAAGATACCCAAGCAGCAGCGTCAGCACTCACTAGTTTGGGTAAGTAAAGATTGGAAATGTTTGGTGTAGTTGTTTGGTTTGGATAGAAGATTTTGCCTTTTTTTCCATTTGTGTCTTTCTCATTGCTGTTGGAGTGATGTTTACCTTGGTTTGTTTGTAGCTGTTGGAGTGATGTAGCGTCAGCACTCACTAGTTTGGGTAAGTAAAGATTGGCAATGTTTGGTGTAGCTGTTTGGTTTGGATAGAAGATTTTGCCTTTGTTCCATAATTTGTGTCTTGCTCATTGGGTAAGTACAGATTGGCAATGTTTGGTGGGCCTTTTGTGTGGTTCTTGGGTTTGCAGAGAAGATTGTACTGGTGTTTAATTTGTGCTTTGTTTGTTTCTGTTGGAATGATGTTTATATAGGTGTGTTTGTAGCTGTTGGAGTGATGCTTACAGTTTTCAAGTTCATTGTTCTTGGTATGCCTTCATTTTTTAGACGTGAAGTGCAAAGATGCCTAGGTCGCCGAATCAGCACTCAACAACTTGCTGATGTATATGTTAGTTGCTGTTTATCGCTGCAATCCTTGATTCTTTAATGTTTTCCTTTTTCTTGGTAATTCTAGGTAATTTTTTGTTATTATTAGGTCACTGTAATTGTAGAAGGTTATAGCTAAATACCTTCTCATTTAATATCTTCAATGCGATGAAGCTTTTTTTTTAAATTCTGGCTAACAGTACAAGATTATTGTCAGTTCAGGAAATCATACAGTCAATGGGTCTAAAATTACCTCACGTTACCCCATTACCACAATTAAATCCTGAAGTCTTACATTTCAGCTAGGCGATTTTTCATAACAAATCTCTCGTATTCTAAAGGTTAACTATGTAAGTGTTTATGCTATGTTTGATATTAATTTTGACGATATTTATTTAGTAAACACACCAAGGCACAGGGGTCAGAGAATAACCTCCTCCTCCTCCCACGTTCTTCATCATATAACCTCCTCCTCCACCCACGTTCTTCATCATATACTCCTCAGCTTGTGTGGCGTTATCTCCACCCTGAAAGCAATTGTCAAGAGGAGATGCCTGTGGAGAATCAATCAGTCTGTCCACCTCCCAAGGAAGATGCCATTGGGAGATCAATTAGTCAATCCACCTCACAGAGAGCATGTCCATGGAAGATCAGTCAATCAGTTTAGCTCTTTGGGAAGATGCCTGTAGAATATCGGTTACTCGTAGGAATAATACACTTAAGGTTGGGTAGCCGCTTTTTCGGGATTTCTTCTCCCTCGTGTTTAACCCCATTAGTTTGGCGATTTTAACACCTTTTGTCTCATTTCGTTGTCAATTTTAAGACCTTTCGTGCCATTTAGGTGTAAATTTTTGTCTTGGAGAGCGATAGCGAGACTGCAATTTTAAGAGAAATCGGCCTTCGGCCGAAACATTTTTCTACCGAAAAAGGTACAAATTTATCTTGAAAGGGGGTGTTTTTCTAAGCTTGATGGAGGTCTAGCGAGGAAAGTATAAAATTAATTAATAGATGAATTACCGTAATATACCAAAAAAACAGCCACTGGCCCCTTAAGTTTTCGAAGTTATCCCGAACGGAATCGAATCCTTACCTAACATTAACATTTTGGGAGTTACCTGCGGTCGGCCACATCATTCTGGTATTAATTCGGATTTTAATATTCTTTTATTTTACTTTGGTATCGTAAACTTGACTGAAGGTAGATTATTATAATTTGAATATGTTATTACGTTTACATTTAACCTAAGCATACAGGCCAGAGTTGCCGAGAATGGATGCCAGAAAATCAAAGGCTCGTGTGCCATTGCCTTTGCCTTGCCACTCACTGGGGGCGTAGGGGTGGGGGTAGGGGGGTTACTGAGATGGGCGGCTGACATTTATGACGGGGCAGGCGACGACACGGGCGTATATACTGAATGAGCAATGATCGATCAAGCATTAATTATTTATGCTGTATAAGGGGTCTGATGATAGTAGTTCCTGCAGTCTTCTGGGGAGTGTTAACCCTTTCAGCACCATGACGTCCTTTTGTATTTCTTTAGGCGTACCACTATATAAATTAGTGATTTAATTGACACGGTTTATACCATCTTCATTTCTAGAGGCTCTTCCGAAGCTGAATAGGTGTAATACTTTCTAGAGCTAGTTCTGAAACCTCCCTTAAAGTTAGTTGTGATACTTCCTCAAGTTCATAACCCCCCCCCCCCCCCCACACACACACACACACACACACACACACATAAAGTTAGTTGTGATGTACACTCGAGGAAAAACAATCTTTACACTGGTGAGCTGAATATATAATTGTGTGAACGAAATGAACCAGGTGAAACATACGTCTATATTGCATTATCACAAAATTTCGACCCACTTCCAGAATGTTTAGACTTTAGAGCGTTAGTGTAAAGATTTTTTTTTCCTCGAGTGTATCTTCAAATTCCTCTCCCCCACTTCAACATCATGTTCCTGATAGGGGAGAATTGCAGAGGGGTTCTTTTTCCTTATCATAAATACAAGACGACTGCCTCAGTGACGGGGGGAGGGAGGACACACTTACACAAACAGCTTGAAGAATTATGATACAATTGGCTTTCTTGTTATTCAATATTTCTTAAACTTTACTACAGTTAAGGGTGGTGACCTGCATGTTTTCTCTCCTTTTCTCTTTCTCTGGCCTGAATCCATTCGGTCCCATTCAGCCAACTGTTTTAAGATGTTTATCCCGATCCAGGTGTCGATTTCTTCCTGTCGAGCGATAGCGAGCCAGCCTTGTAAGGAGAAATCTGGCTTCGCCGGAGATATGCTTCTATCGAAAAATGTACAAATTTAGCCTGCTGTGAAAAACATTGTTAAAAATATGCTGGATTGCTACCGCTCGCCAGGAAATATCGACACCTGGATGGGGATAAACGGCAGAGAGGGAGAGAAATAAATAAAAACGAGGTGGGTCCCATTAAACCTACAGTATATGGAGCTGGGTAATTCCAATTAGCTACCCTTTCGAAAATGTTTGTGCATGTAGATGTGTGTGTGGGTGTGCGTGTGGGTGTGCATGTGTCTGTGTGTGTGTGTGTGTGTGTGTGTTGGAGTATGTATATATTTTACATTGAAGTCAAATAATCGAACTTAAACATAAAACAATACTTTAATACCGTGTGGTCAAAACCCATCGCACTTGTATCCCTAACGTTTCCATCTCACAGGTCAGGTAGTTGTCAATTGAAACGTAAAGTGAAATTTGATGTGTGTGTGAGACCTGATAACATTTTTTGTACTTGATACAATGAGTGGACGGAATTGTTTATCTCCATTATATCATTTTATATTGGCGTGCTTTATTTGGGTATGCATTGTTTAAATATTACTTAGGTTGTCATTGCATTTAAACAATTTGAATGGGATTGAATGGTGATAGATATTGTAGTCTTTTTGTTGTTGATGATGAATAATGGTGTTGATGATGATGATAATGATGATGACAATGATGGTGGTGGTGGTGGTGGTGATGATGAGGATGAGGATGGTACTGATACTACGATGATGATTATATTAAAACGGAGATGACGATTTTGCAGATAAATCACACACACACACACACACACACACACACACACACACACACACACACACACACAGTCCAGATAACAATACTGACGACGGCTGGAGCATAGTTATTAATCCCCCGAGTGGCCGTACTAGGATTATTGGCCGAGACTGTACCGGTGTGACAAGACAATGAGACTTGAGACACTGGCTACAAACATACACAAACACACACACACACACACACACACACACACACACACACACACACAAATACTGTACGTACACATATATAGTCACACACACACAAACATACTGCACATACACATATACACATGCACACGCTTCCGCTCACACACACACACACACACACACACACACACTCACACAGAGGAACCCATAAGTTAGGACCTCACCTAGCCTGTGTGGTGACTGACCTTGTCCTCTGGTGCATTGGGAACATTCGTAGGGTCAATGTGGGGAGGGTTCAGTAATGTATCCACTAATAATAATAATAACAACAACAAAAACAACAACAAAAACAACAACAACAACAATAACAACTCCAAAATAATAAAAGAAGTTATAATTTTAATAATAGTAATAATAATAAAATACTATTAATTATAATAAGGAGGAGGAGAAGGAGGAGGAAAAGAAGAACATAAAGAACAAAAATAAATTGCATAAAGTAGTGGACTTTTAAATGAGAAAGGATAATGGTATTGAACCTAGAGCTCCTCAGTATTTGTGTAATGTATATCTTTATCGAACCTTTTATCATTATCAGAGCCAAGTACTGTTTATCTTTTACATTACTTTTGTATTTCTTAAGTTACTCTTCCTTTATTCAATAGTTAGTGCACTGAATTTCGGTGTGAGTATCTTAGGTTCGAATCTTTGGAGTGCTACATGTATTCATTAGTTTCATTGATTTCATTGCTTAGGTTTATTTGTAAGTTAATTGGTGGGTTGGTGATAATATGAATTTACTCCAGTCATCATCATCATCATCATCATTACCAGACAACCAGGACCCTACCCACAACATCATTGTAAAGCCGGTGTCTCACGAGTACTTTAGCGTTGGATGTATCGGAGCCACAGTATCCGAGTTAAAAGTAGCTGAAGTTGAATCTACTATCAGATCATTTTTGTTTTGTTTTTCAGTATGTCTGTATTTTGTATCTTGGAGCTGCTAAACATGTACAGTTCAATTTAAAAATATGAGTAAGCAGCTAAATTAATCAAAATAATATGATAATCTGTAGTGGATTTAAGGCACTGATATATTTAGCCGATAAACTTGTTCGAGTGACGTTAGCTTAACTTACAAAGCCTAAACTACAAGCGATATTTCCTAAGTTGAATAAAATCATAAACTGTAAGCTCCCGTTAAAGCCACAGTTATAGTGAACAGTTTAAGTGTATTACCCCTATACTCCTCAGTATCAGTCTACGCATTTATCGAGCCTGCTATCAATACAAGACAAGCAACTCTGTACCCACATCATCAATGCAACTTACGAAGGTTGGTCTTGAACTAAGTGGACAAGATTGGCGACTCTGTTGGTGACCCATCTTCAGCACTTGACAACGGCCCCCCCCCCCCCCCCCCCCCCTTGTATCAACCCTCCTATCGCTACAGGATTATTTACTTCATTGTCTCCGTGGCAAAAAATATTGATGGTGTGGTGAGCGACGGTTAGTGATTGTTTTCATTATTATTTGTTTTTGTTTTTTCGTGTGTGGACTCAAGGTTTGTTACTTTGCTGCCCTCCCACGAAGAGCTGTAGTTCGGGATTACCATGCACATATTGTAGACGGCATCCACACCACAAAAGACTCGTAGAATCCATAATATTATTCAGTACATCTTGTATATGCACCATTGTCATCATACTATTGTCACCGTCATAACATATACCAGACTCATAACACAACAGAATTGTCATATCACCAACACGAGAACTTCACTACAACATGCCAGTATCACAATTTTTACAACAACAACATATAAAAATGACATGTACAGTCACAACAGACCATTTTTTATTCCATACCATTGCCATATCACACACAGCCACACACACACACACACACACACACACACACACACACACACACACACACACACACACACACACACACACACACACACACACACACACACACACACACACACACACACACACACACACACACACACACACACACACACACAGCCACCGCCATAAAGCAACTATTTTATCTCCACCATACACAACCACTTACACCACCACAACACATAACTTACATCGCCTCTCTAACCGTCACCACAACATCCACAGCACTAGCATCAACACCACCACCAACCCCACACATCACCACAGACGGTATGAAGCTCTGGCTGGGC
The DNA here is from genome assembly GCA_032716605.1 of Paralithodes platypus. Classification (NCBI taxonomy): domain Eukaryota; kingdom Metazoa; phylum Arthropoda; class Malacostraca; order Decapoda; family Lithodidae; genus Paralithodes; species Paralithodes platypus. The sequence goes on from CM064499.1 coordinate 33,505,912, forward strand.
CTCATCTCACCATAAATCACTGTACTAGTTTGTTCTCCCTCATCATCACCTTTATCACAACAGGAACAAACTCAACACCATCATCATTACGACCACAATAACCACCACAACATAACACCAACAAATAACAAAGATACACCATCACCCTATAACTACTACCACCACGACCACAACAAACATAACACTACCATTAACTTAACACCAATACCACAACAACACACAACAACACCACTATCACCACAAGCAACCTCACTACACCTCACCACAAATCACCGGACTTTCTTCCATCATCATCACCCACCACCACATCATACACAAATACAACACTATCATCGCCACCACCACCATCACCACTACAACAACACTATAAAAACACACAACCACCATTAACACCACCATCAACAACAAAAACATCAAGAACGACAACTCCACTATCACCACAACAACACATCACTATCACCACAACACACCACTATCACCACACCACCACCATATGACTACTACCACCACGACCACAACAAGAACAACAACACCACAACACTACTATCACCACAAACACCACACCACACTCACCACAAGCAACATCACCATACCTTACCACACCACTATCACCACAAGCAACCTCACCACACAGAACCAACAGGATGAAGGTCTCCCAGGGCGTCACCTCACCACAAATCACCGGACTTTTTTCCATCATCATCACCCACTACCACATCAAGAACAAATACAACACCACCACCAACACTACAACAACAATATACAAACAACACAACCACCATTAACACAACCACCAACAACAACATTAACATCAACCACCACAACACAGAACACCACAAAAACACCACTATCACCATAAACACCATTATCACCACAAGCAACCTCACCACACAGAACGAACAGGATGAAGGTCTCCCTGGGCGTCACCTTGCCACAAATCACCGGACTTTCTTCCCCGCTCTGCCTTTCTTAGTTACCTCATGACCATCTCATCTCCTGCGCCGTAATAAGCACAATTGATGGTGTTTTTAACCTCCCAGGGGCCAAGCTGTTATATAATGGGCTGCAGTGACTCGGAAATGGGAAAGGGAGTCGATAAATATAGAATAATTTATCAAAATAAGAAACAAATACAAATACAAAAAACACAAAATGTGGGATGCATCGCAAATAGACAACATGAAACAATCTTGTAATGGGATTAACCCATTCAGTACCGGTGACAGACTTTTTAATATATTCTGGCAACTATTAGACGAATTTAAAGTAATTTAAAGTCATAGGTCAGTAATCAAGAGAGTATCATGACAATTTCTCGTTCGGTTGAGATGAGCAGAGTGTGTGTATACAGAGAATGGTCGAGTCATGGTGCCTTATGCTATAGCTCAAGAAGTGATTCTCTTGAATAACAGACGAGAACAAATTGCAATATACTAATTCTAAATAAATTTGCAATATACTAACAGTATTGATAATTGTAGGATAATTTGCAATATACTAACAGTATTGATAATTGTAGGATATTTCAAATATAGTAAATTGCAAGGTAAAGCCAATTACATCATCTGTAAATCAAATCAAACATCAATATAATTAAAGGGCAAATAGTAATTCAATGTGATAAAGCAAAACAAAATTGCAATATTACTAAAATGAAATGATGTTACAGTTTATTAAAGAAATGCAAATTGCAGTATACTTAGGGTATAGGAAATTGCAATATTTTAACACGAAGCCAATTGACCACTTGCGAGTTTCGTTCTATAAGGAAGTTGGAGTTGTAAACATCGATATTTAACAGAATTACAAGATCAAATACAGTTGTAGTTCATTTATAAATACATACAATCCAATTCAACATACTCTTTAGCCATCAGAAACCTACATTATTATTGCATTTCTGCTTAATATCGATGTCTACAGCTCCAACTTCCTTATAGCCTGAACTTGCAAGTGGTCAATTGCAAAATATACAGAATCCTATTCTAACAAATGCATATTACAGCACATATCAAATAAATATACCTGCAATATATAAGAATAAAATAAAATTGGAGCATATTACACCGAGAATATATAGTTGTATACAGTACAGAGTAATGTAGCTATAGCAAACAGCCACATAAAACTAAATAAAACCAATAAAACTAAAGCAAATTGTGATATATTATGGGGTATGAGCGTATTTTGCTCATTTATGTATATTTTTACTATATTTTAGTTTCCTCCGTAAACATCCATCAAACTTAATCCAAAATAAAAAACGCCCAACACCTTCCTTCAAGATAAATGTGTACATTGTTCAATAGAAAATTGTCCCGGCCGAAGGCCGACTCCTCTTAAATTACAAGCTCGCTATCACTTGCCAGGAAAAAATCGACACCTAAATGGCACGAACAGTCTTAATATTGACAAAGAAATGGGACGAAAGGTCTTAACATTGCCAAACTAATGGGCCGAACGTCTTAACATCTGAAAACTAATGTTGCTAAACATGAGGTAGAAGGGGGACCAGATAAACGACTCATCTCCCCTTAACCAGGTCTTCGCACGCTGATTGAAAGCACTAAAGATCTCGGAGAATGGCCAGGGAATGAGAATGAATGCTACATGATCTTTCAAAGCAGATTTTTTGTGGCGTGTTTATCAGGACAGTCATGCAGTTAGTTAGAGGGTTGGCTGCTTGGCTAGGGAGCTGATCTTTAAACGTTTTGGTCATGTAGTTAGAGGGTTGGTTGCTTGGGTAGGGAGCTAATCTTCAAACGTTTGGGTTATTTAGAGGGTTGGTTGCTTGGTTAGGGGAGCTGATCTTCAAACGTTTTATTTATGCAGTTAGTTAGAGGGTGTGCTGGTTGGTTAGGGAGCTGATCTTCATACGTTTTGGTCATGTAATAGGGGGTGGGTTGCTTGGGTAGGGAGCTGATCTTCAAACGTTTGGGTTAGTTAGAGGTTTGGCTGATTGGTTGGTTAGGGAGCTGATTTTCAAACGTTTTAGTCATGTAGTTAGTTAGAGAGCTGGTTGGCTGGTTAGGGAGCTGATTTTCAAACGTTTTAGTCATGTAGTTAGTTAGAGAGTTGGTTGGCTGGTTAGGGAGCTGATCTTCAAACGTTTTAGTCATGTAGTTAGTTAGAGAGTTGGTTGGCTGGTTAGGGAGCTGATCTTCAAACGTTTTAGTCATGTAGTTAGTTAGAGAGTTGGTTGGCTGGTTAGGGAGCTGATCTTCAAACGTTTTAGTCATGTAGTTAGTTAGAGAGTTGGTTGGTTGGTTAGGGAGCTGATCTTCAAACGAGTTGATGCCATGTATACCACAAACATGTCAAGCCTAACCTATCCGTAGATATACAGATCAAATATATTTTAAAATATATACATACGTACATACACACATGCATATGTACCGAACCTACATCCTAGCATCATATATGCATGCATAGTGGGAGGGGGGTAGGAAGGGGAAGGTGGTCAATTTCGGAGAAAATTAAATCCATTTTATAATTTTTAATTGATATTCAGGTTATATTTCAAAAGAAAATTCACAGCATAATGGTTCTGCCTATATGTGAACTAATCATATTTCTTCATAGCCTAATGCGGAATTTCGGTGTGAGTATCCTAGGTTCAAGTCCTTGGAGTACCACATGTATTCATGACTTTCATTGATTTCATTAGTTAGGCCTATTTGTAAATTAATTGGTGGGTTGGTGAAAACAAATATGAATTGATTATTTATGGTTTTCTAGAGTAGCTTGAATTGCCTCATGTGTGGTGGCTGGAGTGAGTGACCGTGTCGTCAAAGGGGTGACTGTGCTTGTATTATCACTGAGACATCAGATGTTGGCCAAATACGAATGCGCAAGATGGAGGGTCGAGACGCACTGGAGCCTGAGAGTTACACAGTTACACAGATACTCGGACCACACAGACATTGCGGTCCCAACTAGGTGGTCCGGCCTTAATACTACTAGACACGGACAGTTTATAGTGGAAGAATAGGACAGTAAAGTAGAGAGAGAGAGAGATATTGTGTGTGTAAGAATGAGTGCTTCTATCTCGACATAGTTTTTATTCCCCTTTCAATTGTTATATATATATATATATATATACAACATTAAGCTACCTTTTGCAGCTTTCCATTTCCTTCCGCTCCTTTCAGTTTCCTTTCCGCTTCTTCCACTTCTCTCCTGCAACATCCACCTCCCTTCCTCCTGCTTATATCTCGACGGTGTTAAGGGGACAGTGGTTTATATTGGGGGGTCTGTTTATTTAGATATTCATTTATATTTTAGTTTCCTCCCTAAACCTCCATCAAACTTTGAAAACAAACATTCATTATATCCCCCTGCGAGAAAACGTTTGTACATTTTTAGGTAGAAAGATGTCACGGCCGAAGGCTGGTTTCTCCAAATTTTCAGGCTCGCTATCGCTCGCCAGGAAAAAAATCGACACCTAAATGGCACGAAAGGTCTTAATATTGACAAAGATATAGGGCGAAAGGTCTTAAAATCGACAAACTAATGGGGTAAATGTCTTAAAATCTCAAAACTAATGGGGATAAGCATGAGGGAGAAAAGGTACCAGAAGAACGACCCATCTCCCCTTAATCCCCTTAGAGGCAGGGAGGGCCGAGCGAGGAGCAATAATAAAAAGTGTAAAAAATGTCAACAATGCTTCTAATGACAAGTGAATGTTGTTGTTGTGGCGCTGGTTGGTACTCGTGTGATCCCCAGGGTTACCAACATTAATCAAGTCCGCTAGATAGTAAATATAAGCCACTCCAACAGCTTCCTCTCTCTCTCACCAACACCCCTTCTCCCCTCTCTACACTCTTCAGAACAATAGAAAAAGTAGAATGTAGATACGAGGTGCCGTTGTGAAGGCTTATCCCTCAATACCTTCACCTGACCTATATACCGATAATGGCTAGAATAACGGCACAATCTCTACAATTTATCTCGAAAATGGCTTAACCCTCAGAATATCGCTAAAATTATGTCGCTATATGTAAAAACTTGCCTCTAGATCGACGTAAATACCTCAAGATCTAGCGGAAAAGTAGCTAAATTGACAACACTGGTGATCCCCGTGTTGTTGGTGGTTTGTTTGTGGTTCTCCTGGTGGGTGGTAGGTGGAGAAGAGAGATGCTTGAGAAGAGGGGAGAGAAAAAGGAGGTGGAGTTTAGGAATTAAGAGTGGTAATTTAGGAGAGTTTATGGAAGGGGGAAGGGAAGGGAGGGAATAGAAGGGAGGAGGAGGAGAAGATGTGGGAGAGAGGTGGAGAAGGAGAGATGGATGAGCAGAGGGGATAGAAGGGAGGGATAAGGGAGGTTGGGTTTAGAAATTAAGATAGGTAAGTTAGGAGAGACTATGGGAGGGGAAAGGGAAGGGAGAGAATAGAAGACAATTGAAGGAGAAGAAGTGGGAGAGAGGTGGAGAAGGAGAGATGATATAGAAGGAGAGGTGAGTGAAGAGATTATGAGGAGAATTTGTGACAAGGTAGGGAGGGGTCCGAGGGGAGGAACGAAATAGAAGGGAGGTGGAGGAGAAGAAGTGCAAGAGAGGTGGAGAAAGATAAATAAATGAGAATAGGTGGAAAAGGAAGGTGGGGTGTAGGAGAAGTGAGTTAAGTAAATCATTTTCGTTGATGAGAAATAAAAAACATATAATATTATTTTTATTAATCTCACCACCACACCCCCAATGAAATTAATTAAAGTATATATGATCCACCGGGATTCGAACCCGGGTTATCACACACATATTTTTGCCACCTTAACCATTACACCACCAGAAGCTAGCTAAAATTAGAAACACTATAGAGATTCAATAAAAAGTAATAGTATATATAATAGATGCATATATATGATAATAATCGAATCCTCCGCCTTTCCATCCCCAGCAGACAATAATGTGACGATAGTGACGCACCAGATAAGACTTATGGAATCCATTATACCATAAGTGGGCACTGCTTGACGTGAGTTTATGTCCCATTATAGAGGGGAAGGAAATGTCGCTAATGGGGGACATATACAGCTTTATGTCTGTCTCTACCTGACAAATTGATTAATAAAAAACGATTTAGTATATTCTTAACCCCTTCTGTACCAGCGACGTCCTTTCAACTTTATCCTGGCTACTAATAGACGATTTTATCCAGCTTTAAAAGGCCCTCCAGCAATTAAGAGGCGTCGAACTATCCCTATATACTATCACAGATCCTTCTTAAGCGGCACATGATCGTCTAAATGTAGCTGGACTATAATAAAAAAGACGTCGCCGGTACAGAAGAGGTTAATGGGGGACGAACGCTATCTAATGTTTTTACTTCTGTCTGTAGTTGAGGAATTTACTGTACCATTATGAACAGAAATATATAATATTTTAAATGGGTGACAAAGTGTAATGAAAATAACCTGTCATTAACGTCTTTGCATCTTTATATTTCTCTAGTTAAGGACTTGATTGTCAAAATATAAAGAGTGAACACAATTATACTAACGGGGGACATGTACAGTTCGTAATTCAAACTTGAAGGTGATTACTGTAGATATAGATAGATAGATATATCGATAGATAGATATACAGATACATAGATATATAGATGGAAAGACAGATAGAGAGAGGGAGGGGGAGGGAGGGATGTCATCATGACCATCCAAGGATAGTTTATGATAGTGTTCACAGGATGGAAGAACAATGGACAGTCGTGGAGGAGGAAGGATTATTGAAGAGAGAGAGAGAGAGAGAGAGAGAGAGAGAGAGAGAGAGAGAGAGAGAGAGAGAGAGAGAGAGAGAGAGAGGATTGGCAGTTTTAGTAAATTAAGTTTTTTTTTTGGAAACTATTGCAACCCTGCCTGTGTGAGAGAGAGAGAGAGAGAGAGAGAGAGAGAGAGAGAGAGAGAGAGAGAGAGAGAGAGAGAGAGTATAAAGTATATGTGTGTGTGTTTTGCTCCATTCATTCAATATAACCATGGCATGATAGAGAGCGGAGTGCAAGACCTACAGTGTCCAAGAACTGAAGGACGACCGTCTTCGTGAGCACCTTGTCTTAGTACAGTCGCTAGGAAGCATACTTTTATTTGACTGTTTGGTCTTTTAAGGGAACATGGGCCGGTTTTCTGGACCACTTTCTCCCTCATGTTTAGCCCCATTAATTTTCAGATGTTATGATGTTTGTCCCATTAGTTAGTCGATTTCAAGACCTTTCGCGCTAGACCCCATTTTCCATCATCAAAATCTCAACATTAATGGGGTTACAACCCATTAATGTTGAGATTTTTAGACATTCGCCCCATTAGTTTGGCGATTTTAATACATTTCACCCAATTTCTTTGTCATTATTAAGACCATTCGTGACATTTAAGTGTCGATTTTTTTCCTGGCAAGCGATAGCAAGCCTGCAATATAGGAGGAATCGACCTTCGGCCTCTGCATTTTTCTTTTAAAAATGCACAAATTTATCGCGAAGGTTCTTTTATTTCCTGTATTATTTTTGTTTAGCTTGATAGAGCAAGCTATATAATATAACCTTAACTTCAAGTTCCCTTTCCCAATCACTTTGTTTCCTGCTGTTTCTATCTTTTAGCTTGAGTTTGCTTCATCTAGTCTGTCTCTCCTGTGCTTACTATCTTCATCAATAAGCTTCAAGTTGCTTTCTCTTGGTCATTGTTTATCCAGCTATCTACATAATTTGGCTTTCTCCAGTCCTCCCCCATCATCTCTCTCTCTCTCTCTCTCTCTCTCTCTCTCTCTCTCTCTCTCTCTCTCTATCATTTAGCTCCAGGGCTGTCCCTTCCTCCACGTCCCATTCCTTCGGCTTTTATGGGCTGATAAATTACAGCACATTTGTATATCGCAGAATTATACGGTGGCTGTACCCCGTGGAGAGAGCGAGAGCGAGAGGGCGAGAGCGAGAGCGAGAGGGCGAGAGCGAGAGCGAGAGCGAGAGCGAGCGCGAGCGAGAGGGCGTTGCGTACTCCATCTGTGTAAGATGGATTAACGCTAGAACTTTGCACAACTTTACGTTTCCACAGTTTGGGTCTGGCAGATATTTTATAAAACTTTCAGAAACACAATTCTGTCACTTGAACTAATATGCTGATAGCAGAGCAAAGGTAACTCCAAAAGGTTGCCAGCAAAATAATCGCTCGTGTCAATCCTCTGTTGTTTTCTGGGTGTCGTGAATTCTGGGTTACCAAATCAAGTCTGCTAAATAATAAATAAAAGCCGAAAATTTCAAGAATAGTGCCAACATCTCTAGAATATTACTCTAAAAGGGCTCCACTCTCCAGAATATCGCTAGAATATATGTTGCTAGATGTAAAATGTTGTCTCTAGATCGAAGTAAATACCTCTAGATCTAGCGGAAAATAGCTAAATTGGCAACACTAGTCGTGATTTTTTATTTCTGCTCACGAAATACTTTGGTCCTAAAATCTAAAACATTGGTGAAGGGGCTTACTCTCTGCTTCTCATGATTAACAACTTGAAGGAGCCATATATTTGTATTTACTGTAATAATGTTAATTTGACACAGCTTATGAAGAGCCTTTATGACCTGAGCCATTTTTGACAGTTTATAAGCAATTTGAGTTTTTTTTGCATTATTGAACCAAGATGTAAACATATTTATACGAATCTGTAATACAAAAAACAAAACAGTAACAGTGAGAATTTACTGTATATGTTGAGATAAAAATTAAGTGTCTAGAGCACAACACAGACAACCTAGAACGCAGATGTTAAAACTAGTTTTGTTTTATTATTGCAAAGACACGTTAATTTCGGCTCATCTTGATCCCTCGTTAGGTGTGATTTTTTTTTTCGAATATATATTATACTTAAATTTGTTTGATAGGATTAAGCCCGAAAATGGTTGCTTGAAAAAAAATAGCCTTAACCCCTTCTATACCGGCGACGTCATTGTAATTTTAGGTTAGCTATATTTAGACGATTTTGAGCAGTTTAAGGAGGATCTGTAGTAGTAAATATGGTTAAGTGAGATAGTTCGAAGCCTGTTAATTGCTGGAGGTCCTTTTTAAACTGAATAGCATCGTTTAATAGTTGCCAGAGTAAAATTAAAAGGACGGTACCGGTACTGAACGGGTTAATATAAAAAAAGGGTCAGTGAGGAGTTGTCTGATTTCTGTCTGCTAAAGGAGCTTTCTCCGGCAGCCTGTCTCATCGCTGCTAGTCCTCCATGATTCCCTGTCTCTCGCCGCCCGTCCCAGCTTTGTATTAGACGTATTTGGCCATTATCTACACACTCAGTCGCGCCTATCCTTGGAAATTCCTTCGTGATGTCCCTTCTAGGGTTTCTATTTATGCTTAGGGATATTGTATAGGAATTCTCTCTTTGGGATATTTTGTGTTGTCTAGTTTTTCTATATTTGGTATTTTTCTATTGTTTAGAAATTCTCTCTGGCTTCGTATTATACACCATAGGTCTGCTGCTTTATGCTTAGGAATACCCCATTGTATGTAGGAATGGTCTCTTGCCGTGCTCGGGATATACAGTATTGTATGTAGGAATGGTCTCTTGCCGTGCTCGGGATATACAGTATTGTATGTAGGAATGGTCTCTTGCCGTGCTCGGGATATACAGTATTGTATATAGGAATGGTCTCTTGCCGTGCTCGGGATATACAGTATTGTATATAGGAATGGTCTCTTGCCGTGCTCGGGATATACAGTATTGTTTATAGGAATGGTCTCTTGCCGTGCTCGGGATATACAGTATTGTATATAGGAATGGTCTCTTGCCGTGCTCGGGATATACAGTATTGTATGTAGGAATGGTCTCTTGCCGTGCTCGGGATATACAGTATTGTATATAGGAATGGTCTCTTGCCGTGCTCGGGATATACAGTATTGTTTATAGGAATGGTCTCTTGCCGTGCTCGGGATATACAGTATTGTATATAGGAATGGTCTCTTGCCGTGCTCGGGATATACAGTATTGTTTATAGGAATGGTCTCTTGCCGTGCTCGGAATATACAGTATTGTTTTGTATCTGATGTTGCGTCTATAGTTTGTCCTTGACTGTTATCTCCATATTCTGTTGCGACTATCCCTGGAAATTCCCTCGTGATGCCTCGTCTAGGATTTCTATTGGGTACATATAAATAGTGAAGAGGAATTTGTGCTATTTATTCTTATTTCTCGTTTGTCCAAATTATGTATTTGTCCCTCTTATATTTTCATTCGACTTTTCGTGATATTGTGTCTACTGTTGTAGTTGTTCTGATTATGTATCTGGTCATTATTATCAAATTCTGTCACGCCTATGGCTGAACGTTCCTTCATCCTATCCCGACTAGGCTGTTTGCTTTAATTATTATGACTATTGTATACAAACTCTATTTCGTCGTTTTAGTCATATGTTGTATGTTCTGTTTTTGTTTTTTTCTTCTATTCTACGTATTTGATCATTATTTACACATTATGTCGAGGCTTCCTATGATTTATATTACATCCTATATAAGCAATGTCATACTCTTAATCAGCCATCATCTATAAATTCTCCCTCGTCTATCCTTGGAATTTGCTTCGTGATATGATGTATCATTGTGCAAACCATCTGAGAGTTTCATCTCCCTCGCAAGCTTTCGTGCATAAATTCCTCATTCGTATTTCGCAGTTTGGCCACAGCTCAGGAATTCCTACATATTATCGGTGTCTCTTAATCTCCGCTTTCCTGTAGTCATTGTTTCATGCCCTTCTGTCCGATATCTCCAAGCCTGTCTAATTCGTAGGCTTTGTTCCCAGTCTCTCTGCCTTAGTATCTCCCACTGGTATCTCCTCTACGGCATCCCCCCATAACTCACTGTCTGCAATCTTGACTCCTTTATGGGTATTGTTTCATAATATGCTAGATACTGTATCGAACGCCTGTCGCATGTGTGGGGTTTAGGGGTCATATGGTATCGAACATCTGTCTTATGTCTGGGCTTCAGGGTCATACTGTATCAAACATCTGTCATATATTTCGGTTTCGGGTCATACTGTATCGAACACTTGTCGTATGTGAGGGGCTTAGGGTCATACTGTAACGAACACTTGTCGTATGTGTGGGGTTTAGGGTCATACTGTAACGAACACTTGTCGTATGTGTAGGTTTTAGGGTCATACTGCATCAAACACCTGTCGTATGTGTGGGTATTAGGGTCATACTGTATTGTACACCTGTCTCATCTGTAGGCTTTAGGGTCATACTGTATCAATCTTATGTCGTATATGTGGGTATTAGGGTCATACTGTAGTGAACACTTGTTGTATGTGTAGACTTCAGGATCATACTGTATCGAACACTTGTCATGTGTTTAGGTTTTAGTGTCATACTATATTGAACACCTGTCATATGTGTGGGCTTTAAGATCATACTGTATCAAACACCTGTCGTATGTATAGCTTTAGGGTCATACTGTATCGAACACTTGTCGTATGTGTAGGTTTTAGGGTGATATGTTGTATGTGTGGGCTTTTGGGTAATGCTGCATCGACATCGTTCTCACCTGTAGGCTTTAAGGTCATACTACATCAAACAGGAATACATCTCAAAATAAGTAGCTGTCTTGATTTACCTGGCCTCTTGATAACCAGTACGACACATAGATTTGTTTTCTACTTCATCTCCAGCATCCCTTACAAATTCCTGACTAATCTCTTCACTCCCACCTCTCCCGTCGTTTTTGCTTCATGCCTCACTGTCTGATATGACCCCCCCCCCCCCCACTCCACCCCTGCCCCATTCTTAGGCCTTGTTTCTCCCTCTCCTGTCCATCTTCCTCGCCCCTCTGTCTCACCTCCTGGCTTTGTTTACATATCTACATGTCCTGTATGATAAACTCGGGTCTATTGGATTAAGCCTGGAGGTGAATGGACATATAATAATAATAATAAGAAGAATAAGAAGAAGAAGAAGAAGAAGAAGAATATTTCATGCTAATTACCCTAGAATGATTTTTCTGCTTCGATCTAACACCTTCCGTTAATCAGTGGTTATAATAATTAGATTATATTTAACTCCAATATGATCCTAGACTTTTCTATTCAGTTTAGAAAATACCTCTAAAGTGGGAGGAAAGAGGTGGCGAGGAAAGCCCAAAATGAGGTACAAGGAAAGACGGTGTAAGGATGTGTGAAAGATAATGGTGTGACATAGAGGACAAGATTATATTCTGTCGAGAGAGAGAGATACTTGCAGGTTGTTGTTGTTGAGAGAGAGAGAGAGAGAGAGAATTATGCCACGGGTTGATAGTTTAGTCTGGCTATCATTAGACGATTTTGTATAGCTAAGGAAGGATCTGTGGGAGTTTAAATATTGATTACTATCGTAATTTACCCTCTGACTTCCATATACCCTTCCTAGTCTCAACAACATCGTCTAACAATAGCCAAAAGGCAGAAAATAATTGCGTCACCGTATCTTGGAAGGGTTAGTTCTTTTATATCTAAACTATTGCAATGTTTTCTCATCTCTAAAAGTGTCCTACTGTACGCTTACTGTCAAATATTTGCCGTCTAGCGTCTGTAGCCTTATCTCTCCTGTCTAATATATTTTGCACTTCTGTCCCTCCTACGCTTTGTTCTACAATGTTCCTTTAATCCCAACCCGAATGACGTCAACCTGTTTTCTGGATTTCCTCGTATTGAAATTCTTACTCATATAGTGTTACGTCACTTTTCTATCAGTGTACATGTATTATTTAATCATTGTCATAATATGAGTTATTATATTTACTTTAGAATTACCTGCTTAGTTATTATGGTTTTGTTTTTTTACTTGCATGATGTTTTGTTTATTTTGTATTATTTCGAGCTTTATTAATTCGTGTCATAATTTTTTTTTTTATTGTTTCTCCTTTCTTTGATACTTCATATATGTCTCTACATTTTAATATACCTTTCGTAGCTTTCTCTATTATCTTAATGTTGTGTCTATCCTTTTGCTTTATTCATTCTCTATCTATCAATTGATCAATCAATTTGCAATTCTATCTCTATCCTTCAGTATTATCCACCTCCTCGCTTCCACTAGATATGACAAAAGGAATGTGCAATTAGATTATCGGTTGCAATTCCACGGAACATCCAGGAAGAACTTGACTCGAGATGATATGCCTGTGTTAGAATAGCACACACGTATAATTGCCTTCAGTACTGCCTGGACACTGAGAGAGAGAGAGAGAGAGAGAGAGAGAGAGAGAGAGAGAGAGAGAGAGAGAGAGAGAGAGAGGAGATTGAGAGAGAGAGAGAGAGAGAGAAAGAGGGAGAGTGTGAGAGAGAGAGTGAGAGTGTGAGAGAGAGAGTGAGTGAGAGTACACAGCCCCTCTTCTTTTACGCCTGTCAGCCCAGCGAGGTCCAAGTGACAGGAAGCTCCGTGGTAGTGATTGTTGTCCTTATACTGGTGCTCGGGGTTGGCCACGGAGATATGCTGCTGGAGAGACGGGAAGGTGCATACTGTATATGGTGCTAGGATAAAATAATGGAGAGAAAAGAGAAAATACAAGTGGAGAAAAGAAGAGAGAGAGAGAGAGAGAGAGAGAGAGAGAGAGTGTTGCTAGGATAAATAATGGAGAGAAAAAGAGAAAATACGAGTGGTAAGGAAAGACAGAAGTATAGTGGAGAGGAGCGAGAGAAATAAAGCGGAGGGGGAAAAGGAAAGGAGATTATACGTTGCTGGGATAGGGAGTGGAAAAGAGAAAAGAAAAGTAATGTTTGGTACGAGGAGAAGGAATAGAGAGACACTTGGGGAAACAAATGGAGAGATAACAGAACATAAAAGAGGAGTAGCAAGTAAGAGGAAAAGTATAGATATGTTGCTGGGATAAGTACAGTTGAAGGAACACAGGGAGGAGACATATTTAGGTAGGATAATTAATAGGTAGGTTAACCCGTTCAGTACCAAGAGCATCCTTTTCATCATATTCTGGCAACAATTAGACGATTTTAATCAGCTTAGAAACGACCTCTATCAATGATAAAGCTTCAAACTATCACAACCAACCCATTTAACTACCACAGATCCCTCCCGAGCTGCATAATATCATACACATATAGCTAGAATATAATATAACACACGTCGCTGATACTCAAAGGGATAAGTAATATTATGAACACATATGATAAACAAAGAGTGTTGGTACAAGGGAGAGTCTAGACAAGAGAGGAAACAGGAGACGAAGGAGGTGGGCATTGTATGGATATGAGCAAGTGGCATCACATTCACTCCATGTACCTTACCCAGCTCTACCCTGTTTTACCTTACTCTACCCTACCCTACCCTGCCCTGCCCTGCACACCTCTGTCCTACCCTACCCTACCCTGCACTGCACTGCACTGTACTGCCCTACTCTGTCCTGCTACACCTTACTCTACCCTATCCTACCCTGCCCTACCCTACCCTACCCTACCCTATACTACCTTTCTCTGCTCTACCGTACCTTAACCTGCACAACCCTACTTTTTTCTCTACCCTACCCTACCTTACCTTACCTTAACCTACCCTACCCTACCATACCTAGCCCTACCCTACCAACCCTAACACTACCCTACCATACCCTACCCTACCCTACGTAACCCTGCCCTACCCTGCCCTGTCCGGAGAATTGCTGGGGCACTGGGGACAACTGAACCATTATGGAGCCACTTGGAATGCATAGTGTTGGATTATTCTGTGAGTAGATATAGTCGGGATGTGGTGTTTCCCTAGCATAAATGTTGTACTCACATTCCTTATACCTACTATACAAATCTCTTGTTGCTTGTTTTTCTTTGTATTCTTTTGTGTACAATGTCAGCAAATGGCAAAAGAGAGCATGTTTGATCCCTTGAGAGAAAGTACTATACACCTCACGTGTATTTGTGTGGTGAAAATATACTTGCATAGACATCATTATACATAATATTATATACACCTATGAGGCATCTACACTTGCAATAGACAGACGACACCTTTGAATGAACCCTTTGTATTCTATTTTTATATATATATTTCCCTGTCACCTCTGAACCCAAACCAATCTCCAGTCTCCTTCCTTCTCCTGTAAGCAGTCAACACTTTTTATTCCTCCTCGGTGCTACAATTCTCCCTTGTGCTCAATGGTCCTGCCTTCGTTGACATGACTCTGTACCCTTCCTTCTCTCTCTCTCTCTCTCTCTCTCTCTCTCTCTCTCACACACACACACAAGAACACACATACAGACACACACACACACACACACACACACACACACATACACACACACACACGCTAGCCATAATGAAGCAAGACTGAAGCAAAGTAAGTGAAAGGGTTAATCTTTCCACTAACCCCCCCCACCCGCTCCCTTTACAATGTGCGTCTCTCCCTATCCTTCGACAGCGCCTTCTGGGTCCGGGTCCTGTTATGGCGAGGAGAGGGTGATAGCCATCCTGTAGTAGGGGGAGTTTCTGTTGCTGTGCCCTTGTTACCCGGTGGTCTCTGTATTAACTTTTCTTTAACTCTACCTCCCTCTGTATACCCTCCTTCAACTCTAACCCCCTCTCTCAACTCACCTGTATACTCTCCTTCAACTCTAACCCCCTCTCTCAACTCACCTGTATACTCTCCTTCAACTCTAACTCCCTCTCTCAACTCACCTGTATACTCTCCTTCAACTCTAACCCCCTCTCTCAACTCACCTGTATACTCTCCTTCAACTCTAACTCCCTCTCTCAACTCACCTGTATACTCTCCTTCAACTCTAACCACCTCTCTCAACTCACCTGTATACTCTCCTTCAACTCTAACCCCCTCTCTTAACTCACCTGTATACTCTCCTTCAACTCTAACTCCCTCTTTCTCAACTCCCCTTTATACCCTCCTGCAACTCTAATTCCCTCTCTCTCTCACTCTCATCTCTTCTATATACTCTTCTTCAACTCTACCTCCCCTCTATATCTTTCTCCAACTATACTTCCCCCTCTCAACCTCCCTGTATACCCTCCTTCAACTCTAACTCCCTCTTTCTCTCTCAACTCGACCTCCTTTTCAATTTAGCCTCTATTAAAATCTCACCTCTACCCACCCCTGTCAATTTATTCTGTCTCTCAACACAAGTAACTCGACCTCCTCGCATCTGAACCATCCTCTTTCAATTGCAAAATATTCAATCTCATCTCTAATTAATCCTTCCTTGGTCAGCTAATCTACCAAAAGTTAGTTATTGCACATTGGCTGATCATATAACTAACCTATAATTGACCAAGTTGATCCAGAGCCTTATCGACCACTATTGCCCTCTTATCTACACGTCGTCCGTCATTTCCACTTGACTTACTTACTCTCGCCATGTCGTGTCCTGAGCCCTATATGGTCTCCCAGGGGTATTTTGCTCGGGAATTATCAAACTAGCAGATATGTTCATGAATTATTAGAATCAACGAGTTCCTGTAATATTATTTAGTCTGTTCATCATAAGTAGGCTAGAAATTGTAATCCTTAACCTCTATAATTCAAAATGGCCTATATATTTCCAAACCTATTCCCTGGCTGACTCTCCCCAAATGACATCATTATTAGCTCGATTACTCCAGTCTGAAAATATAATATCTGCGTTGAGAGAAAACAGAATATAGACTGAGTGTCGAAATACCTGTGGAAAAAGTGCCTAGAATGTAAATGTTCAAAACGGAACTACTGTATAAATCTAGTATAGAATGTGAAATTGGCTTCAGCATGTACAATGGTTTCAAAACCAAATGTCTGTGCAAGAGGATGTAAAATGCAGCCAGAGTATCTATGTATTTGCATGAGTGTACAGTTGACCAAATTAATTTGTATGCACTCTATAATTTGATGCATGGTAGTAAAATGAATGTGATTGACTTACACAAATAATTCGTGATACAACATATGGATATACTGCTGCATTATTATTTAATTATCTACTTCAATCAAACAATATTTCCTTCCATATATATAACCATGGAATTTATATAAATTCATATAGGCAGCTGTACATGTGATACAGTCTTAGAACCAATGTTATGGTCAGAGTCTATATATTAGTACTAGAACCAAAATAACTATAGTTGTCCATTATAGGATATGACAGATAAGATGCAGTCTTAAAAAGAAATAGCACGAAGGTACATATAACTATGTGTGTGTGTGTGAGAGAGAGAGAGAGAGAGAGAGAGAGAGAGAGAGAGAGAGAGAGAGAGAGAGAGAGAGAGAGAGAGAGAGAGAGAGGGGGGGGGGGGACCAATATGGCCAGTGTTAGGATAGGCACACCAACATAGGGTATATAAAGAGAGAGGGGCCTAGGGGAGGGTATCGGTGAGGCAGATCACGAGTCATTCACACCTCATTATGTGTCGGTAGCGTTCAGACTTCACCCCCTCACCACCCTATTCACCCTCAGCACCCTGTTTCACCCCCCTCATCCTGTCACCCTGCCCCCACACCCTCACCCCCATCACCCTGTCCCCATACCCTCACAACCCCTTTCACCCTCATCACCCTGCCCCCTCCCCAACCCCTTTGTCCTCCTCTACCTCACCCTACTCCCCCCACTTTTTCCTCACCCCTACTCTCTCACCCTGTCCCCACCTTGTCACCCTCCTCATCACCCTGCCCCCACACCTTCACCTTATTATCCACTCCTTCATCTTCATACCTCCTCTTCCTTACCCCCACTCCCTCATCCTGTTCCCACCCCCTCAGCCTCATTCCACCTCATTTATCCTCACTGCCTCACCCTACCCTCACCCTCATCATCCTCACCCCATCACCCTGCCTTCACCACCCTACACCTCACCACCCTATATCGAGCGCCCACTACCTCATACTAACACCACTTCTCACCCCCTGCCTCCACCCCCTCACCCTAACACCACCCCTCACACCCTAGATCCTGCCCTTACCCCCTCACCCTAACACTACCCCTCTCACCTTACATCCTACCCTCACTCCCTCATCCTAATACCACCTCTCTCACCCTGCCCCCACCCCCTCACCAAAACACCACCCCTCACACCCTACATCCTGTCCCCACCCCCTCATCCAAACACCACCTATCTCACCCTGTCCTCACCCCCTCATTCTAATACCACCTTTCTCACCCTGCCCCCACTCCTAATGCTAACACCACCTCTTTCACCCTGTTCCCGCCCAATACCACCTCTCACTCCCTACATCCTACCCTCACCCCTCACCCTAACACCACGTCTCTCACCCTGCCCCCACCCCCTCACCAAAACACCACCCCTCACACCCTACATCCTTTCATCCTAACACCACCTCTCTCACCCTACCCTCACCCTAACACCACCTCTCTCACCCTGCCCCCCCCCCCCCCCTACATCCTGCCCCCACCCCTTCATCCTAACACCACCTCTCTCACTCTACCCCCACCCTCTCATCCCAATACCACCCCTCACACCCTACATCCTACCCCCACCCCCTCAATCCTGCCCTCACCTCCTCATCCTATCACTCACTTTCACCACCATCCGCTACGCTTTCGCCACTATCATCATCGTTGTTGTTATCGCTTCATCTCCCGCGTTTTACCATAACAATCGGGTATCGACATTACAGCGCTCTTTCATTATAACTGACCCTTAATACATTATGGAGAGATGGGTCGCTTTTCTGGACACCCTTCTCCCTCATGTTCAGCCCCATTATTTGTTTTTAGATTTTAAGACGTTCGGCCCATTAGTTTGGCAATTTTAAAACCTTTTGCCCCATGTTTTTGTCAATAATAAGAATTTACGTGTCATTTAGGTGTCTATCGAAACATGTACAAACTTATTTTGAAGGAGGGCTTTGGGTTTTTGTTTTAAGCTTGATGGAGATCTAGTGAGGAAACTAAAGAAATTATAACAACACTATATAAAGAAGGAAATAAATACGCCCATCTCCCCTTAACTTAATGGGTATCAAATACTCATACATCTCATCCATTGAACCACCCACTGACATGAGAGGCACTCAATTCCTGGCAGCAGCCTCCACGAACCAAGACCACCCACTAAACTACATGGCAACACACCCACAGACACCAAGAAATATCAAAACAACACCCAGCACACGGTATCACACACAATTATTATCCTCTCTCCCTCCCTGCCCACCCCGAACCAACTTCCAAAAGCACATCCATACTCATATCTCTCACCGATCCATCCACTCACTCACAGACAACACGCAGCTGCATGCACGACCTCCCGAAATCCATCCTTCCGAATCCTCCCTTCCTCGCGAGGACAGAGTCCATCTGGCCAGGCTGAGATGCGGACACCATCCAGCTCTCCTGAGCTATCAGAGGAGACTGGATGACTCCGTTGTCGACGCCTGCCCGGGATGTAACACAGCACCCCATACCATTAAACACATCATAGAAGACTGCATTTCACACAACCACTTACGCCAACAACACAATCTACACTCAATGAGAGCTCTGTGGGAAAGCCCGATCGTGGCCATGGCCTTTCTCAGGGACTCGGGGCTGTTCGGCCAGGCAGCTTAGGGAACAACAACAACAACAACCACCCACTGACCATACAAATTTCATGCAACCATAGCTTATAAAATATGCATATCAGATTGAGTAAATAACTAAGGTTGCATAGGTTTCACAATTTAGATCCCTTTATCACTATTCAATTATCATGTTTTCATAGCTCAGAGCTAGTTATTGATTAGACATCGTGGTTCATGGATGATTAGGATTTATCTGTCATCCAGTGATGCAGTTTTAATAAACATTGTAATATATAATTAATGCAATATTGCATACCAAACTGGCATATACGATTTTGTGGATGTTAACGTCCCCTACTGAGCCATTACCAATATTGTATTCTGTAACTGTTTGGGTGCAGGTAGTGAAGTAATTATGATAATCGAACACATGTTTGTCATGGTCAGATGTACAGGAGTTCGTTTAAGGGAGCCTGTGGGGGGGGGGTACAGGATTTTAATATTCTATTAGTATTATTAGTATTATTCTTAGCATTATTGTGTGTGTGTGTGTGTACTGAATACTAGGGAGAACGGAATTTCGTCAATTTGTAGAAGACCAAATTCACAGACAAGCAATTACAGTAATAGGCTCATATGATAACACAGTCGACACACTATGATGATGGGCTAGCACTCATACCAACGAATAGGCTCCAACCACAACCACTATCCGGGCCCCTCCCTACATTTCTAATAGTGTACCTCCCTCAACCTCTCTATCTTGACCATCTATCCATCCCAAGCTATCCACTCTCTGCGCCACTCCCAACCCAACATCATCATTCATATAACTGTTTCATTAAGGGGGGTGACCTGCTTTTTGTTATTTCTGTCCTTTTCTCTCTTTCTCTGGCTTGTATCCATTCGGCCCCATTCAGCCAACTATTTTAAGACGTTTATCCCCATCTAGGTGTCGATTTCTTCCTGGCGAGCGATAGCGAGCCAGCATTTTTCTATCGAAAAATGTACAAATTTAGCCTGCTGTCAAACAAAAATAAAAAATATGCTGGCTTGCTACCGCTCACCAGTAAAAAATGTACACCTGGATGGGGATAAACGTCTTTAAACAGTAGGCTGAATGGGGCCAAATGGATACAAGCCAGAGAAAGATAGAAAAGGACAGAACAAAAACAGGTCACCCCCCTTAAGCCTACACCATAAAAAACCCTACTCATGTTTTTCATTATATTGGTAATATCTATATTACGACTGCCCTGTGCGTAGAGTAGTGTAGTTCTATATTACGACTGCCCTGTGCGTAGAGTAGTGTAGTTCTATATTACGACTGTCCTGTGCGTAGAGTAGTGTAGTTCTATATTACGACTGTCCTGTGCGTAGAGTAGTGTAGTTCTATATTACGACTGTCCTGTGCGTAGAGTAGTGTAGTTCTATATTACGACTGTCCTGTGCGTAGAGTAGTGTAGTTCTATATTACGACTGCCCTGTGCGTAGATTAGTGTAGTTCTATATTACGACTGCCCTGTGCGTAGAGTAGTGTAGTTCTATATTACGACTGCCCTGTGCGTAGAGTAGTGTAGTTCTATATTACGACTGTCCTGTGCGTAGAGTAGTGTAGTTCTATATTACGACTGCCCTGTGCGTAGAGTAGTGCATTTCTTTCTTTTGGCTCACATTTTCCATTGGACTATGATTCTCTGATTACTGGGAATTTTTGTCCCGCGGAATACATTCACTTTAGAATATATTTGTTATGTGTGATTGCCCATTCCCATTATAACTAAAAACAACAAAAGTAAAACAGTTAACTAAATAAATAAATACGAATTGATCTATACAAAATTCGGCTATTTTATTCCCTTAATTACCTCACATATTGAACGCAACCATCCACAGTGCCATGGTGAGCCTTTTAAGGGGAGATTTCCACTTGAAGGATTTTTTTCTTGACTCCTTTCTCCCTCATGTTTAGCCCCATTGTGTTTCTAATTTTAAGATGTTCGCCACATTATTTTGACGATTTTAAGAACTTTCAACCCATTTCTATCAATTTTAAGACCTTTCGTGCCATTTAAGTGTTGATTTTATCCTGGCGAGCGATAGCGAGCCTGTAATTTAAGAGGAACCGGCTTTCAGCCGGGAAATTTTTCTACCGAAAAAATTACAAATTTATCTTGAAAGGGGCTCAACGGGGTGTAATCTCAAGCTAGAAAGATATCTAGGGACCAAGCTAAAAACCTCCCCTTAATTCATTGTGCAATATACCGATTCCCAAGCTTTTATAATCGTCTCCATCCCTCATCCTTCCCATCTCTGTTTACCTCTTTTAGTTTGTCATTCTATTTCATGTATTTCATAATTATCTCTTTCTTCTGTTTCCATATGATCCATCCTTCCGATTTTAATAATATTATCCTAAACTAATTGTGTCCTTGCCTATCCTATCCATTCCCTCTCCATTTTACTTCCCTATCCTATCCACTCCTTCTCCATTCCCTCTGCATCTCCCTTCCCTCTCCATCTTTCCCTATCCATTCCCTCTCCATTTTCCTCCATTCTCCTTCCGTATCCAATCCCTCTTCAATAACTATTAGTTACCATGGTTACCACTGACGATTTGTGTAAGCTTAGGCTTGATCTATTGGATTTAATAGGGTTAATTTCGGTGTTAGAAAACACCCTGAACCATCCATCAAACCCCCCCCCCCCCTCCCATTTCTATCCTGCCATCGCTCCACTTTCACACAGTCTCCCTATCTCCATCCATCCATCCTCGCCCCTATAATCCTCTCTCTCTCTCTCTCTCTCTCTCTCTCTCTCTCTCTCTCTCTCTCTCTCTCTCTCTCTCTCTCTCTCTCTCTCTCTCTCTCTCTCTCTCTCTCTCTCTCTCTCTCTCTCTCTCTCTCTCTCTCTCTCTCTCTCTCACCATCGCCTCGCCGTAGCCACCGTGGATGGAGCTTCCCCGGGGATCACTGGAGCGTAACCCTTGATGCCTTTTACCTTTATCTGGTAATGTGGGCGATGACTCGACGCCCTACACTGGGGGGGGGGGACAATCTAGCTCCCATCCGGACGCCATCTTGGTACCCTCTAGGACACACATTTTTGGGCTCCAAGAAATGCTAGTCCTATTTGGTCTGAGGAGGGTCTTTTTGGAGCTCCGCTGATTTGCTATATTAATGTAATTTGGAGATTTTAAGACGCCCATCCCATCAATTAGGCGATAATAAATTGCTTCACAGTATTAAGGTGACGATGTTTATAAATTCTGGAATAGAAACACACCCACACACACACTTTACCCTATGCCAACAGTAAAGGAAGACAGAGAGAGAGAGAGAGAGAGAGAGAGAGAGAGAGAGAGAGAGAGAGAGAGAGAGAGAGAGAGAGAGAGAGACAGAGAGAGAGAGACAGAGCAAGAAAGAAAGAGAGAGAGAGATGGGTGACAATAAGGAGGAATGTGCCTTGATTACCTTGACTATTCCAGTAGGCTTAAGTAGGGCGGAATGGTTGGGGGTAATTGAAAAATGCCGCGACAGAGAAGCCCGTCAGCAAGAGGGGAAGTGGGGGGGGGGGGGGCACCGCGGACATGTTGGCGGATCGTGGCTACTGGGAGGCGATTTGTCATTATGTATTGGGAGTTCAGACCTCAGTTGTCCCTGGTCGTGCTTTACCTGTTGTGTTTTGTTTTCTCTCGTACGCTTGTCAGATTTAGGCCATTAATTCTGAAACTTACATGAATTCTTATCAAGTTTATTGTGGTCAGGAATAGCTGGTTCATACTGAAGGAAGAATTGTGACACGTCTAGGCAGCCTTTTGAAAAGTTACTAGTGTAAAACATCAATCACTTGCTACCAGGGCGGGCAGATACTAAGTTATCCATGCAATACATAATCCAGTTCAGTTCAATTAATTGTAAATGGAGGAGAACGTACGAGAGAGACAGACACTTTGAGACTTGGATAATTTTCAGATAGCATGATATGTCGGGGCTCTGTGGTAAAGATTAGGATAGGTTCATAAAATAAAGCCTTGCCATAATCATAGCCATATGATAAATGTGTTGCATAAACCATGTTAAATACAAACTAAGGACTTGGGTGTATGTCCTGGTGCCAGTATGCCGTAAGTTTTTCGGCTCTCTCTGTATTGTGGTTTCAACTTAAACTATATTTAATTAAGACTAAATAATTGGGTGATCGTAATAGTGCCAGTATGTTGAAAAAATTTCGGTGTCTCCGTGTTGTGGTTCCAATATGTTGGCAGTTGTCCTCCTGTCCGTGGCTACTGAGAGTGGTGGAAGATGAGATGACGAATATGTCCTCCCGAGGCTTGTGATGGTTCGGGGGTTCAGGCAAGGGGTGGGGTTGGGGGAAGGAGAAGGTGGGGGGATGTTGGGGAGGGGTCAGGAAAGGGGAGGGACGGGGTGGGGTAAGGGGGTAGATGTTGTGGGTCTCATTTTAGTCTCGGCCTTTTCAGAGTTTAATCAAAGTATAATATCCTTGGCTTAATCAAAGTAAATTCATCCCGATGGAAATGGAGAGGGTGCGGTCTAAAGTGTTGCGTCACGTAGCTGTCATGTGGGTTTTTTCCTTATCGTAAGTCATAATTAGAACTTTTGTTTTTATTCAGTTGCATGCAAGTGCACACACACACACACACACACACACACACACACACACACACACACACACACACACACACACATGCTTGCATTATATAAGTCTAAACATTTCCTTTGAGAATGGAAAGGTTGACAACATACTGTCTCAACTTAATTATTTGACAACATAAGGCCTTTCCTAAGCTTACCATATTATCTGTTCTAAGTGTATCCTAGATTGAATTATATCTTCAAGTGTTATCATGAATATAACAGAACAGGCGTCGTGTCAGCACTAATATACAGTAATAGAAATGTCGTCATCGTCCTGAAAGCATTAAAGTACTCCGCCTACTAAATAAGCCGCATGCCTTCCTTGTCATTATATGGCTTAATCCACGAGCCACATACCTCCATGACCCCGCACAATGGCCGCCTCCGTCCTGGCTGCCTCCAAGCGCAAACCATTTTTATTTTCCCTTTCTTTGGCGATGATCTCCCCGGGCGGCCCGTGTCAATGTTTTTGTCCAGGTGGGCTGGAGAATTTTCTGTATCATGTATAGTTAATCATTAAAGCTCGTGAGCCTCTTAGGATATTAATATGCAACTACATTATATTATATTTGCATTAGTAAATTTGCATACATTAAATATTAGAGCATGTGCATAACACTTCGAACCCACAAATCATTTAACGTGGATGCAAATTGCATAAGCAAAATTCGAGGAAGTCTAGGAGTAATTGTGAGAAACGACCTCTCTCTCTCTCTCTCTCTCTCTCTCTCTCTCTCTCTCTCTCTCTCTCTCTCTCTCTCTCTCTCTCTCTCTCTCTCTCTCTCTCTCTCTCTCTCTCTCTCTCTCTCTCTCTCTCTCTCTCTTTCTCTCTCTCTTTTCTATTTTTTATATAGCCAATACTGTTTGTGATATGTATTTTGTTCTCACTATTTAAGGGTTATGAATCGGTTTTCACGAAATTTGGTGGGCAGATAGGATATGCGCCAAGGAAGAAATGATTCAATTAGTGCGATCCTGATCATATCCTGGAATCCAGATCCATAAGAAAATGTAGGCCTATGATATTAATGATAAAGAACCAGCCAGTGTAGACGGAGGTATGCGCTCTACGAAGTGCCTCTCTAATGAATTCATATTTCAGACAAATACAGAATCTTCTAAGGCAAAAGAATGATGGTAGGATAATGTTACCTAAAATATATATATATACAATAATAATAATAATAATAATAATAAATAGAACAAAATAAGTAAATAAAACAATAACAAAAATTAAGGTTAACAAAATATAATAAATATCTTGTGAAAACTGGCTGCCCGTGTAGTCATTAGTGTGGTGACTCGGGGTACGTCGGGACAACACCTTCTGAAGGAGAGGCAGAGTCAATATTATCCTCCATGACAGATATACCATGAGCTAGAAGACAAAAACAATAACAGATGAAAAGTATTATTGGAGCATGATAACCGCATGACGGAAAAAGGTGTTTTTTGTGATGCCATGATAATTTAAACTTTGTCAGTACTTTATCAGTATATGCCTTGAATGTTATTGATACGTACTGTGAGTCTGCACATGACATACTGATTGAAAATTAGTATCCATGACGAAAAATTCAATTACAGATAAAATGGTTCGTTAGGATATATCGGGTTGCAGTAAGAGTGATAGCCTGGCATTATGTTCATTCGATATACAGTATATATACCTGTATATATATATATATATATATATATATATATATATATATATATATATATATATATATATATATATATATATATAATGTGTGTGTGTGTGTGTGTGTGTGTGTGTGTGCAGTAAATTGCTAAATTAGCCGACGATGTCTTAGTACAGCGGGACTCTTGGGATAATTTTAGAAGCAGTCACACAAATAGAATGGCTGAAATAAATCATGAGACTCAGAATGACAGGAAAAAAATTACAGACGGAGAAATGGAGTAATAAACTATACAAAAAAATGCAAATAGACGACAAAGGAAGTGATAATTTGAAACAGATGGTAGCCTAGGAATGTGGAGAGAGAGAGAGAGAGACTAAGAGAGAGAGAGAGAGGGGGGGGGGGGATTGTACCACAGAGACACACACAGACAGATGTAACATAAACAGACAGAGAGTAACATGGCTAGAGAAAGAAAGAGTTACAAGAGACACAGAAAGCAAATCAAAGAGACAGTCACAGAAACAAAGACAGAATGGAGAAGCGAGAGAGACACACATAGGCCCATCGAGAAAGAGTGAGAGTGAGTGTGTGTGAATGATAAGAAAGAGAGAAGGGAGACAAGCTAGAGAGAGAGAGAGAGAGAGAGAGAGAGAGAGAGAGAGGACAAGTGAGAGACAAACAGTGGCACAGAGAGAGAGAGAGAGAGAGAGAGAGACGTCAGCGCTGAGACCATAATAACAAGGCTGTAGAGGACCCTGGGCGGCAAGTCACTCATTAGACCATGACTGTGGACTTTGGGGGAGGGGAGGTGCAAATCAGGCAAGATGCTCCCCCCCGATAGTGTCACCCGGCAAATGGCATTAATATACGTCTGGGGAAGCCTCTTCTCTCTCTAAGGCAGGAAGGGTAAGTATATGGACCTTACTGCTTCTGCAACTACACTCCAAAAATGACAGGACAAGTATGTGGAGCTTACTACTGCTGCTACTGCTCTGTACAACTGCGAACACTTAATTGTAGCAAAAATAGAACACCTGAACAGTATTCTAACCGTTCATATTATGTTCTAATTTGTGTAGATAAACCAAAGAACACGGTTTATGTGTAAATATTTGTTACAATTTACTATTCAAATGTTTACAGTGTATTTCTACTAAAGATACTACTAACATGTACTACAACTGACACTACTACTACTACTACTGCTACTTCTTCTACTGCCACTACTACTACTACTACTACTACTGCTACTTCTTCTACTGCCACTACTACTACTACTACTACTTAGTTCCTCTGCTATAATCTAGCGTTGGCATCTTCTCTTCTCTTCTATTACAGTTGATTTCCCATTATCTCTTCCTGGGATTCTGGGATCAACTGCTGACTGCCTTTACATTATCATATATCTTCTGTATATCCATTCGGTGCTCTATGTATTGTGGAGAGGTATCTGCTCAACTTCCTCAAATCTCTCATTATTGCTGGTTTTGACAATTTTATACCCATCATGCACAACAATGCAGGTTTATAAAGATGACTGTGAAGCTCCAGTTTATTCAGAAACAATGTAGCTTCTCTACTTTCGCTTCTCTTCTAATGTTAGTTCTGTTTTCCTAATATAGAAGCCATTCGCTTTAATTCTCCTTCCTCCTGATGCTGTAAACTCAGAAACCTGAAACCTCCCTCTTCCACTTGCAAAATGTATGTATTATTATGCTCGCTTCTTGCGATTCCTATTTCTTTCGTATATTCTCATTGACCCTTGTTCTTGTTAAGGGTATAATATTATGGAAGTGAGAGGGTTAGTTGAGATTTTCCTTACCCTTTTAATTCCCACTGAACCTTCCTAGGCTGTATATAATCGTCTAATATTATCCAGAATATACCGTCAAAACGCGACATAATCCTCAAGGGGTGAAATTTGTGGTCTTGGGTTAAAAATCGGCTCTGTCGTATCGTCCAAAAGCCTGGAGTAATTCGTGTGTTGTGAACCATTACTTTGCTACTCCTACTACATCTGCCGCAGCTAATAATGGTGATGTTGATAATGATGATGATGATGTTGCTCTGCTGTTGATACGTTTAACTACTCGGTGGCTCCCTTGATATGTAGTCAAGGAATGTTTATTTGGGGTTCAAATCATGCTCGAAAGCATTGGGTTGACTCATATTTTAACCCTATTTGGTCCGAGGAAAGGCTATTTAGTTCTCCTTTGTTTTCTCTCCATTAATTTGGATATTTTAAGACTTTTACCTCATTGGATTGGTGATAATGAGACGCTTCACCCAATTCAGGTGTCGATTTATTTCTGGGCGAGCAATAGCTAGCCTGTAGATTAGAAGAGATGGGCCTTTGGCCGAAACTTTTTTTGATCGAGAAATGTACACATTTGGCTTGAAGGGGAACTGTGTAAGCCTTTTTTAGTTTGAAGGAAGTGGGGAGAGCGTTTTGTTAGCCTAGGGGACCAGCTAATATGCATTACTCGAAAATGGCAAACGCAAGCAAAATCGTCTATAATAATTAAACATATCATAATAACCCACAAGACGTCGGACCAGATAGTATTAACATTTTGTCCACACATTTACACTTCACTTGTTCCATCTGCACTTCACTTGTTCCATCTGCACTTCACTTGTTCCATCTGCACTTCACTTGTTCCATCTGCACTCCTCTCATGAAGTATATTCAATTTTGTGTTTATTAGTGTAAACTTTTAACTAATTATCTTATGTAATCATCCCTCACAATAGACTATTGTACGTACACTGAGTTAAAAAAAACGACGAAAACACGGACGAAGGACATATTCGGTTCAGTACGGAATTCATCACATAACTACGCACATATATATATATATATATATATATATATATATATATATATATATATATATATATATATATATATGTATACTGTATATATATATTTATATACTAACTCGGCATACAGTCTACCTTCTAATTTTCGAAATGTGCAGCATATAATCGACTCTTTTTCCATGGCATATGAACATCGAATGACCAACAATAATCATCCATAATCATACCAGTCCTTTAGAACACGCTTATAGCCTCAAATTACGCAACTGTAGGTCACGTTTAACGTTTCTTTCACCATAATCAATACCACTGTCAGCATAAACCTAAACATTATCCCATTATCACCAAAATCCCTGCTACCTATCGCTCTCACAATAACCTTCACCACACTCCAGTCATCATTACAGCTACTATCAACCTACCTAATCTAAGACATCACCCTTACGACCACCAACATCTTACCATTACAACTATCACCATGGCCAATACTACAATCACCACAATCCAAGCCACCACCCCTACAATCACCAGCTTCACTCTATCACCATACTCATCACCATCACCATACCCCAAGTCACCACCCACACTAGAGTCACCACACCATTAAAGCTCCCTGGCCTCACCACGAGTATAGCTCTCCCCCGACCCCCTTATCCTCCGAGCCTTCAGCCATATTAATGAGATTCCCAGCTCTCTCTCACCCCTTTAATTGGTAACACTTGTCTCTGGGGTCTCTGGAGGCTCTTTCCCAGTGTGTGTGTGTGTGTGTGTGTGTGTGTGTGTGTGTGTGTGTGTGTGTGTGCTGTTTCTTGGATGTGTGTGTGATGTTTCTTGGATGTTTGTGTGTGTGTGATGTTTCTTGGATGTGTGTGTGTGTGTGTGTTGTTGTTTCTCGGATGTATGTGTGTGTGCGTGTGTGTGTATCTGTGTGTTGAGAGGTAGATGAGGGTATAAAATCAATGGTATTCAGTAGCAGATGTACTTAGGCTGCATTTGTAGGCTGAAGCTCATATAGGTGGCTGTGGTCTCGGTTGGGGCTGCTTCTATCTACTACCAACTGTTTATGAATGGTAATTTATAAATAGATGAATTACAATATATTCCAACGTTGAATCTAAATGAGAAGGTGAGTTCAAGCTTTGTCATAGGCTTAAATTAATATAACAGTATTAAGGTATTATCAAGACTGCCCAGTTGCTGTCAAAAGTATTCTGTATATTTGGGTAAATTTGGGTATATTTGGGTAAAGATTCTAGTTATATGTCAGCGCTATTGATACAAAAACAGGTATATTCACATTCTATTGATAGGTCAAGGTCCTTTGCATTTAGAGGAAGATGTATTTTGAAATACTTTGTTTCGTATCATAAGCTCGTTATATACACTAATTTAGAAATTAAATGTAATGATAAGGGTAGTTAAGTTTATAAAATTAGAAAATTATGTAAGTAGACTATTGATAGGAGAAGGTCCTTTGCAATTAAAGGAAGATGTATTTAGATTTTCGTATCACAATCCAGTTTTATTCAATAATTTACATTTGAAATAAAACAATATGGGTAATTAGGTCCAGAAGATTATCAAATAATATTAGTTGACTAAAAGCACATGTACTCTGTTTCTCCTTAACAAATCTAGAATGTACTGGTGTTCCGTTACTTCTGTTGTGTTCTGTTTCCAGGGCTCTAAAGTGAAATGCTTAATTAAAGGGAGGTTTTTGGTTTTCTGGACCTCTTTCACCCTCATGCTTAGCCCCATAGCTTTGAGTCTTTATAACGTTCGCCTCGTTAATTTCGCGATGTTAAGGCCTTTCGCACCATTTCTTTGTCAATATTGAGACTTTTCGTGCTGCTTAGGTGGCGATTTTTTCCTGGCGAGTGACGGCGAGCCTGTAATATTAAAGGAAGGTATTTCTCTAACGAAAAATGCACACATTTATCTCGAAGGGGGTTTTAGAAAACTAGAAACAAACATGAAATAAGTAAATAAACAAGTATATCAAAATCTTCCCTTAATTCAAATGTGCCCCTTAATGAATTGCATAATTTAAGAAACGAGAATGCTAAGCTAACCCGGAGGCACCGGTGGTACGAGTTTTGTTAGTCAAAGTACAGTAGAGTCTGTGAATATTGTAGTGGGTCGTTAACCTTCCAGATCATTATATAGAAAACGAAACAGAGGGCCATTATTTACAATTGTATAATATCGACATAGTAATAAAAAAATAATAATAATAATAACAAATAATAATAAACAATAAACAAATAATAATAATGCCACTAATACTATTAAGACAATAATAATTATGATTATGATGATGATGATGATGATGATGATGATGATGATGATGATGAGGATGATGAGAAGAAGAATTTCAAATCAACTATAGATACTGTTCTTTGCTTTGATTATTTACAAATACTATAATAGTGGTCTTTGCTTTGATTATTTACAAATACTATAATAGTGGTCTTTGCTTTGATTATTTACAAATACTATAATAGTGGTCTTTGCTTTGATTATTTACAAATACTATAATAGTGGTCTTTGCTTTGATTATTTACAAATACTATAATAGTGGTCTTTGCTTTGATTATTTACAAATACTATAATAGTGGTCTTTGCTTTGATTATTTACAAATACTATAATAGTGGTCTTTGCTTTGATTATTTACAAATACTATAATAGTGGTCTTTGCTTTGATTATTTACAAATACTATAATAGTGGTCTTTGCTTTGATTATTTACAAATACTATAATAGTGGTCTTTGCTTTGATTATTTACAAATACTATAATAGGGGTCTTTGCTTTGATTATTTACAAATACTATAATAGTGGTCTTTGCTTTGATTATTTACAAATACTATAATAGTGGTCTTTGCTTTGATTATTTACAAATACTATAATAGTGGTCTTTGCTTTGATTATTTACAAATACTATAATAGTGGTCTTTGCTTTGATTATTTACAAATACTATAATAGTGGTCTTTTCAATAGAATTTGTCAAACCTAACCTGAAATTAACTGACTGAAAAAATGGCTTACAGGCTTTTGTTTACCTTTGGAAAAACATAAATAACCAGACTTCCTCCAGCCTTCAAACAAATAGGTTAAGCACCGAATTGTGTTTTAATATTTGTACTACGCTTAAAAGTCCCACGGCATAGTCCAGTTCAGTCTAACTTGGTCAAACAACAGCTTGGAGGTCGTGAGTTACCATAATCAATCAACCAGAATAATTATTAGCTTAATTTGACGTATTCTAATTTGAATAGCCTACATAGGAATTTTAATTGTTATATTTTATGTATCTCTCCTGGACGACCTACTGTAGATGTGTGTGATTTTGTGTATGTGTGTTTTTTTCCGGGCTCTGTCTCGAGTCGGCCACCCCCAATAAAAATGATAATAATAAAAAAGAGGTATGAGCCAGAGTATTATGGATAGATAGATAGATAGATAGATAGATAGATAGATAGATAGATAGATAGATAGATAGATATCCTGGCACCAACAACAAAAATATATTCAGTTGGGGAAGGGACTGGATATCTAAAGGTTAAAATCTATATTTTCTTTGACAGCTAGACATCCTTCCTAACCTGAAGAAAATTGATTTAATGTAGCTAAAAATATTTTCGAATTCTTGTCGTCTGGGTGAATGTGTATAAGGGGAGATGGGTCGTTTTTCTGGTCCCCCTTCTTCCTCATAATTTTACCCCCATCAGTTTTGAGATTTTTAGACTTTTGCCCCATTAGCTTGGCTATTTTAAGACCTTTTGCCCTATTTTTTTTGCCAATATTAAGACCGTTCGTGTTATATAGGAGTCGACTTTTTTTCCTGGCGAACGATAGTGAGCCTGTAATTTTGGAAGAATCGGCCTTCGGCTGGGACATTTTTCTACCGAAAAATGTACAAATTAATCTAGAAGGGGGATCTAATGGATGTTTTTATTTTGTAAGTTTGATGGAGGTCTAGGGAGGAAACTAAAACAAATACATATAATTAAGTAACACCCCGTTCTTAACATTAATCATCAATTACAAACCCCAATGCACTTGAATAAACAAATTAAATCATATGGTCCTCCCGAGATTCGAACTCGGGACACCACACCCAGAACATAAGCATCTAAACCATTACACCACCAACACAGTAAATAATCGACCAAAAAATAAACTCTCCTACCCTTAAGTCTTGGAGTAACGGACCCCTCGCTGTGAGCTGGTATCGGATTTGTGGGCTTTGTCGAGTAGGTGTTCTTGTTTTGCAACTATTTGATTTATGTTTGTTATTTTTGTGCTTTGTGCGTCTGTGTATGCTTATGTTTCTTAGTATTTAGGCTTTTTTCGGTATGTTGGGTTTTGCACATGACTTCATATCTTGTTCCATCCTGTTTCCAAACAGTGTTTAATTCATACTGTTTATGTACTTATTTTGATCATGTAAACCCGTTTAACTTGTTGCAAAATAAATGTGTTTGAGAGATCTTAGCTAGTGTACAATATTACTCTTTGTATCGAATTGTTATACTCTGTACTTGTCATTGGTATACTCTTATAAAACAATATTAACATAATGAAACAATATTAACATAACTAAAATTAATGATGTTAAATGTGGGAGGGTTTGGTGATTGTACATAATAATCATTGTAAGCAGACACTCAATTGTAGCTGTCTTGACTAGCCTGTATCTGATTTATGTTGTTTTTTTGCAGGCCATGTGTACACCGCGATAGGAGACTACCCCAACGCCCTGGCCTCCCACAAACAGTGCGTCCAGCTGGTCAAACAGATGGGCGACAAACTCCAGGAGGCCCGGGAGATAGGGAATGTGGGGGCCGTGTATCTAGCCATGGGGGACTTTGACAGCGCCGTGGACTGCCATATGGAGCACCTTAGAATAGCCAAACATTTAAATAATAAAGTAGAAGAAGCGAGAGCCTACAGTAATTTGGGTTCCAGTCATCACTATAAGCGGAACTTCGACCAA
This sequence comes from Paralithodes platypus, assembly GCA_032716605.1. Taxonomy (NCBI): domain Eukaryota; kingdom Metazoa; phylum Arthropoda; class Malacostraca; order Decapoda; family Lithodidae; genus Paralithodes; species Paralithodes platypus. Next base: position 33,539,493 of record CM064499.1, read on the forward strand.
GCCATCGCCTTTCACAATCACGTGCTACGGATCGCGCAAGATCTGGGCGATCGCACGATAGAGGCGCGGGCATATGCGGGTCTTGGGCATGCTGCACGGTGTATGAGCGACTATGGCCAGGCGCAGAGGTGGCACGAAAAACAGCTAGATATGGCATTAAGTACGAAAGACAAAGTAGCTGAGGGTCGTGCTTGCTCTAACCTGGGCATTGTATACCAACTTATGGGCCATCACGACGCAGCTCTGAAACTCCATCAGGCACATCTCAACATCGCCAGACTACTGCAGGACCGGGCGGGTATGGGCCGGGCCTACGGAAACATTGGCAATGCATACTCAGCAATGGGATATTACGAACAAGCCATCAAGTACCACAAACAGGAACTAACCATCAGCAAAGAGGTTAACGATCGCATGAGTGAAGCGTCCACGCATGGGAACTTGGCAGTGGCGTACCAGGCGTTAGGCATGCACGAAATGGCTCTCCTTCACTACCACTCTCACCTCAACATCGCCCGGGAACTAAAAGACACTGCGGGGGAGGCCTGTGCACTACTTAACCTGGGTAACTGCCATTCCTCCAGAGGGGAGTTTGCCCAAGCGGTGCCCTATTACGAACAGTACCTCATGTTGTCCCAAGAGCTTCACGACACCGAGGGGGAGGCCAGAGCGTGTCACTTCCTGGGTTATGCTCACTACTGTCTCGGCAATTTCAAGGTATGTGAGAAGCTAATTAGTGATGATCATAACTAGGTATTATACTCAAACATTATATGAACAAATATTTTGATCTTAGCAATCTTATTTATATCATTGAAGGATTTAAGAGACTTGCATTTCATTCTTTTCTAGTTTGTTTATCAGATTCACTGAAAAGAAGCACATAAAACTGCCTCCAGCATGAATGTTGTCAAGATATTTTCTCAATGTTATATAAACAAGCCTGTCTATATATCCCTATAAAAATAGAAGAATATATAATCAAAGCCCATTCTTCACCAAGTGCCCTGTCATCTCATTTACATATGACTATTTTTTTCCTTGTTCTCTCTCTCTCTCTCTCTCTCTCTCTCTCTCTCTCTCTCTCTCTCTCTCTCTCTCTCTCTCTCTCTCTCTCTCTCTCTCTCTCTCTCTCTCTCTCTCTCTCTCTCTCTCTCTCTCTCTCTCTCTCTCTCTCTCTCTCTCTCTCTCTCTCTAAATCTCTAAATCTCTAAATCTCTAAATCTCTCTCTCTCTCTCTCTCTCGTATATAATCTTGTCCTACAGTGCTATAGGTGTCCTGGGGTTGCATATACAGCAGCTTATAATGCTTGCACATTTCCAGCTCTACCTATGGAACTCACATTAATCCCTTATGAACAGGAGACGTCTTTTTATTTTTATTCTAGCTTTATTCAGACGATTTTATTAAGTTTAAGAAGGGCCTCCAGCAATTAACGGCTTCGAACTATCTCAATTATCCCTTTTTACTACCACAGATCCTTCTTAAACTGCACAAAATCGTCAAAATATAGCTAGAATAAAACTAAAAACACATCTCGGTAAAGAAAGGGTTAATAATAATCATACTAACCCGTCCCGTGCCCCCTACAGGAAGCCATCCGATACTACGATCAGGACCTGGCCCTGGCGAAGGACCTGCAGGACCGGAAGTCTATGGGCCGAGCCTACTGTAACCTGGGACTGGCACACCTGGCACTCGGCAACTCGGAGACCGCCCTAGAGTGCCAAAAATATTTCCTAGGTGAGTACCATAAAACAATAATTATATGGTAAAACAATTAACGAATTGGGAATTATTAGCGTGATGCTAAGTAACACAGCTCAAGCGATATTTCTATATCATTCAATATCCAAAGGAGATAATTAAAAACAAAACATATATTACTAAGTAAAGCTAATTACAAAAATCATAATTATAATCATGCCGCATATATATATCAATTTACCCAAGATAGTCCCACTGCTGGTCACCCAATGAACTGAGCAGCGCTGAGCTACACATAATGTCCAGCTACAGTACAGTTGACCAAATTAAGGACTCACAGCGCTGTATATTTTACCTGGCGGCAAATTTAATCACTTAGCAGCAAATTAATATATATTTAATGCAGATATATGAGAATAGTATGTCTCTGGATCATATTTATGCCAAGTATATATAATTAACTACATATCTCGCTACATAATACTAGTAATAGCTGAGTAATCAAGGTGGGCATGTATATATATATATATATATATATATATATATATATATATATATATATATATATATATATTTAATATAAATAAGTAAAATAATAAACACACATACAGACTAAATAGTACAGAATGATCAAAATTATAATGACAACTATGACCAAGCTTTTTTTATGGTCAACACATAACATTTTTTGCAAGCCAAGACTACCACCACTAAACGAATACCAACGCTTATGGTCATCATTGGAGTGCTAGAGATACCATACAAGACGGGAATTTCAGAAACTGTCCTCATCTGTCCATATACGCATTCCCTTTTCATTTCCTATCTGCTATAAATATGAGCTTCTAGACATATATAGCACATACACTTTACGCCTAATGACAGAACAGTTTTGCATAGAGATAAACTGTCAGAAATTATCAAAATTAGATCATTCATATGATTCCTTTCCATGGCTCCAATATCAGCCTTGAATGGCATGGGAATAAGTACCTTTGATAATGATAAGCCACTTGAATTAATATATATATATACTGTATATATATATATATACAGTATATATATATATATATATATATATATATATATATATATATATATATATATATATATATATATATATATATATATATATAGAGAGAGAGAGAGAGAGAGAGAGAGAGAGATATATATATATATAAATATACTGTATATAAAGTATAACGTACGTTTGGCCATATACAGTATATGATTTTTTTTCTTTCCATGGTAATATTAGTATTGCTGGATTATCTTAATAAATAAAGGTCAATGTTTGTCTGTTTGTCAGTTACCCGACCTTTGTTACTAAACTCCTCCCACAGTTTTGGTGCCAGGTGGGAGTGTGGGGCACCGTTGGAAAGCCCAGGCTTTGGAGATGGTTTTAGGCGAGTTTAGTGGAAATCAGAGACACTTTTGTTTAATAAAATTTTCGGCAGAACTTATGTAGTATACGGGAGCGAAAAACATGGCCGTTTGGGGCAGAAGGAGGCCTCCGATCGAAAAGGTGTATGGAACGAAAGTTGTTCGCAGCCCCCCAAAATGGGGGTACGGATGAGGTCAGATCCAAAATCGGAGGTCATTTAGCGGCCGAAATCGAGGTCGCCGTTTAATGAGGCACAGGGAGGTCGAGGCCTGTGATTACGGTAGTAGTAGTATTGTGATGATTGTGGTAGTAGTGATTGATGATGGTGATTATGGTGGTAGTAGTGATGGTGATTATGGTGATTACCCGGGCAACGCCGGGTACCCCTGCTAGTTGTATGTATATGAAGTGCTTGTACAGTATTTACGGGAAACAGTAGTGTGAATTAGACACAATTCCAAAGTGGCAATGTTGTGGAATTTTGGGACCACCCGCATCTGCCCTTGAATACGTTCCCAGTTCATGATATCTTTAGCGATCATATGGCTCATAAAATCTTTAGACTTTTTGAAGATAATCATTTCAAATGAGAAGATGTACCTTATCAGATGAATGATTGTGGTGGAATGTGAGACTCCATCCTATTATGCCCATATATACCTCTTTCATTCCATAGGTTCTTTAGGGCCTAGTCATACGAGAGCTATATTTCCGGCAAGTCAGATCTGGAAGCCTCTGAATTTAGGGTTGCATACGATTCTAGATATATTTATACATTTAAAATCTGTCTAGTTTCCGACACTAATGCAACTATATCCCTAATAACAAATACCAGTCACATGTTGCCCCCCTAAAAAGGTAGCTTGACTAGGCTCTTCTGCTATCGTATAAACCCTAGAGCCCAGGACCCACCGCGAGGTAGAGCCCAGAGCTATTGACCTGGTGGCGGAGTGCTCATAAAGAAGATAATTATTTAGAGTTATGGTGGGATTTGTGGTCACTCCCGCACAATGGGGCAGCAGGGGAGGTGGATGGGAAAGAGAGAGGAAGTGGGAGTGTGTCTGAGTTTGTGTGTGAGAGATGGATAGATAGATAGAGAGAGAGAGAGAGAGAGAGAGAGAATATTCATGTGCTACAAATAGTTTTCTATGCAAACACGCACTGTATTAACCTAAATATTCATTATGGAAGGGACTGGACAAAATTCCACAAAGAACTTAGCACTGAATTATAATCATAGAGAGAGAGAGAGAGAGAGAGAGAGAGAGAGAGACTAGAAAGAGAATCCCAGTAGGAGGGACATTCTTGGTGTGTGATGGTGGTCTAGATAGTGGCCTTCCGAGTCCCACTATTGTCCTCTCTCTCTCTCTCTCTCTCTCTCTCTCTCTCTCTCTCTCTCTCTCTCTCTCTCTCTCTCTCTCTCTCTCTCTCTCTCTCTCTCTCTCTCTCTCTCTCTCTCTCTCTCTCTCTCTCTCTCTCTCTCTCTCTCTCTCTCTCTCTCTCTCTCTCTCTCTCTCTCTCTCTCTCTCTCTCTCTCTCTCTCTCTCTCTCTCTCTCTCTCTCTCTCTCTCTCTCTCTCTCTCTCTCTCTCTCTCTCTCTCTCTCTCTCTCTCTCTCTCTCTCTCTCTCTCTCTCTCTCTCTCTCTCTCTCTCTCTCTCTCTCTCGTTCTCGTTCTCGTTCTCGTTCTCTCTCTCTCTCTCTCTCTCTCTCTCTCTCTCTCTCTCTCTCTCTCTCTCTCTCTCTCATAACAATAATAATTCACGGTTTATTAACTCAAATATACAAACAAATTGGTAGAAAAGTTATATACAAAATAACAAATATATACTGTATATGTTAAAATTTGCGCAGCTAAGCTCACAAAATAATTATACACATGTATAAATTACATTATGAATATTACCGGTACCGGTATGTAACACATTAATGATAGTAGGAATGGCTCTGTGCTTGTAGCGATCACTCGGTGGGTCTCTGATGGGAACAATAAGGTTGAAGTGGCGAACAGCAAGTAGTAATTGGGGGAGGGGCGTGGGGGGGGGGGGGGGCTGTATGTTGAGTCAGGTTAGGTCGGGTGAAGGTATTGGAGGGTAAGCCTTTACCACGGCACCTCGTATCTATTTTTCGAAGGGTGTTGAGAGGGGAGAAGGGGTGTTGGAGAGAGAGGAAGCCGTTGGAGTGGCTATGTTATGTTCAGTAATATACTGGCAAATTACTGACGGTGTTGTTCGTAGACGTAGGATAAGATAGGTGAGTAAGTTGGATACCTGCTTTTTTATAATTAGTGTGGTTGAGTCTTAACCCATTCACTACCAGGGACGTCCTTTTCATCATTTTCTGGCAACTATTAGACGATTTTATGCGGAGTATTTTTTTCTGTGTGTGTATGTGTGTATTATGTGTGTGTGTGTATGTGTGTGTACTACAGTTGGACCTCTTACATAACCACCAGTGCCACGACCCCCACACTATCTGTCATCACAGCCCGGGTCAACAATGGTGCCCAAGCTCTTACTGGGCATTCCACGATGACAGTGAGAGAGTTGGGAGTGTGTGTGTGTGTGGGGTGGGGGGGGGGGGGATGTATGTGGGCGTGGGGGGGGGGGGGGGGTATGTGTGGGTGGGTGGGTATGAGTGTGGGTGGGGGTGTACAATGAATATATTGACAATTATTTTATAGCAATTTGTTCACTAGCTACAGGAGAAGAATCGAAGACTGTTTTATGCATGAAGTACTGTATATTCCTAGCCATTGTAGACATCTCAAATATGTCAAAGATTGGTACTAACTAGCTACAGAGTCCATCTACTCGAGGTCATTCAAAATCCTTACTTATATTTTATCTCTCTGAACCCCTTCATTCCTTTCATCTCTCTCTCTCTCTCTCTCTCTCTCTCTCTCTCTCTCTCTCTCTCTCTCTCTCTCTCTCTCTCTCTCTCTCTCTCTCTCTCTCTCTCTCTCTCTCTCTCTCTCTCTCTATCTCTCTCTCTCTCTCTCTCTCTCTCTCTCTCTCTCTCTCTCTCCAAACTAACCTCGCTCTTCCTATCGCTCCAAGCCCCTTTTCCATCCTTCCATGTATACTCGTTTTTGTCTCCAAACAACCTCCTCTCACTCTGTCTCCAAACCTATCGTATCTCCATAACTCTTAACTTCACTCTGTCATTCTATTTTCCAAACTCTCTTCTATTCCTCCCGCCTTCTTTTCCTCCCCTTCCCCCATTTCCAACCCTTTGTTCAAACCGTTTTCTTCCTCGTCGCCGCCTCTCTCTCTCTCTCTCTCTCTCTCTCTCTCTCTCTCTCTCTCTCTCTCTCTCTCTCTCTCTCTCTCTCTCTCTCTCTCTCTCTCTCCCCGTTTTACCTGGTCTTTGTCTCCCCCAGTGTAGGTCAGATGGAGAGACTGATTACAGGTGTGAACTACCTGTGTCAGGGTGGGTGGAAAGAGGGTCACCAGGGGGAGGGGGGCAAGTTGGCAATTCTGGTATTTGTGAAGAAAAAAAAATGGGCCTTGCGCGGTGGAGAGTGGTGCTAATTGCTTAAAATGTACTGGATAAAGCACCATAAAACAGATGAATAATGCATTAGATACTTAGTATTTGTCTTACATATAATTAGACATTGCCTAGCGTGCCTCAGTATTACATCATTAAAGCACTAGCTGTCATTCCATAAAATCCCATAAAACATAATATGTATTTCCAGTATTTCCGTCTTACATATTGTTTATGCTTACTAATTACAATCCACGTGAACTTACATATGCTTGCCCTATGCAGATATGAAGACGAGATTATTATGCAATGAGAAACTCCTTGGCTTAGAGGTAAATAAATTATCCTTTTTCTTCCCCTCAGCCTTGGCCCACATGATGAAGCACCTGCAGGGGAAGTTCCGAGCCCTGGGTAACATCGGCGACGTCCTCATGAAGATGAAGAACTACGACGAGGCAGTGAAGGTGTACCAAAAACAACTGGTCCTGGCCAAACAGTCACGGGACAAGGTGTTGGAGGCCTCGGCGTACGGGGCTCTCGGCCTCGCACACAGACTCTTGAAGTGCTTTGATAAGGCGCTGGGATACCACACACAGGTAAAGATCTATGATGTTTGAGCAAGTGTATGTAGCTGGCAGTGGCAACTGTTTTGATGGTCTAACGATTTAAGTGTTTAAGATCTGTATGTAGTAACCCAGGTTCGAATCCCGGGTGGAGCACATGCTTTCATGAATTTCATTGGGTGGTATTTGGTGTTGTAAGTGAAATTAATAAAATAGATTATATAATGGCAGAGTCCATACTGACATTATTATCACTTCATTCCAATAGTTGATAATGCATATCTTGTGACTTACATCTATCGGAAATCCCTAGAAAGATAGACATTATTCTCATTTCATTACAGGAATTGACGATACGACAAGAGATGGGCGACATCAAGGGAGAGTGTAAAGCCCATGGTCACCTGGGAGCCGTTCACATGTCCCTCGCCAACTACACCAACGCTATGAAGTGCTACGAGGAACAGCTGGAGCGGGCCAAAGAACTCAAGGTCAGACTCCACATAGCCTACAAACAATATATATAAATAATCCATTCATTATAACTTAAACCAAAAATATTGACCACTAACCTCGAAAACTAAAAATTACTAGATTAATCAAGCTAGTATTTCTACCATTTGGGAAGAGTCAAGCCAGAGGATAAGTGTGCAAATTTACAGCCTATTTGCCCTAACCCTTCTTTAGTTACAGAGGTTAAAGGTCACAATTTCTGGCCCACCTTTTATGAATGGACAATATTCAGTTGTAAATTCAGCTGTTGATTTTTTAGAGTAGAATAACCTTATTCTGATTATTTTCGCATATTCGAATTGTAGCCTGTTTTTTAAGTATAGTTTACTAACATATATCTCACTTCTCCAATCCACTATAAATTCTGAGAGAGGATATTTCAAGTCATTTCATATTGCGCTCTGTAGATATTTAGTTTAATAAAAGAAGTGTTTAAGGCATTAGAAAATCCCCAATAACTGTTTCAATTAACAAAGATTTCATATATTTCTGAACTTTGGTAGTAGAAATATAGGTAAAATACACACATACTTATATATTTATATTTATAAATTTATGTTCTTCATTTTCTCTAATCCAGGATGCCGCGTTAGAAGCCCAGGCGTTTGGTAATCTAGGTATTGCCAGACTAAACATGGGCCACTATGAGGATGCCATTGGGTACCTGGAGCAGCAGCTGGCCACCCTGGAGCAGCTCTCCACCACCACCGCCGTCATCGACAAGGGACGGGCCTTTGGGAACTTGGGCGACTGCTATGATGCCCTCGGAGATTCAGAGGAAGCCATCAAGTGTCATGAACAGGTGAAATATTTCGTACTATATTGTATTTCTAATCTATAACCAACACTATAGCTATAATTAAGGTGAATGAGGCTGTAGTCACCACCTGAACATAGTCATATCCCCAGGATAGGCTAAGGTCATTGATAAGTGTAGTACTGCTGGAACTCCTGTTTCTTAAACACAACCTATGTTTGTTCTTCCCACTCTTTGAGGTTTTGTCTAAATATATATATGTCATAATCTTTCATTGTATATACCAGATTAATCCATGGACTACATAATTGATTTATCTATAAAAATTTAAAGCTTACAATTACCCTCACATGAACTTCAATATTGTGCACATATTTCCAAATTATAACAAAATGCATCATCTTTACCAATATCCTCCTACTTTCAGTACTTGGCCATCGCTCTGAAAACCAAGAGTCCCAGAGATCAAGAGCGAGCGTACCGGGGCCTAGGCAGCTCTCATCGGTGTATCGGCAACCTACAACAGTCGCTGGTGTGCTACGAGAAGAGACTGGTGGTGTCACACGAGCTCAACGTGCCGGCTGCCAAGGGATCGGCCTATGGGGAGCTCGGGCATATTCACTCACTCCTCGGCAACTTTGAACAGGCCATCTCATGCATGGAACACCAGCATCATATTGCCAGGTGAGATAGTGGCTCTTACTTTCATATTCTTCATATATCATTATAAAATCCCTAAAATTGCTAGAATAAGAAGTGAATATCAATAATGAAGACTTTAATTCAATGTATATTCTGTATACCTGTAAATGCAGACTATTTTCAATAGTTTTACGGTTTCCAAAATGGAGAATAACTTATTTCTACCATAATACATAATTAACCCCTACTGTACCGTAGGGTACAGTGATGAAAGTCCCCCCCAGTCCCAAGCAATGTGGCCAAAATGGCAAGATAGATAACCCCTTCTGTACCAGCGATGGCAGGGAGCCGTCAGTAGATAAATTACTCCCCAGTAATTCTTCCTTCATCTTTTGAGGTGGGAGACCTCAAAAGATGAAGGAATACTGGCTATCCCAGCCTGTAGAGGGTTGGATATAAGCTGAGAAGTGTTGCAAACTCTAGAGAGCAGTGATCAAACGGTTGTGGTACCAGGCACTGCCTGATACTGGCAGTTACAAGGAAAGTACATTACTGATGGCTCCCTGCCGTCGCTGGGACTGGGGAGTAATTTATCTACTGACGGCTCCCTGCCATCGCTGATACAGAAGGGGTTAACCATACTAAGTTATTGTAATGTAAAAGAAGTTTATTAAATGAATTTCCAAAACAGCAACAGTGTAGTATACTGTATACAATGGCAGTTGAAAATAATAACAAGACAAATAATGTTGAAACTTTGTTACAGAGAGCTGGGGGACAAGTTGTGTGAGGCTGAAGCAGCATGTGGGCTAGGAACTGTGTACCAACAAATGTGCGAGTACACCACTGCACTACGGTACCACGAACTGGATCTCCGGATTGCTGAGGAGTTAACCAACCCAGCCGAGCAGGGTAGAGCGCACGGCAACATCAGTCTGGCCTACGAGTCCCTTGGCAACTTTGAGCAAGCAGTGACTCATGGTGAGCAACATCTCAGCATTGCAGCACAAATGAATGACAAGGTATGGCAAAGTTTGCATGTTTTAGCATTATTAACCCTTTCCCATGTGAGAACGTCAATTTTCCAGATCATGAATCCCTAAATGCGAAGTGCCCTAGTGACACCTTGGGTGCCGAAGATTTAAAGTCTGGTGATTTGGGGATGCTAATCTGCATCCATATTAATGAAAGAGCTAAACTAGAATGATTCTTAATAACCTGGAACTAAGTTAAAATAATTTGAATGTTTATAAATTAAAATATAAGTCTGTTGTATTTTATATGAGATATGTGATGCAAATATAATTGAGTACAGTTTTGAGATGAGTTCTAATGTTTGTACTTTTCAGGTGGCCAAGACCCTTGCATATGCATCCCTGGGTCGAGTCCACCACGCCCTTGGGAACACCACACAAGCTGTGGCGTACCTTCAGCAGGGCCTCCAGATTGCCGAACAATTGGGAAGACGGGAAGAGGAAGCAAAAATTAGACACCGGCTTGGTATGGCATTGTGGGGCCATGGAGACCTGGAGGCAGCTCAAACCCAACTCGATCGAGCTGCACACCTTCTAGACACAATACGCAGGGATGCCCGTGGATCTCCAGACTATCGCCTGTCGCTCTTCGATCTCCAGACAGCCTCCTATCAGGCCCTTCAGCGTGTCCTAGTGGGTTTGGGCCGCCATGAGGAGGCACTTGTAGTGGCCGAGCGAGGGAGGACACGAGCTTTTGTTGACCTGTTGTTTGAGCGTCAGGGTACAAACACTGCTTCTCGGGCATCCAGGATAGAAGACTCAACGCCTTCATCAGTTGAACAAATTATCGAGGTTGTGAACCGACAGAAGGCTTCAGTACTCTACTATAGTATAGCTGCAGGCTACCTATATAGTTGGCTCATTGTACCAAACAAAGGTAAGAAACTTTATACAACCATAATATGCATATACGTGAATATTACAATGCTTACCAAAAATTTGTTGTGGAATATATTTGTTTGATACTTTTGCTAACTTATTTATATGTACAATATATTCATGAATCACAAGTAAGTTGCAAGAACTAAAATCATGCATTCCCTATAATACAATCTGTTACAAATTTACTTTTTCCTTCCAGGTATTGTCAAGTTCCATGAAGTAAGCGTAAGTGAGGTAGAAGCAGAACGGGAAGGCGACTGTGGAGAAGACTCAGCTGGTACATCTGGCTCACTCCTGGAACACTACATCCAGTCTGTGCGGGATGCCCTCGGGGTGGAGTGTGGTAGTGGAGCGACAAGAGGTGGAATTGCCAGTGAGACAGAGAGTGAGGCCGGTGACATGTGGAATGCTCACTTGGAGGAGTTAGGAGACAAACTGAACCACGAAGCCGACCGGACTGGCTTCTTAAGAATGGTCAATCGTAACCACCTATTTAATTCCTCCAATTACTCTCTTTCATCACTCTTCTCATTGGGTTCTGTCAGTGGATCCATTGCATCAGGACCAGCATCTCGACCTGGGTCAACTAGATCTAGAAGAGTTACCTGGCAAGGACCCTCTTGTCTCCGTTCCCTCTTTGAGTTGCTCATTGCACCCATGGAAGACCATTTACCTGAAGCTGGGGTGTCAAGAGAACTGATGTTAGTGCTAGAAGGTGATCTATACCTAGTCCCTTTCCCTGTGCTTAAAGGTACCAACTGCAATGATTATTTGTGTGAACGATATTCTCTTCTTGTTGTGCCTTCCATTAGTGCTTTAAAAGTTAGCCAACGATCAAAGAACTCTAAGCCAAGCGGTGAACAGACTTCAGCTCTTGTGATTGGCAACCCAAAGTTACCAAGCACAGTGACTGAACAGTGGGGGTGGGGTGACATCCCGTATGCTGAGCAGGAAGCCAATATAGTAGCGGAAATGTTGCAGACAAAAGCGTTGACAGGAGCATGCGCAAATAAAGAGGCCATACTAAGATTAATATCACAAGTAGAGTGCATTCATCTTGCCACACATGTGTCTTGGAAGCTTTCTGCTGTGATTCTCTCTCCTGGCGAATTTGTAGAATCCCGTGCATCCAAGAGACTATCCCACTCATCACAACCCGAGGCAATCCACGAACACATAGATGATGAGGGCTCTGAAATTGCTTCCACTATCGACCTTCCAGCACTGTCTGAGTTCCTCCTAACGGCAGCCGACATCCTGAACTTGAAGCTGCGAGCCAAGCTGGTGGTAGTCTCCTCATGCCACACTCGTGACCACCATGGGCGAGCCAATAGTGACGGGGTGGTAGGGCTCACACGGGCTCTATTGGCCGCTGGAGCACAATGTGTTCTGGTCTCACTTTGGCCTGTTCCAGACACTGCTGTCAAAATACTCTTCAGAACCTTTTACTCCTCACTTCTACAGGTAAGAATTTAGTTAGATAACGTAATCAATATACATTTTATCTTCAGTGACCTTAACCTACAGGATAAATTAAGTATAATCTTATATATTAATTTGATTTGAATAATATTAATATCATATTGCTTATAGAACTGGCCTCAGAGTAATAGCATATGATTTACTAAATACGCAAAGGTCAAGATAAAGTATATAAGCACCATAGCAGTGTGAATCCATATATATCTCTACTAATATCTTTATCAATGTCTCTACCAGGGAGCCAGAGTCAGCCGAGCGTTATCCGAGGCGCAGCAGACGGTCCAAACCACCAAGCACTTCGCCCATCCTGCCAACTGGGCCGGCTTCCTCCTGGTTGGTGCTGATGTCAAACTATCCAACAAGGTAATGCTTATCAGCATACTGTATAATTATATTATCAGCGATATTGAACATTGTAGTGAAAACCATTTATGTTCATTATTTTTAACCCAATGATATAATTTAAGTCATTTTGTTTTTGTTGAGAATGTTCAGACTTTATTACACTTTAATACCCTTTTAAAAGCAAATTGTGATAAAATGTTTAGATTGTCTGACTGTTTATGTCATGATTCATGGTAATTACTCATACTAATTTTATTCCTATATCTTAGTATATACCTGTACATGCATCATCATCTCATTGCATCATTACTTATATTTCTGTTCCTCTTACAGGTGGCGCTAATGGGTCAGGCACTGTGTGAGCTGCTAAAAACCCCGGACAAGTGTCGTGATGCCCTCCGTGTCACGCTGCATCTGGTAAGGCACTAGGATTTGTACTTTTTGTTCAATGGAGTATATGCAGTAGAAGTTTGTCATCATCAATGCTCATATTATTATAGTTTAATCAAATGTATCTCCAGTAAATGGTTATAACTATAGTATCAATAATAATAATTCTGAAAATAATAATGATAACAATGATATCAATGACAATGAGTTATAATATCAATCATCATCATCATCAGTCAGGTAAATCAGACTTTGTAGTAAAACTGAGTATTATTTTATGCATGCATAATCAGAATTCAAAGAAACTAACATAAAGAGATCGAAACAATGTTCAGAACAAAAATTATCAGACTAACACAACATATATTGAATGAAAGTAACATAGACAAAAGCCATGTTCAGCAAAACTGTATGTAACAAAACAAAAAACATGAATCCAAAGAAACTAACAAGAGACACATTTATGTTCAACAAAAAGGAGTAAACCAACTAACCCTTCAAAATATGAGGAGAAATCACTGCACATCTTGAGTTCAACAAAAATTAGTATAATATTATTCTATAACACATCCAAAGAAAGTAATAGAGACAAAAACTAGGCTGAGCAAAAATAAACACGGCAACTATCTTTCAAACAGGTGGAGAAGTCACTGCAGAGAATCCACCGCGGCCATCGCAACGCCATGTACACCACCCAGAAGTCTATCGAGAACAAGGTGGGCAACGTGATGGGGTGGAAAGATCTGCTCATGAGTGTTGGCTTCAGGTTCGAGCCGGCCGCCAACGGGATCCCCAGCAGCGTATTTTTCCCGCAGAGTGATCCAGGCGAGAGGCTGACCCAGTGTTCTGCCAGTCTGCAGGCACTGCTCGGTGAGTACTAAATCTTGGTTCTCATTAATCAGTTTTGTTCAGTTTAATAAGGAGGTCTTTCATAAGTTGATTAAATTCGTCTAATGTTAGCCACAATAAGATTACAATTACTTTTGTTGTTGTTGTTCCCCAAGCTACCTGGCCGAACAGCCCCAAGGCCCCGAGCAAAGCCATAACCGAGCGCCCCCACAGAACCCTCCCTGCCTACCACAATAAAGCCTGGGTGACCGAAGCCACTCCATGGCGAGGAGCTGAGGAGGGTGCGGAAACGCCCGGGAAACCAAAGCCCCACCCAAGACCCTGTGCCCCTCAGCAATTATGAAGAGAAAGTTGAGGGGCAAAGGAAAAATGTGACGCTTTGGCTTCCAATCTTGGTAGATTGGGAGGTCAATCCACGGAAGAGACGCCGTCACTTGAGATCTAGAAAATATGTAAGTAAAAGGAACAGTCAGAGTAAGCTATGGGTATGGCAGAGATCGCTCAGTTCTCACTCTGATAGACCAGCCCATCACCGGATGGGCTTTTGTTTTGTATTATTATTTATTTCTACTACTTTAGTCAAACTGCATACTGTAAATCTTTATCATAGTAAAGGTAGGAGCAAAATATAAATAACAATTTCAAGAACTATTGTGTATTCAAATATTTGTAGCTTCATCAATCACTTATTCTCTTTTTCTCTCCCTCCCATAGGACTCTCCCAGACATCCTTGCAAGCAGTCTCCAAGTTGTTGGACTCGCCTGAATACGCCGAGGACGTGATCTCTGTAATGCGCTGCGTCATCACCCAGTTCACGGTCAAGGACTTAGAGAACGAGTCCATCGAAGTGCCAGTCCACGTCAAGCTCTGGAGGGTTAATGGATGTCATGAACTATTGGCTTCTCTAGGTGAGCTGATTGAAATACTGGAATGTCAGGAAAAGCTAAAGTTGCCACTGCATTAAACTCGCCACCTGCCCTATAAATCGCCAGTGTACATTCATAAGCTAGAATACATGAATTGCTTCTATCAATTTCCATGCCTCCATTAGTAGATGATTGATAGTTAATTATTTATATTTTTATGCAGAGGTAACTAGCATTATTGACTCTAATAATGTATTTGTAATTTAGTTTTAAGGAATATTATACGGGTGGCCTTTCTCGGCCCCCGGTGGTTCATTATTGGAGTGGCTGGCCCACCTAAAACTCAAAGCTGCCTTCCTCCAGCTACACTTAGCGACCTCGCTGGTGTAGTGACTAGCGTCTCGGGCTTCCACCCAGAAGGCCCGGGATCGCGCCCACGCTCGGCGCATTAAAGATTTTTCACAAGCACTGAGTCGTTACCATCCCTCTTGATCAAGGGGATGGGATATTAGTACAGGACCCCAATGGAAATACGCCTAATCGGCCTTATTGGGCTATCCTTAGCTGGCTTAGCATGCGCTAGCTTTAAGAACTATTATTATTATTATTATTATAACAATGTTTTTGTTTATGTAGTTGGTATTATAACATGCCATAATATGTATAAGCCCATTTAATCCCATGAGGATTATGATGTATTCTGACAGTTTATTCTGGATATCATTAGAAGATTTTATACAACTTGGGAAGGATCTGTTGGCATCAAAAGGGTAATTACTATCTAAATTAACCCTATGACTTCCATATATCTTTCCTAATCTGAATTTAATTGTATAATAATAGCCAGAAAAATAGAACAAAAATGCATACTAGAATACTGAGAACCCCTTGAAGATTATGACGCATTTTAGCAGTATATTTTGGTCATCATTGGATAATTGTATTTAGCTTAGTAAGGACCTGTGGGTGTTAGAGGCTTAGGTGAGTTTGTTTTGGCCCCTTAGATTCTTAGAGGTTCTTCATAAGGTACATAAAATAATCTAGTGATAGCCAAAATAATCTGCTGAAATGCGTCATAAACCTCAAGGGGATAATTATGGATCGTGAATGTACAGCCATGTATTATTGTCTTCATATTAACTATTTAACCATTTCTTCTCTCCCAGGTTTTGATCTGATGGAAGTTGGTCGTGATGAGGTGACGTTACGAACGGGGAAGCAGGCCAACAAGCGTAACATCCAGTTTGCTCACCAAGCCCTACTGTCCCTTTTTGGTAAGTTGGAACTTGTGTATTTAAGAATGTTTATAATGGTTCTGCTCAAAATTATTAACCTTTTCACTACAAGATACCTTTCTTGGATGTAGTGCTAGCCAGATTAATCGAAAGCTAGGTATCATTCTATTGAAACTTTTCCTCCGGGTAGTAGTATATCCTTGATTATGAGATGTCTTTTAATGTTAGCTAGAAGATCATTGAAAATGAGTCCTCATACTAAATTGGTTGATGAATGGATGCAATTGGATCTGTTAAACATCCTGTCTGTCCTTGAGGTTGTTGTAGCATTGGAGGAAATTGGGCGTGAGAGTCTGACCAAAATGGTTTATGAAGGTGAGGTGAAGTGTAGACCGAGAATAAGTGGATGTATATAGAGAGTGAGTGAGACAAAATATTCTTCCACTTATTGAACAAGAAAAGACTCACTTTTAACTTACAGAGGAGAATGTGTGCTGCATGTTCTAGAGATGGTATGATAAATGCTTGTGAAACCTGACCTGTAAGATGAAAGATTTAACAACCTTAAAGTAATTGTATTGATAGTAGTGAGAGAAGATGGGTGGGAACACAGCAAGAAAAAAGACAGAATTTCCAGTAATTAACTTGTGCATGCAACTGGCGGTTATTTAATATTGTACACCAGCATGTTATAAATTATAATATATAATAGTTTTTAGCATTATTTAAGTACTGTATACTAAATATTATCATGAATTGTTTACCTATTTTTCACCATGACTGCTATTTTGCTGATGCCATCATATCCATGGCAATTTTCTAACCTTTTAATTTGATATTGTTCATCTTTACAGACACTCAAGATGCACCCAAGAGTCTGAGCGTTGACTCCAGCAGCAGCCTAGAGTCCCTCGTGAGCTCTGATGATGAAGACGAATCTGTGGCTGCCCCTCCTCCACCCCCTCCTCCATCTCAGCCACTTCTCCCTCACCGCACTGCACCGCTACTTTTGGGTCGTGGAGCTTTTTCTAGTTATGTTAGAAACCGTGGTGAACCTGATGGAGCTCGAGCCTCCACGAGTGAACAGAAGGGACGAGAGAGTGATGCAGCCTTCACGCCTTCACCTGTTGATCCTTTAGCAAAATATTCACAAGCTTTCCGAGCCTGCCATGGTCCTCCAAGTGATACTGGTTCTCCTCAACCCTCTCCTCGTCTCTCCCTTACACTTGCTCACCAAAATAAGATACGGTCCATGTACACATCAGCATCTCCAGCTAGTGATGGTGGAGGCAAAAGACCAGACAGTTCCAGTAGCACCAGTAGCATGACTGATTGGGAAAGTGGCCAGGCCACAGTCAGACGCCAACCACTTGCCAAACCAATTATTGCCCCCAAAGCTCCTGTGACAACCCACAGCCGTGTTAGCGATGTCAGTGCAGGCTTTATGCGGCCCCAGTATGTCACAATAAACAAGAGTAACTCTCAGGCTTCTTCTGGCTTTGAATCTCAAAGCTCAGATTCTGATTTTGGCCCAAGGAGAACTGGCACAGTTAGAAGTGTATATACAACTGTTGGCAGTGCTGCAACCCTCAAGCTAAGTAAAAGTGCGAATATGGACACTCTAGATCGGCTCAGTGTACGAACAGAGGTTGGTAGGCCTTCACTTGGAGGGGCACGTGGCCGTCGTGATAGAAGCAGTGAGCGTGAATTGTCAGTTGAAGCAGCTGAGGGCCAAGCTTCCGCTTCAGCTGCACCAATTCCCTCGAATACACCCTCAGAAAAAACTGAAGTTCGTCCAGTTGTTCAAGCAAGAAAAATGCCAGAAGTACAGCTAGACTCATCAATAGGAAAGCTGTTGAGACCACGCACTAATCATGCAGCAACTATTCATGAAAATGACTCCTTGTACAACTACCGATCCGGAGACGAGATGTCCATGAAAATGAGTCACATGGGTCACAAAAGCATTCAGGATCATATCATTGCAACTCAAATGTCTCGGCTTAACCGAGAAATGCCCATTAGTGATGTGTATCATGAACGAAACTTGGGTCTTGGTTTGGCACCTCCTCTTTCAAAGCTGTTAATGTCTGCAGCACAACCTATTGTTGCAGGAGATCATGCAGATACTGAGAGCAAATCTGCTTCTGAGGAAAGTTTTGGAAACTTTGATAAGCTGTCTCTTGCAGATGACAATCAATTAGCTTTACCACCAAAGCCAGATTTCAAACCCAAGCCACCACCAATCCCGCCCAAGAGATTTGGCCCAAAACCATGGGTCTCTGCTCATCCTCAGGTGCCAAACATTGGAGTTAGTCTAGACACCACTGCTGGTTTACCTCAGGTCAGTGTTGTGTCTGAGCTCAGTAGACGTGACGAGGGTGACGGACGTTCCATGACTGATTCCCACTACTCTGGTTACTCTCCTTCACGCACTAATGGAAACGGTAAGCCAAGTGATCTCAGTGGACCTGTACCATCATCTTCTCAAAGTCGCAGCTATTATGACCTTAAAGCTGGTTTAGGTGTCGGCAGTGCTGAGAGAGAGCAAGATACATTGCCATCATCAGGGATGCCCGGCATGTCCACTCGGCCAGAAGAACCAATACACCATACAGTTGCAGAGCTCAATACCTACGCAGCTTTCAATCCTGCATATGAGCATGATGAACCTATGTCTGTTGGATCAGTAGGTGCACGTATTGGTTCATCAGAAATTGCTGAATATATGGAACAACTTTTAGGTACAACTGAACCTTCAGAAAATGATCAGTCAGATGAAGCATCAGAGGTTAAGAATAAGACTTGCAAACGTCCAGGAAAACATCCATCAGCATGGAGCAAAGCAAAAAACCATAAACAATTTTCCCATCATCCCCAACAATCTTCTTCATGCTAGCAATAATACCCCTGTGTTGGGCAGCAGTTTTGAACATTAACTAAGTGTCAACCTTTTATATTCGCCAAGTCTGCCCAGCACTTGTATCCCTGTGTAAATAGTTTGTTATATTATGTATGTGAGTGTAGACAATACTCGCAGGTGCCAGCAAGAGCCACCTACTTATAAATATGTATATGTCAAGTAAGAGTGCCAAGTGAGTGATGCCATATCATGGGATTGGGAGACAAGGACCTCGAGGGATGTCTGTCGGTGCCAAAGCGTTACTTTTCTATCCCCTACCGTGCGTGTCCTCCCTCACAAGTTTTAAGACAGACCCAACATAATGGTGCAATGTAGAAAATAATCGCCTGATACCATTTAATTTGATCCAAACAGTATCTACTTTAGAAACATTGTATTTCCAGGAATGATACCAGATTGGTGCTTAGGCTTGACAGTTGTTTGCAACAGGTATATTCATCATAAGAAATTTACTACAATTTACAAAATCTTATTAGTCCTATTTATGAATTGAACAAACTTGTATCACATTAAAACGTACTTGCTCTCATAGACTGAAGATTGTAGCTAATGCAAACGTTTCATATTTTATTTGCGTACAGATTTATTTCAAATTACTAACTGGATATTTAATGAGTACAGTATATATAAATTTCATATACAGTATTCCTAAAATAATGCAATCTGAAAATCGACTTCAATTGTTAGTGACCTCATCAACTTGTTTTCCTTTGCATTAGGATTTCAAGACATTGTGATACCCATGTAGGCCTAATTTATAAGATTTAAAATTGAATATGAGTCATAAATATAATTTAGTTTGCCTATATAAATTGAAGATTATATTTGATTGTAGGCTAAAAGAAATTTTAGTCACATATACGTTGGCTTAAATAGCAAAACTTCTATACAGATTCGAAACTTGCTCACATATGTTAAAGTAAAGCATGTTAAAGCAACATTTCTGATTGAATTATGTGCCATTCAAAGTAAATTAAATAGTACATTAACCCTATCAGGATACAACACGATGACGTTTGTTCTTCCCTTTGTTCTGTATAGCAGTAGGCAATTAACTTAATATTTGGAGGGACCTGTGGGAGTCAAAGGGTCATATGAAATAGTTTTTATCTCAGTGATTCTCAGATATCCTTCCTAAGAGCCAAGGAATTGTCTAATATTAGCCAGAATGAACGCAGAATGACGCCATGGTATACTGGTGCTGTGTCCTGCTCACTTTGTCACTTGATAAGATGATTCAATATTTTACATTGTGTTGACATGTGTAGGCTACCTCATTCTGTTGTCAAAATTTAGATGATGACACATAGAAGCAATTAAGAATGTTTTGGTAAGTGGATGGTATAAAGTAAAGGATGTGTCAATGATAGTTTGGATACGTTAATGATGGTTTGGCTAGGTGCAAATGAGTGTGAATTGTGTGTGCAAATACATAAAATCTTACAAGGATTTTTATCTTCCAAATTTTACATATTTTTTTATGAGGGGGACGGCGAATCTTTTTATACATATATCAGTACCAGAACCATGCTGATGTGAGACACAATTTTGTATCATTAGCCATTTGTTATCGATAAATGTATGGGTTATTCCTTTAAACATCGTAAAAGCTTCCCCTACGACCTCTCCCGACCCAGGTTGACCCTCATACAGATAAACGATAAGGGTCAATCTGGGTCACGTAAGGTCGTAGGGAAAACTTGTACATGTTTAAGGGGGGTCACTGGCTTTTTCTTATCTTTCTCTCCTTTTTTCTCTTTCCCTGGCTTGTATCCATTCGGCCACATTCAGCCAACTGTTTTAAGACGTTTATCCCCATCCAGGTGTCGATTTCTTCCTGGCGAGCGATAGCGAGCCAGCATTTTATGGAGAAATCTGGCTTCACCGGAGAAATTTTACTGTGTGAAAAACGTACAAATTAAGCTTGCTGTCAAAACAAAAACATATACTGTATATGCTGGCTCGCTACCGCTCGTCAGGAAAATATTGACAACTGGATAGGGGTAAACATCTTAAAACAGTAGGCTGAATGGGGCCGAATGGATACAAGCCAAAGAGAGAGGGAGAGAAAGAGAAAAAAAGCGAGGTGGGCTACCTTAAAGGAATGGGCCTGTGTATGAATGTACAGTATGTATGTACGTATGTATGTATGTGTAGGAAACATAGTCTTGTGCTGTGCCACAGAACACTGATTGTGTTTTTTCTGTATATTGTGATATATATTATATGATTATTGTAATATATCTTCTTGTATTATATATAGAATTTTTCATAATTGCTTTTAATTTCCCTATATGCATTATTAAAAAAAAATAAAAAAATTGGATTGGGCCTGAGCATATAGATAAGATGTACAAAATGAGTTATGTGATATACTGTATAATAAATGATAATTATGAACAAAATAACATTACCAGTTGGAGCTGTCGGAACTTGTTGCCAATTGTACAGTAAAATTCAAGAGTGTGCCTATCTGCCTCGTAAACTGTGAAATTTCAAGTTATACCTTTCCTTCGAGGCAAGACAGAAACACAGAATATATCACAATAGCCTGTGGTTGATGCTACTGTTACACGACCTAAAAGTGTCGAGGTATTGTCCCTCGCTCTAGAATTTACACATATTAGCTTACTGATTTTGGATAGTGGCTGTACATAAGCAACACATTATTAAACATAGACTGATTATAGTGCAGTAATTGCCATCATATACATCCCTAACAAAGGTTAAGAATTCATAGGAAAGAATAGCAGGACCTGCGTATCCTATCTTATAATAATGAGTGAATCTTGAACTTGAATACTGGCATAATTAGAGCTTCAATAACATCGGTAATGAAGTCAATCTCTGGACAAAATAGAATATAAAGAGCGGTCTACTTACATCCATCTGGGTGTACTGGACATGGATCTTGAATTTTTGCTCCTAGTACCTACTAATCACCTGGAAGGACCCAACCCTGAGCAGCTTTTAGTACGTGTGAGTGTACAATTGGTGAACCTCTTCAACTCTAATTTCTAGGCATGGTTTCATGTTAGCCTACTGATTGTTAAGATTTTCTGTAGATAATGTGTTGTATTATATTGTCACTCATATAAAGAAATATATATAACACCAATGGTAAATGTTTTGTAAGGAACTGAGGATACATTTTAATTTATAACTTTTAGTATCTAAAGATTATGAAATTGATAATCAGGGTAATCAGCAAACATTTGAAAATAGGTATTAATCTACATATCTAACTATAATTTGCCCTTCTGTACATTATTTGTTTCTATTAATATTGACATAATTACGCTAGGTATTACTGTAATGATAATACCAGGATAATCAGTAAATATCATAATATTGATCGTAGGTGACTTAACCCACTCAGTATCGGTGCTGTCCTTTTAACTTATTTTGGATACTATTAGACGAAAAGGGCCTATAGCAATTTACTGTCCCACCATGCAAACACTTTGGCCTACATTGGAGTGGTGTTAACTAACTAAAATAGATAATAAACTGGAACTGAGTATTCTAAAATGTCATTAATACTTTAACACCCTCTAATGATAAAAATGAAACTAAGCAACTAGTTAACCCTTTAAGGAGCATGACGCATTTTGACAGTTTACTCTGGCTGGGCACGAATTCAATACAATGATGCATCTGCCGCTGCTGGGTACACCACGGGAAGAAGCACTGCACTAGAATATAGGGACCTTTACCGAGGAAGAAGTCCGAAGTTGAAACATTTGTATGCGTAGTATGCAAATGTGAGCTTGTGATCAATGATTAGCTCAAGAGTGTTAATTTTGGCAATGAGGCACTATATATGATGGACATGTTTTGTTACTTAGATGCCAAATTCCCACCGCCACAAACCAGATCACCAATACCCTAAACAATCTCCTCATCCCCTATGTACCTTGCTTATACAGCCTTTCCTCATCTAACGACTTCCTAGAAATACTTAGAGATGCCCCCACGCTGCCCACCGCCCCTCAGTCTACTGCAGGTATGTGGACGACATATTTGTGCGGGTTAAGGACCTCGGAGAACTACAGGAGCTGCAGCAATGCTTCATGGCCGCCTCTGTACTCAACTTTACCTATGAAAAATCTACTGACGGACGACTCCCCTTCCTTGACATCCTTGTTTCCACTCATGATAATAGCTTCAAGAAGACGGTCTACACCAAACCCACTAACAACAAACAATGTGGTCAGAACCTTAGGCTCTGACCACCTCCCGATCATTATCACCACCAAAACCAGACTCACCCCAGCTAGCCAGCCACAAACACACATACACCAATTATAAAAGAGCTAACTGGGAAGCATTCACAAATGAGACAGAACAACACTTCACAACTCTAAACAGTACACCCATCACTAACATCAACAATGCTGTACACATACTCAATAAAACTATCCAAAACGCTTACAAGAAACACATTCCAAGAGGTAACAGAAAAAGACACAACCCCAACTTCACACCAGAAATTCAAAACCTCATCAGACAACGCGACATACTGAAACACTCCCCAGCACCCCACACACAAGACATCACACAACAAATTCAAGCACTCAACACCCAAACTAACAACAAAATACAAGAACAACAAAAACTAAATTGGAATAACTTCCTACAAACACTTGATCACAAAACAAACCCCAAAAACTCTACAAAACACTAAACAGCATCACACTTTCCAACACAACACAATCAGATGCTGCAATCACAACAACAGACTCTACTCCTTCATATAAACAACAAGCAAACACTCTCATCAATCACTTCTCACATGTCAGCCACCTAAAACCTCACAAAGACGACCGACGTGTCATCCGACGTAAGAAACAATTCCCCACAGACCCTGACTATACACCCTTCACCAATCACCAGACAAAGCATATCATCAACAATCTCAAGCACTCACCTGCCTGTGGCCTAGACAACATAAGCAACATACACCTCAGACACCTGGGACCACAAGGCATACAAGCACTCACTAACATATCAAACTACAGCTATTCACACAACACAATACCAGACATATGGAAGCATGGTATCATCATCACATTCCCGAAACCCAACAAAGACCCCACGCTACCCTCCTCGCACTGCCCCATCACACTCCTTTGCTCCCCCTCCAAAGTCATGGAACGCCTAGTATTACAACTAATTACACCCGACCTACCCCTAGCTCCAACACAACATGGCTTTAGGCCACTGCACTCCACAAACACTCTTCTCACAGACCTTACACAAAGAGCTTTTGACGGCATCAACTCAGCCAGACCACCACACAGATCACTATTAGCCACACTCGACATTAGTAAAGCCTTCGATGCCATCCCCCGCCACAACCTAACAAACAAAATCTACAACACAAACATGCACAACAACACAAAAAGGTGGCTGGCCAACTTCCTAGCAGGCAGATGTGCACACGTATCTTTTGCCGGTCAGTCATCTAAAATCAGAAACTTTCCAAACGGAGTCCCACAAGGATCCGTCCTATCGCCCGCACTCTTCAATCTGTACATGCACGATATAACTACACCCAATACGCCCCAAATAAACTTAGCCTCCTATGCAGATGACATAACACTCACATGCACACACCATGACCCAAAAAGAGCAACAGATCTCCTTCAACCCTATCTCAACACACTACATGGCTGGTGCACTACAAACAGACTTAATCTAGCCTCAGCCAAATCCACCGCAACCCTGCTCACAAGCTGGACAGGAGAACACGAATACATCCCTCAACTCACCATAAACAACACACCCCTAACACATACACACACACCCAAAATCCTAGGAGTAACATATGATACTCATATGACATTCAAACAGCACACCACAAACATTAAAAAGAAACTGACACCCAGACTTAACGCCCTCAGGTCACTTGCTCACACAAAATTTGGACACAACAAAGAAACTACCACCACAGTATATAAACAATACATAAGATCAGTGATGGAATACGCAAGCCCAGCCTGGGCTTCTAACCTAGCTGAAACACATCATAAGACCTTACAGACTATTCAAAACAAAGCCCTGAAGATCATTACAGGCTGCACAGCTACTGCAACCACAGATCACCTACATCAAGAAACCAAAATCCTCAAAGTCAAAGACCATCTGGACATGAGAGGCACTCAATTCCTGGCAGCAGCCTCCACGAACCAAGACCACCCACTAAACTACATGGCAACACACCCACAGACACCAAGAAATATCAAAACAACACCCAGCACACGGTATCACACACAATTACTGTCCTCTCTCCCTCCCTGCCCACCCCGAACCAACTTCCAGAAGCACATCCATACTCATATCTCTCGCCGATCCATCCACTCACTCACAGACAACACGCAGCTGCATGCACGACCTCCCGAAATCCATCCTTCCGAATCCTCCCTTCCTCGCGAGGACAGAGTCCACCTGGCCAGGCTGAGATGCGGACACCATCCAGCTCTCCTGAGCTATCAGAAGAGATTGGATGACTCCGTTGTCGACGCCTGCCCGGGATGCAACACAGCACCCCATACCATTAAACACATCATAGAAGACTGCATTTCACACAACCACTTACGCCAACAACACAATCTACAGTCAACGAGAGCTCTGTGGGAAAGCCCGACCGTGGCCATGGCCTTCCCCAGGGACTCGGGGCTGTTCGGCCAGGCAGCTTAGGGAACAACAACAACAAACAATGCCTTAATGGTGATAGCGAGTGTCTCCAACGATGCCTCCTATCTACCATCTCTGCCTACGTCACAAGAGCCCTCTCCCACTGCACCACATGGAGAGATGCCCACCTGGAACTTGAAAGACTCTCCCAAGTACTCATTAACAACGGGTACTCTAACTCTGACGTATCTACCACCATCAAACGACAATTAGAAAAGTGGTACAACCAGGACACCCTCAACAACAGCCCCTCCGACGACATCAAGAATTACTACCGTAATCATATGTCCTCTGACTACAAGACTGACGAAATGATCATGAGAGAAATCATGGAAAAAAAACGTCCACCCCACCAACCCCGACAACGAAATCATCATTTATCATCATTATTTTTTCATGGCGAGCGATAGCAAGCCTGTAATTTAAGAGGAACCGACCTTCGGCCTGGACATTTTTGTAGTGAAAAATTGTACAAATTTATCTTGAAAGAGGGTCAAGGGGGTGTAATGTTAAGCTTGATGGAGGTCTATGGAACAAACTAAAAACCTCCCCTTAACCGATTCAGTACCAGGGACGTCCTTTTCATCATATTCTGGCAACTATTAGACGATTTTCTGCAGCTTAGAAAGGACCTCTAGCAGTAGTAAGGCTTCAAAGTACCTCAACCAACCCTTTAATTTATTAATTAATAAGATTGATGGAGGTCTAGGGAGGAAACTAGAAAAATAAATGTCACGAAAGGTCTTAAAATTGGCAACGAATTGGGTCGAAAGGTGTTAAAATTGCCAAACTAATGGGCCGAACGTCTTATAATCTCAAAACTAGTGGGGCTAAACATTAGGGAGAAGGGGGTCCATAAAAACGGTCTGCCTCCCCTTTAACCCTCTGAGGATCGATGACGCACTTTTGTTTTGTTTTCTGGCTATTGTTAAACTATTTTATTCAGATTAGGAAGGGTATGTGGAAGTCAGAGGGTTGATTGAGATAGTCTATGCCCCTTTAATACCCACAGATCATTCCTAAGCTGCATAAAATCGTCTGTTGGTAGCCCAAAACTAAACTGCTAAAACGCATCCGAGCTTCTAGGGGTTAATTGGTAACTCTGCCTTAATAGTATACACATGGAAGGTAAGTAAGTACAATGGTGTGATTAAGGGGAGAGAGAGGCCGTTTTTGGCGATTTTAAGACCTTTCGACCCATTTCTTTGTCAATATTAAGACTTTTCGTGTCATTTGGGTGTCGATTTTTTTCCTGGCGAGCGAAAGCGAGGTTGTAATTTAAGAGGAACCAGCCTTCGGCCGTGAAATTTTTCTATCGAAAAATGTACAAGTTTATCTTGAATTTTTTTTTTTTTAAAGCTTGATGGATGTCTAGGGAGGAAGTAAAAATATATTTAAAAAGACACATAAATGAGCAAATATATACGCCCGTCCCCCCCTTAACTTACAAGAAAAATTTGGTATAAACCCATTAACTGATTATATTAACCCTCTCCGACATATGACGCGATTTTGAGCCTATTAGGGATACTTTAAAGCATTTGTTACCATCAGGGGTATTTAGAAACCTTTAGTTTAGTTACTTCAACCTCTGCAGTTAGCTGTGGGCAGAAAACTAATCATGGAGAGGTAATTATAAGAGTGAGAGAACTCTATTTCTTATTGCTAATCTGGCAACCTCTGCGTCATATGTGCGTGAAAGGGTTTACCCTCTCAGTAGCAGGACACATTTATTAACCCCTTCTATACAGGCGACGTCTTTGTCATTTTATTCTAGCTACTTTTAGACGATTTTGAGCAGTTTAAGAAGGATCTGTGGTGGTATAAAGGGGTAAGTGAGATAGTTCGAAGCCTGTTTTAGTTGCTGGAGGCCCTTTTTAAACTAAATAAAATCGTCTAACAGTAGCCAGAATATAGTTAAAAAGACGTCGCCGGTACAGAAGGGGTTAAGTCTAAAAACATCTTCCTAAGCTGAATAAAATAGTCCAATAATAGGCTCTCAAATACTGAAGGAAATAATGAAGGACTGGACAAGACAATGTATTAATTGATTTTAATTCATCCATACTAATTTACCTTCCATACATAAAATCACGAAGTGTGTACGGTGGCGCTAATACAGTAAGAAGTCATGTCCCAGTTGTCATTACGTTTGGCTCGCTCTGTGCTGTATTAATGGCTGTCAGATGTTGAATAGGGTGGGCAAGTGTAGGAACATGTTTGTATATTTCAATCGATATGAAGAAATGAAACTTAGATATTGCTGATACCGATTATTGATCAACACATACTTGGTGCCGAGACATCACTTATTAACGCGACTGTACAATGTCTTGTCTTGTCTTGGGGGTTTAAGGGGAGGTTTTTAGTGTGTTCCGTAGACCTCCATCAAGCTTAAAATTATACCCCCTAGACCCCCTTTCAAGATAAATTTGTAAATTTTTCGGTAGAAAAATGTCCCGGCCGAAGGCCGGTGCCTCTTAAATGACAAGCTCGCTATCGCTCGCCAGGGAAAAATCGACACCTAAATGAGACGAAAGGTCTTAAAAGTATCCATGCCAGTGTTTCGATTTAAAAAGCAACTATCCCTGCATTCACAAGGTTCTATATGCAGCTATCAACAACTTCCAAATACCTAGCATAAAATAGACTATGTGCTGAGAACGTCCTAAGCCTGAAGGTAATGCGGAAATTGATTAATTAACTATCTTATAATTCGAACATGACTCGTGAATCGTGTGGGAGAGGCAGGTTGAATGTGACGTCATTATTCAGTCCAAGACTAGCACAGGAAGCAGGTGGACGTATAGGCGTCGGCTCTTCGTATTTTACCAAATATAAGGTGTGTATGGTGATTTTTCGTGCATATATGACATGTGTATTGCTATGCTATTAATATCAAGGTGGTCATACATGTAATATATAAGAGAACTATAAGAAAACTGTGGACTCTGACTGATTGAGCCGGTTCATGTATGCTGTATCGTCTGCATATATTCTAACAACTGGTAATTACGGTATTATCGTTGACCTTCAGGACATTTAGGCAATAACAGGAACTATTTAGTGTGTGTACATTGTGTTGGTGAGGTGCGTGAATATAGAGGGGGTCAGTAACTCATAATTCAAGGTACAAACTAGCAAACGAGGTGACATTGCTGTTGGCTACCCCCCCCCCCACCCCCCTCCTACCCTCCGTCCCCCCCTCTCGCCAATTCCCATCTCTGCTCCCCCTCCCCCCTCAATCCTCTCCTTTCCTCCCCCTTCTCTTCTTTTTCAACTGCTTTCCTCCTCTTATTCTCCTCTCTCCTTCCTTCCTCACTTCTCTCCTCATCCTCTAACCCTCCTCTCTCACCCCCTCCTCTCTCTCTCACCCCCCTCCTCTCTCTCTCACCCCCCTCCTCTCTCTCTCACCCCCCCCTCTCTCACTCTCACCCCCCTCCTCTCTCTCTCACCCCCTCTCTCTCACCCCCCCCCCCTCTCTCTCTCTCTCTCTCACCCCCACCTCTCTCACTCTCTCTATCTCACACACAAGCACCCACGTCCTCTCTCTCTCACCCCCACCTCTCTCACTCTCTCTCTCACCCCCTCCTCTCTCTCTCACCCCCTCCTCTCTCTCTCACCCCCTCCTCTCTCTCTCACCCCCTCCTCTCTCTCTCACCCCCCCCCCCTCTCTCTCTCTCACCCCCACCTCTCTCTCCTCGCCCCCCTCCTCTCTCTCTCGCCCCCCCCTCCGCTCTCTCTCACCCCCCCCTCCTCTCCTCTCCTCCTCGCCCCCCTCCTCTCTCTCTCCCCCCCTCCTCTCTCTCTCCTCCCTTCCCCCCTCCTCTCTCTCTCTCCCTTCCCCCTCCTCTCTCTCTCGCCCCCTCCTCTCTCTCTCGCCCCTCCTCTCTCCCCTCTCTCACCCCCTCCTCTCTCTCTCTCGCCCCCCTCCTCTCTCTCTCGCCCCCCTCCTCTCTCTCTCGCCCCCCTCCTCTCTCCTCCCCCCCTCCTCTCTCTCCGCCCCCCTCCTCTCTCTCTCGCCCCCTCCTCTCTCTCCTCTCGCCCCCCTCCTCTCTCTCTCGCCCCCCTCCTCTCTCTCTCTCTCTCGCCCCCCTCCTCTCTCTCTCTCGCCCCCCTCCTTCTCTCTCCGCCCCCTCCCTCCTCTCCCCTCCTCGCCCCCCCCTCCTCTCTCTCTCGCCCCCCTCCTCTCTCTCTCGCCCCCCTCCTCTCTCTCTCGCCCCCCTCCTCTCTCTCTCGCCCCCTCCTCTCTCTCGCCCCCCTCCTCTCTCTCTCTCCCCCCTCCTCTCTCCTCGCCCCCCTCCCCTCTCTCTCTCGCCCCCTTCCTCTCTCCTCTCCCTCGCCCCCCTCCTCTCTCTCCCTCTCCCCCCTCCTCGCCCCCTCTCCTCTCTCTCTCGCCCCCCTCCTCTCCTCTCCCTCCCCTCCTCGCCCTCCCTCTCTCTCGCCCTCCCTCTCTCTCGCCCTCCGCCTCTCTCTCTCGCCCTCCCTCTCTCTCTCTCGCCCCCCCCTCTCCTCCCTCTCGCCCCCCCCCTCTCCCCCCCCCCTCTCTCTCCTCTCCCCCCCCCTCTCTCTCTCTCGCCCCCCCTCTCTCTCGCCTCGCTCCCTCCCCCCTCTCCTCTCTCTCGCCCCCCCCCTCTCTCTCCCCTCCCTCTCTCTCTCTCGCTCTCTCGCCCTCTCTCCTCTCTCTCCTCTCGCCCCCCCCTCTCTCTCTCGCGCTCTCTCTCTCGCTCCCCCCCCCTCTCTCTCTCCTCTCTCTCTCTCCCACCCCCTTCTCTCCCTCACCCCCTCTCTCTCCTCTCTCTCTCTCTCCCCCCTCTCTCTCTCACACATCCTCTCTCTCTCTGTCACACACACCGCTCTCCTCTGCTCTCTCTACTCCTCTGCTCTCTCTCAATCTCTCTCTTCACAACCAAAACCCTTTCAATACCCTTATGTTTATTTTAATCCATCCACGTCTCTCCCTACCTCTCTCTCTCTCTCTACTCCATTCGTGCCCCACCCACCCTCCTGCCCTCTCTCCACAGCATTTATCTTCCTCCCTACTGCATTCACCCCCTCCCTCCCTCGCCACTGCATTCTAAGAATTTCTTCTTCAATCGAGTTGTCAACTTGTGGAATGGGCTTCCCCGAGACGTTATAGACTGCAGCACCGTTGATTCATTTAAACTCCGCCTAGACAAATATCTCGCATCAAACCCGCGACTGACTGCGTTTGTATATTAATAACTTTATTTTATCCTCCCCTCAGTTACTAACCCATCTGTCCCCTACTAACTTCCTAATCCTGCCACGGACATTAGTTCCCTTTCCAATGTTCCCTTACCCACTCTAAACCACTGTTTGGACACTTGATCCTCAGTGTTTTGGAGGACAAGCAGCCTAGAAGGGCCACTAGACCTGTTGTTGCTTGATATACTTTGTACTCCTTTGTACTCCCTCCCCACTGCATTCACCCCTCCCTCCCTCCCCGCTGCATTCACCCCCTCCCTCCCTCCCCGCTGCATTCACCCCCTCCCTCCTTCCCCACTGCATTCACCCCCTCCCTCCCTCCCCTCTGCATTCACCCCTCCCTCCCTCCCTCCTCACTGCATTCACCCCTCCCTCCCTCCTCACTGCATTCACCCCCTCCCTCCCTCCCCACTGCATTCACCCCACTCCCTCCCTCCCCACTGCATTCACCCCCCTCTCCCTCCCTCCCTCCTTCCACTCCATTCACCCCTCCCTCCCTCCCTCCTCACTGCATTCACCCCTCCCTCCCTCCTCACTGCATTCACCCCTCCCTCACTGCATTCACCCCTCCCTCACTGCATTCACCCCTCCCTCCCCACTGCATTCACCCCTCCCTCCCTTCCCACTGCATGCATCCCTCCGTCCCTCCCTCCTCACTGCATTCACCCCTCCCTCCTCACTGCATTCACCCCTCCCTCCTCACTGCATTCATCCCTCCCTCCCTCCCTCCTCACTGCATTCACCCCTCCCTCCTCACTGCATTCACCACTCCCTCCCTCCATCCTCACTGCATTATCCCTCCCTCCCTCCCTCCCCACTGCATTCACCCCTCCCTCCCTCCCTCCTCACTGCATTCATCCCTCCCTCCCTCCCTCCTCACTGCATTCATCCCTCCCTCCCTCCCTCCTCACTGCATTCATCCCTCCCTCCCCACTGCATTCATCCCTCCCTCCCCACTGCATTATCCCTCCCTCCCCACTGCATTCACCCCTTCCTCCCCACTGCATTCATCTCTGTCCCTAACCCTCCGTCCATCCCTCCCCATGCATCCATCCCTCACTCTCCCTCCCTTCCTCTACATCTATCTCTCACCCTCCCTCTATATCCATCACTCACCCTCCCTCCCTCCCTCCCTCCCTCCATATCCATCACTGACCCTCCCCCCCTCGATACTGAAAAGGAAATATGATGTTTCTGTAATATATTACACTTTTTTTTGTTTTATTGAATTGCAATGATAATACTGTAATAATGTTCTAGTAATCCTCATTGCTATTACAACTATAGTCTATTTTTTCCAGCTGAGGGTAAATTGCCACGTTTCTATCTTGGTTACTCAGCTATAAGGTAGATTTTGTAGGGAAATATGCTGTTAATTATGAAAACTTGGCGTTAATACGACACACAGCCATAGTAGTTTCAAATATTTCCATTAAGTATCGAGAAATCAGCTACTAAGAGATTCAATTTACCATCAGCTGGAAAAAAATCGAGTATAATTGCATACCATATTGACTGACTAGGAATGCGACATAATTATAGTAATTACCACCGACAATGATGGGGTACCGGTATGTGTAGGGACCGTAGACTTTATCACTGTATTGATGTACCGTACACTCTTAAAGGGGAGACTGGCCGTTTGTTTGGTCTATTAATTCATTTATTCATATATTTGTTTTTAGTTTCCTCCCTAGACCTCCATCAAGCTTAGAAAAACACCCCTAGACCCCCCCTTCAAGATAAATTTGTACATTTTTCGGTAGAAAAATGTTCTGGCCGAAGGCCGATTCCTCTTAAAATTGCAGGCTCGCTATCGCTCGCCAGGAAATAATCGACACCTTAATGGCACGAAAGGTCTTAAAATTGACAACGAAATAGGACGAAAGGTGTTAAAGTCGCCAAACTAATGAGCGTCTTATAATCTCAAAACTAGTGGGGCTAACATTAGGGAGAAGGTGGTCCAGAAAAACGGTCTGCCTCCCCTTAACCCTTGGGACTTAGACGATGCGATGACGCATTTCTGTTTCGTTTTCTAGCTTTTTATTAGACGATTTTATTCAGATTAGGAAGGTTATATTAAAGTCAGAGGGTTAATTGAGATGCCTTAGCCTTTTTTCTTTACCCCTGCACAGCTTCTTGCTCTGTACAGGGGCACAGTGCGTCCTTGTATTGAGTATTGTTCACATGTGTGGGGAGGGTCCTCTCATACCTCACTCCTCTCATACCTCACTCCTAGACAAAGTAGAAAGGAAGGCCTTTCATATCATTAACTCCCGTCCACTCACCAACTCTCTGCAATCTCTCTCTCTTTGCCTCAATGTTGCATCTCTCGCTATTCTATCGCTACTACAATAATCAGTGTTCCTCAGAGCTCTCCCAGTGTATACCATCTCTACGTGGGGTACATGGTACCCGTCTTGCAAGACAATCCCACCCCCACTCTGTGAAACTCTCCAACCCAAGCGTGAAACGTTACTCTGTCTTTCTTCTATTCAACAGCTGAGCTCTGGAAGTATCTCCCAGAATCACTTTCCCTCCTCCTATGACTTAAATTGCTTCAAACTCCGTGTGTCCAGGCATTTTGGCTCGAACATCCCTTGATTTTGGCCCTGACACTCTTTCAACTATGGGGGAGGCACTCGCTACAGGCAGTTCTGCCTTTTGTCTCCCTCATTCACATAGAAAAACAAAAATTCCCACAGATACTTCTAAAATTGTATAAAATCGTCTATTGATAGCCAAAATAAATTGTCATACTGCGTCTTAACCCTTTCACGCTTATGACGCACTTTTGAGCCTATTAGGGATACTTTAAAGCCTTTGTTACCATCAGGGGTATTTAGAAACCTTTAGTTTAGTTACTTCAACCTCTGCAGTTGTCTTTGAGTTAGCTGTGGGCAGAAAACTAATTTTGGAGAGGTAATTATAGGAGTGAGAGAACTCTATTTCTCATTGCTAATCTGGCAACCTCTGCGTCATAAACGCGTGAAAGAGTTAATCTTCAAAGGGTTAAACATTGAAGGGTATGGAAGAGGTATATACAATAATTTGAGTATACTGATGGTGATTTACCTTTCTGTCTATTATTACCATCAGTATAACTTGAAATGGTTAGATTATTATGAGCTATTTATTCTCTATTTATTTCTTTACTGTATTACTTTCTTTACGCTTTCTTTTACAATGTCAATTTTTAAATGGTTAGAATATAATGGACACTTTAATTTTATTCTTTTCATTCCCACTATTGTATGCAGTGTAGTCTTGACCAACGATACATGATGATCATTTAATGACTGTTTACGTTGTTAGAAATCTGACTATATTACTAATTATTATTAATTCTTCCTTCCAGAATGTGTGGGTTTTGGTGCTTACCTATTTAACTGCCAACGTTACCACCACTACGACTACTACCAACACCGCTGCCACCACAGCTACCATTACTGCCAACACCGCTACCACAACTACCACCAACACCGCTACCACAACTACCACCACGACTACTGCCAACACAGCTACCACCACGGCTACCACCTACCACCAACATTAAGGTGCAGGCCGGGCGGAGTGGGTGGAGAAGGGTGGCAGCAGGAGTAATCTGCTACAGAAGGATTTCTGCAAAAGTGAAAGCGAAAGTATACAAGACGGTAGTGAGACCAGCTATGTTGTACGGGATGGAGACGACGGCATTGGCAAAAAGACGGGAGGCAGAGATGGAGGTTGCAGAGTTGAAGATGCTGCGATTTTCTTTATCAGTGACAAGGATGGACAGAATTATAAATGAGTATATTAGAGGGACAACGCATGTATGACGGCTCGGGGAAAAAGCGAGAGAGGCGAGATTGAGCCGTAAGGTGGTTTGGACATGTGCAGAGGAGGGATGCGGAGTACGGTACCGGTATGTTGGGAGAAGGATGCTTGGGATGGAGCTACCAGGCAAAACTAAAAGAGGAAAGCCAAAGAGGAGGATCATGGATGCAGTGAGAGAGGACATGCGGGTGGTTGATGTGACGGAGGAAGATGTAGGGGACAGATTGAGATGGAGGTGAGTGATCTGCTGTGGTGACCCCCTAAGAAGAACAGCTGAAAGAAGAAAACCACCAACACTACGACTACCATCACGGGTACCACGATACTACCACCACAGCTACCACGACTACAACCAGATACCACAACTACCAATACTACTATTACTACTGCCGCCACGGGTACCACCACCACAGCTACCACGACTACAACCATATACCACAACTACCAACACTACTACTACAACCACAGCTACCACGACTACAACCAGATACCACAACTACCAATACTACTATTACTACTGCCGCCACGGGTACCACCACCACAGCTACCACCACACCAACTACCAACACTATTACTGCTACAACCACAGCTACCACGGCTACAACCAGATACCACAACTACCACAGGTACACAGGTACAACAACTACCACCTCCACAGCTACCACGACTACAACCACAGCTACCACGACTACCATCACTACTGCTACTACTACCACGGCTGCCACAACTACTACCAGTAATACTACCTCTACGACTACAATTACCACCACGACTACTACTACCGCGGCTACCACCACCAAAAAGGTTACCACTATAACCACCACTACTATTACCACCACGGCTTCCACAACTATTACTACCTCCACCACAACCTCCACCACTACCACCACAACTACTACTACCACGTCTGCCACCACCACGACTACCACAACTACTAGCAGAATATCCCGACCACAACTACCACCATTAGGCCTACTACCACAACTACCACTTCTACGATCTCTACCACAACAACCACCATCACCACTACCACGACTACCACAACTACCAGCAGAACATATCTACCACAACTACCACTAGTATGACCTCCACCACAACAACCACCACTACCACAACTAGCCTACCAGCAGAACATCACAACCACCACCAGTACGATCTTTACCACCTCTACCAACAGAACATCTCTACCACAACTACCAACAGAACATCACAACCACAACAACCACCACCACCACCACAACAACAACAACCACAACTACCAGAAGAACATCTCGACCACAACTACGATCTCTACCACAACTACCACTACAAACACCACAACCACAACTAACCCAAGGTAATATTATTAACCCGTTGAAGATTATGACGCATGTTAGCAGTTTTTCTGGCTACCATTAGACGTAGACGATTTTATACAGCTTAGGAAGGATCTGTTGGAATTATTGAGGTAAAAGACTATCTCAACCCTCTTAACTTACGCAGAGTTGATAAATAGATAATCACACACATTAACTTAAAAAATCAAGGTTTAGAGTGCGTGGATAGTCAGTACTTTAATACGATATCATCTTTTATACAGTACTACGTGTTTCGTTTGTTATAGATTAATCTGAAACAGAATGCACAAATAAGTAGCACATTGCGTAAATACAAAATAATGTTACCAATTACCGGTACTTAGTTACAAATGGACTTGCAAATTTGAGACTGAAAATTTCGATTCTTGGCTCAGGGAAGGCGAATTTCGAGAAACTGACACAAGTCCAGCAAATTAAAAAGTAGAGAAGGTTGGATAAAATGATGTGGTAAATCGATTGGTGTAGGTTAGAAAGGTGTAGCGTTAATTCTGGGCGTAGAAAATTCGGCGTTTTGGGACATTATTGACTTGGGCCAGTCAGCTGGACTAGCCCAGCGCGCGTGGATCACCAAGTCCTTTATTATTTGTATTATTCGGTTATTATTGAATATTATTTATTTTTTAAGGGTGTTTATGAAACGGACTATATTATTGAGTGCATATTTGTGTGAATAAACCACTAATTTCAACCACATTTACTTATGATTCACGTTTTATGAATAAAGCAGCACTAATTTATTCGTAACTTTCTTAAAATACATTTTTTTTTTTAAATCTTAAAAAACTCATTTCTAGAAATAAATCGAACTACCTATTGTCAAAGTCTCAACCTTGTAACTCAAAAACTACAAAAGTTACTGGACTTTCAAATTTGTGACTGAAAATGTCGATTCTTGGCTCAGGGGAAGCGAATATAGAGAAACTGACACAAGTCCAGCAAAGAAAAGAGTATATAAAGAAAGCCTAAAATAATGCGGTAAATCCATTGGTGTAGGTTAGAATGCTGTAGCGTTATTTTGGGCGTGGTAATTTCGGGCGAGCAGCCAGCCAGCCCCACGACCAATGCGCGCGCTACCGTTTTCTATACAACCCAGTTCAGCAGAGACATTTATATGCAACTCGGTTCTTTGTACTGTCAACATATCCTGCAGTTTGTAAATACTTTCACGCATTTATGACGCAGAGGTTGCCAGATTAGCAATACAAATTTGAGTTCTCTCACTCTTATAATTACCTCTCCAAAATTAGTTTTCTGCCCACAGCTAACTCAAAGACAACTACAGAGGTTGAAGTAACTAAACTAAAGGTTTCTAAATACCCCTGATGGTAACAAAGGCTTTAAAGTATCCCCAATAGGCTCAAAATCGCGTCATATGCGTGAAAGGGTTAGTCTTTATTTAATTAATTTTAAAGATCCGTACTTTTGTTAATGTTTCTCAGTCGCGTATTTTAGTGATTAATAGTCCTTATTACTAATATTTAGAACCGGTACTATTAACTATTTCGTAGTCGAATATTCTAATCAATTATTAATTATTTTTATTCTTCTCTTTTTCAGGATTTGAGTTGTTGCCTGCCAACTCTACGCAACTGCCAACACTGCGAGATAATGGACTCTGCCAACACATCCCAACCTCCTACTGCACTGCCAACGCATCCCAACCTACCAACTGCCTGGGGTGAGTTACTGCTGAATTTATTACAATATATATACTCTGTTCACGACAAGTAGGCCAATAATGAGTTTCTTTTTCACAAATTGAATGTTCAACAAGTACGAGAAATATGAAATATTATTATGTTTTTTATGCCAACCAACTTCACATCTAAACTCAATTAATGAAGTCAACAAATACATGTGGCACTCCGAGGACTCGAACCTAGGATACTCACATCGAAATTCCGCGGACTATGCATTACGCTATCAAGACACATACAAATATAGGTAGTGCCAGCGAACTTGACAATAATGTTGACCCCTTAACTGCTTATAACTCGAAATTAATGAAAGCAATCAGGCTGACGTTTCTATCATTTGGGAAGAGTCCACCAAGAAATAGGTTTGTGGATAATTACAGCCAGTTTGCTCTAGGCCCCTTTGAGTTACAGAGAGGTCAGAGATCAAGATTATTGTATAAGAATTCTGACTTGTTGAACAAAGTGCGATTTGTTGACTTACGAATGGGGATAGAGAAAACCTGTGACAAGTTGTATATAAAAACGTTTAATGAAAGGGTTAAATTATGCGGTAAATCGAATGGCATAAGTTAGAAAAGTGTAGGTTAATTTGGGCGTGGTGAATTAGGGCGATTTTAGCTGGACTTTGCACCAGGCAGCCAGAGTGCGTGGATCACCAAGTACTTCAATATCTACATTATTCACTTGTTATTACAGTTTCTTACTGTTGTGAATTTTCATATAGAACGGAATATATAATTA
Organism: Paralithodes platypus; assembly: GCA_032716605.1. Taxonomy (NCBI): domain Eukaryota; kingdom Metazoa; phylum Arthropoda; class Malacostraca; order Decapoda; family Lithodidae; genus Paralithodes; species Paralithodes platypus. Next base: position 33,578,097 of record CM064499.1, read on the forward strand.
AGTGCATAATTGTGTGAAGGAACAACTGCTTTCAACCACATTTACGTATAGTTCACGTTTCATCTGTAAAGCTGCACTAATTTATTCATATCTCTCGAACAAAATACAAATTGAAAAATCTGAGAAAGTGCATTTCTCTGAACAACTAGAACTACCCATTGTCAAAGTCTCAGCCTTGTAACTCGAAAATTGCAAAGGTTAATGGACTTTCAAATTTGTGACTGAAAATTTCGATTCTTGGCTCAGGGGAGGCGAATTTGGAGAATCTGACACAAGTCCAGCAAAGAAAAAAGTATAAAGAAAGTCTAAAATGATGCGGTAAATCCATTGGTGTAGGTTAGAATGCTGTAGCGTTATTTTGGGCGTGGTGATTTCGGGCGTTTTAGGTGTTTTTGGGTGACTCAGGCAGCCAGCCAGCCCCAGGACCAACGCGCGCACTACCGTTTTCTATACAACCCAGTTCAGTAGAGACGTTTAAATGTAACTCGGTTCTTTTGTACTGTTAACATATCCCGCAATATTATTGACAATTAGACATAATCAGAAAGTTTATAACTATTCCTTTCATTATTGATGCTTGATAATTACCATCGTATTTCGTTGCTTACCTCTCATTACTGAAAAACATTCCATTTGTGAAAAATAGTAGTTTTATTTATGATTTATGTGAGCTCTCATCTTGGTAATCTATTGCCCAAATTAATTTATTGTTTCTTGTTTTCAGGATCTGCTTTTGAACTCTGCCAGCTCTACGAGACTGCCAACAACTATGGGCTCTACCAACACACCAGAAGCTACCAACACCATCCCTTAACTATGGACTCTGCCACCACAACCTACGAACTGTCTGGGGTGAGTTACTGCCCAACTCATTATACTCTGTGCATGACACATAGGCCAATAATCAGTTTTTATTTCCACAATTTGAAAGTTAAAAAGTTTACTAGAAATATGCATCATAATCGTCGCTGAATAATTAGTATCTTATTTCCATATGTTAATGTAACTGTTGAACATTCAAAGACAAAACTAATTACTGGCCTACTTGTCGTGAACATAGTATTGTTTAATTTATTATATATGATCTCAGCGCTTGTCAATCTATTGCCCAAATTAATGTTTTGTTTCTTGTTTTTCAGGATTGGGGTGGCTGCCCGTGGACTCTGCTGCCTGTGAAACTCTGCTGCCTGTGGACTCTGCTGCCTGCGGACTCTGCCGGTTGCTGCCTTAGGACTCTACCGCCGCTGCTAGAGACTGCCCACGCCACTACGATTCAAGGGGAGTGATAGTTGTGTTTTGTTTGTAGTTAGTTGTAGTTAGATGTAGTTAGTTGTAGTCGTAGTATGTAGTCGTAGTGGTGGTGGTTAGGTTAGGAGGGGAGGGTAGGTTAGGAGTAGTCGTAGTCGTAGTATGTAGTCGTAGTAAGTAGTCGTAGTATGTAGTCGTAGTATGTAGTCGTAGTATGTAGTCGTAGTATGTAGTCGTAGTAAGTAGTCGTAGTAAGTAGTCGTAGTAAGTAGTCGTAGTATGTAGTCGTAGTATGTAGTCGTAGTTGCATGGTATGAATGGTGTGTGTTAGGTTAGGCTAATCTATTTTTCCCTTTCAGATCAGATAGGTTTTATTACCTTTACTCTAATCTTTGCTATTTTTCTTATTACTTCACAGTTTTGTTGCTTTGATGATGTCCCCTCTCCCCCCCTTCTTCGTTCCCTCCTTCAGCTTCAATATTTTGCTTTGCTTTAATTTCAATAATGATTGTATTTGCCTTAAATGTAACTTATGATATATTCTATCACTTGAATTCATAACTCTGTATTTGCTGTTAACTTCACTTGATATAATATTGTTATATATCGTCTTTGTCACGCGAACTTTGCTTAATAAACAACAAAAATAACTTCTATCTTTTATTGATCACTATATTATAAGCTATGACTTTTATAACTGATAAAAACTTAGAAAAATGGTTCTCAATTATAAAAAGTTCCAATATATGGACTTAGCAAAAATAAATGAAAAGAGAACTTATAAAATAAAACAATTAACTTAGAAAATCTCTAGTTCTCAATTATAAATACAATTCCAATATATGGACTTGGAAACAAAAATAAATAAAATATGAAACTATACACAAGAGAACTGAGAAAATATACTGAATATGAAGAGAACTTAGAAAAACTATACTTGAATAACTTAAAAATATAATGAACTTGTAATAAACAAATTATAATGGATATTAAAAAGAATATATCGACTTAGTATTTTATTGATCAGTCAGACATACACTTGTATAATATATTACAAAACACTACATACAGTATATAAACTTTAAATAACAGGAGAAACAAAAATATAATGGATATTAAAAATATATAGACTTAGTATTTTATTGATCAGAGTCGGACATGCATTTGTATATTATATTACAAAAATCATATACTTTTAATACTTAGTTATTTTTGTATTATCCTTACTAGTTTTATATATCTTATAACAAATTAACGAAGTTTTGCTTTTATATTACGTACCTAAAGTACTTTATACCGAACTTGCTTTGTGACCATAGTATAACTTTTGGTTCACTACATTATTTGCCCAATATTTATATGTACAGTAATTTTCTTTAAGTACATCTTTATAATTATTAATTTTCCAATAACCATTGGGCTTTCGGGAATTTTTCATATAATTTATTTTGGATTTTAAGCTTATAATATAGTTTCATTGGCAATGCAGTTGGCATTTTTTATAATTCTTAATCATGGATTTCAGTTTAACTTTTGTTTAATAGCCAAGCTGTTAAGTAATACTTTTATATTGTTTTCAATGTTCTTGAGTGTGCTGTCTATATATAATTCTTCTCAGGTTCAATCTAGTTCATCAGCCAATAGTCTACACCTGGACTATCTCCCTCTCCCACCAGGCAGTACTGAGGTAAGCCGGTGTTATAATAATAATGTTAACTATCTACTAGTTTATAGCCTAATTCTAGCCTATTCTGTTTATGAAGTAGTGTTCAATAATGTTGACACTAGCTTATGTATAGTGGGCAGCTTTTGGGGCTCCGAATAATTGCAAGTTTTTCTTCCTGTGGTGTGAAGTAGTGTTAAGTGGAGTAGGGATGTTGGCAAAATGAGAAAGTCGGTTGGCATTGTGATTAGTGTGTATTGGAAGTGGGATATGATTTGTGAATGCTGGCAGAGTACGTGATGAACGTAGGGTAGTGATATATTCATTATTTGAGTAAGTGTATGTTTAGGTGTTAAAAGTGTACGGTCAAATTAGGGTAAGGTAGTTATATGCCAATTAAATGTGTGTAAGACTGTTGGCAAAGTGGAGTGTAGATTGTTGACAGAGATAAGAGTTGACAATCATTGAATCTAAATGTTGGCAGTGTGATTAAGTGTGTTGGCAGTATTCAGTGGTCTTGGTAATTACGTGGTGTTGGCCAAGTGGTGTATAGGTGTTGGTTAATTTAATCATTGAAGGTATAATGCAACTGGAGCTATGTACAATAAATAAGCATGTGTGTTGGCAGTGAAATGTGTTGCATTGGTAGTGTTATTTGATGTGTTGGCAGTGAAATTTGATGTGTTGGCAGTGAAATTTGATGTGTTGGCAGTGAAATTTGATGTGTTGGCAGTGACATTTGATGCGTTGGCAGTGACATTTGATGTGTTGGCAGTGAAATTTGATGTGTTGGCAGTGAAATTTGATGTGTTGGCAGTGAAATTTGATGTGTTGGCAGTGAAATTTGATGTGTTGGCAGTGAAATTTGATGTGTTGGCAGTGAAATTTGATGTGTTGGCAGTGAAATTTGATGTGTTGGCAGTGAAATTTGATGTGTTTGGCAGTGAAATTTGATGTGTTGGCAGTGAAATTTGATGTGTTGGCAGTGAAATTTGATGTGTTGGCAGTGAAATTTGATGTGTTGGCAGTGAAATTTGATGTGTTGGCAGTGAAATTTGATGTGTTGGCAGTGAAATTTGAGGTGTTGGCAGTGAAATTTGATGTGTTGGCAGTGAAATTTGATGTGTTGGCAGTGAAATTAGGTCTGTTGGTAGTGTACTTTGTGTGTTGACAGTGGCATTTGGTGTTTTGGCAGTGATTTGGTGTGTTCTAATATTTGGTGTGTTGGTAGTGTTCAGGGTTCTCAATATGACATGTGGTTGTCTATCAAAGTATTACCTATGCCAAAGTTAATTGATATCCTAAAGTTATGTGACTGGAGCTATGTGCATAGAACTATGAACATTTGTATTTTGCACCTGCATCATTATTGTATTTATTTATTTTTGTAAACCGAGCTTACCATCTTCATATCTGTATATCTCATGTTCATCCACTAAATTGTAAAATGTGTATTTTCAACTCATGAGGCTGCCATTCTTTAATAAACCGTTTATTATTATTATTATTATTATTATTATAGAACTTAGAATAGTCCCATAGAACTGTTCATGTTATTTTAGGTAATGTATATATTGAAGTATTATTAGGATGTTGTAAGTAATTGTAAACTATTGTATACATGTAATTACTGGAGTCACTAAGCTATATATTCCTGAACTTTATCTACGGATCTATTCTTCCCATGTAACAGGTGTATATCTACCAATGTAACTATCATAATCTATCCCATGTAACTATTGCTATTTGCCTGCTTATCCCAAACCCATGTAGCTCTTCCTACCTACCTCTCCAAGAAGCTAGATATATTAGGTATTGAAAGTCATCCCTCTTCACCCTCACCCAGACATTTTATTTTGTAGTTCGTTTCGTGAACTTACCGTTTCTATTATCTGGCAATGTATTCCAATATTTCAAATTTGTATTTATAATAATTTGTAAAGTTTTCTTTCAATTTATCGAGGGTATTGGCGTGTAGTAATGGTTTGTTCTATTCATTCAAAAATGATGATTAATTAATTTAAGTTGGATTTTAAGCCTTTAATATTAGTTTAATTGGCTTTGCTATTCTTATTGATTTCGGTTTAATATCAGTAATCGTTATCCAAAAATATTTCTGCGATATTAGATTATAATAATAATTAGTTTAATTTTTTGCATTCAAAGTTAATATGAATAACAATCAGAAATATATATGATTTATCTACAATATTGGATTACATCAACAGGTTGGAATCAATAGTCAGGACTCAAATATTGTATTTTTTTTTATTTTTATTAAGGTAGCGTTGTCCATTGGTCCGGAGTCCTCAGTCTGGTCGCAGCAACACATCACATCTGTAAAAAGATTAAAATATTGAGGCACCAGAAATACAGGAGTTTCAAGGGGGGGGGGGGGGGTCCTGAGGGGGGTCGAGGTGGGGTTCCTAAGGCGGGTGGTCCGGAGGGGGGAGGGAGGGGGTCCTGAGGGGTAGAGGGGGAGGGGGGTCCTGAGGGGGTAGAGGGGGTCCTGAGGGGGGAGGGGGGTCCTGAGGGGGTGGGGGGGGTCCTGAGGGGGTGGGGGGGGGGTCCTGAGGGGGTGGGGGGGTAGAGGGGGGGTCCTGAGTGGGTAGAGTGGGGGGCGTCCTGAGGGGGACCCAGGGGTTGGGTGGGGGGTACCAGGGGTAGGATGGGGTTCGGGGGGGGGGGGGGGGCTAGTTTTTTGTTATATATTACACATTTTCCTTCAGTCTCCTATATAACCATTCCACACCCGCTACGAGTTTTTCCCTTTCCCTTCCCTGGTAGTTCATTCTATCCCCATCCCAGATAGACCTTCCCTTCAGCTCTAGTTTGTTCTATTCTGTTCTATTGTGCACACTAGTTCTATTCTGTATTCTGGCTAAATATATTGTCCTCCCTCTTTCCCTGGTACATCAATACCCTCCCTGCAACACGCCCCCAAACACACAAGAAAAGTCAGGAATATATTTGTAATTTATATTTTATTGTCAGGAAGCAGTCAAGAAGTCGTCGCTGTCAAGTATGGGATATGAGCAGACCGTATCAAGAAGGACAAACTGTAGAAGTAAAGCAGATGCAGCAGACAACAAAAGGCTAGGCACAGCAGAACGGGTGACACCGACAGCAGAACGGGCCAACAACAACAACAGACACAGAACTGGTGACAACAGACAGAGTACATCGACAACAGACAAGGAATTAACGATGAGGTAGGAGCGAGCTTGCTATGGTTGGTCAAACAAATTTATCTGTTTTGACTAAGATTTGTTTGGTATATCATCTGTCTTTATGAAGATGTTTATGTGTTGAATATATAAGGAGAGATATGGAGAGATATTGAGTGAGCTGGAGTATTCAGTATGAAGTTGTAGGTATTCCATTTGAGTTGGTAGGTAGTGAAGTGTGAGCATAAATTAGTGGATGGTGAGGAGTCTAGTTATTGAATATGACTTTATTCAGGTTGAAAGGCGAGATTCAAACAAGATGTGGACAGACGAGAGCAAAGCGACTATTGGACACACATCAACGACTGCCACAGCATCAATGGACCCTTCAACATTGGAGCGAGAGAAAGCAGGAGGAGTCGAGAGAGGCACCATTGCAGCGAACAGCGACGATTCGGTGAGAAAAACTAAATATTGTTGTATGGGAAAAAGAGGTCTGTCAGTCAGTCTACCTAACTTCATTATTAAGTCAAGGGGAACAAGATGCCCCTAGGAAAAGGAAAGAAAGAAGAGATATAAACAGTGTGCCCATCAGAGTAGGCCACCCTTAATTCACTCTTTGATATATTCCAAATCAGTGCATCAACTTTATGATTGACATTTTACTTTACAATTACAGTATAGATCTGTATTAATGGAATTATGGAAGCTAAACAAATCATTGAAATATTAAATTTAAATAATAATTAACCAATAAACTAATTATAACTAGTTAAATTAGATCGTAAAGTCTAAAATTATACCAAATTCCTGTAAAGTGTTTATCATATTGTTAATGCAATTATTGATACTAGTATTCAAGAGTTGGGCAAACACTGGAGAATAATGGTTAAAGTTTAAGTTTACTCTAAACAGGATTATATAACTATCCTGTAGAATTTATGTGATTACTGAAAACATTGATTTAATCACTACAAACAAAACTATGCCAGCTGTAGAACAAATTTATCAAAGACTTTAATATCGGTTATCAATATTTACCTAAACAAATGGACCTTTTAAGTAAAGCATTAGGACTGCTAGTATTCTAAAGACACTAGTCATAATTCTACAGTTATATCCGTTGTAAGAATAGGCTTTTTGAAGTAGTCTTAAGGAAATAATCCAATTTACAGTACAACCATTTACGTTAATATTTATCACGAGTCTAGACATGTAGGCTTGACTAAGTATTGCAACAACTTATAAATGAAATTACAGTCCTTAGCCATGGGGGGGGGCTGATATTTGCAGATATTTTGATAGAATCATGGGCATTACTGCTTAAAACGAAGCATAGATGCTCATCAAGGCCATCTAAAAGCTTACATCCGAGTCCACCTAGGATTAACATTAAATCAAAATTTGGATGGCCCTTGGTAATTATTTTGTAGTCACAATGGCCTGTGTTTTATTCGTCAGTGAGACAAGTGGTACAGTGACAATATGAGCAGCCTGTTTTACCAATTACATTAGAGTCTTAGTATATTGTTCTCCAGTGAAGGACAAATTTGCAAAGTATTTTACGTGGGGTTACTTTAGACCGATATTGAGTTTATTCTAAGCTGGTCTATGATAATTGTTCATCTACAATGGCATTTACATCTGTCTCGGCAGGTTAACTAAGATAGATCCAATTCAATTAGTCACATTATACGAGTGAAAACAATGAAGTTTCATAGTATATCTCAATTATAATTTTCTTAGTCTCCAGTGTTTTGCATATTAGTATAAAACCTACTGTATTAACTTCCAAGACTGAAGTGACTACATACTAAAATTAACAAGGGTACAGTCAATATAAATAGTTCGCCGACACTTCTATGACTTGAAACAAATCTTACTAGTTGCACTTGCTATTGGAAGTACATGAAGACTGTCAAGGAAAAATAGTGTACTTATAATTGCACTGTATTTGAGCAGGATTTTGGGCGAACTATTTTGGTTTCGACTAACTGGCAGCATTTTTCTAGATCTAACTAAAGGAAATTCGTACATTTGGCAACACTGATATTACAATACAAACTTATGAATTTATAGAACGTATGCATAGAGGAACAATTACAGTCTGATAAGTTACCCATTGAAAGCATATTAATAATTATAAACCCATCTAAGGAAATAAAGGTACATCTAATAACCAAGGGAAGGTCTATCTACTGTACTGTATATACAACTATAATATTTAGTTTATAGTCTAGTCAATCAAACCGATTTTGATATAAGTAACACCCCGTTCTTTAATATTACTATAAAATACAAACGCCAATGTACTTTAATAAACTAATTGAAGCATTTTGGCCCTCCCGGGATTAGAACTCTGGACACCACACTCAGAACATAAGCACTTAAACCTCTATATATTCAAGACCCGTCCTGGGAAACTCACTACAAGATGGCAAAGGCAAATATTCCTCAACGTTACATTAACAGACATAACTTCTCAGGATCTTTGAAGAGCTACGTAATGTGAACACTAATCATGTGGAAAACTTTAATTCAGTAGTATTAATCATTATCTATTATAATATTACCCAATTCCATAACCCATTTAAGCAGATGACTCAAATGCTTTTTTCATCATTGCTACCTCCAGACGATTTTAGTTACCTTAAAAAAGAAGCAGTCAGAGTTTGAGTGTTAATTTGGATAATCTTAAGCTCTTTGGATTCCCCGAGTTTAGTAAATACCTGTCAGTAATTTTGTTTTTGGTTATACTGTCACTATGATTATTTACTTTATTTTGGGTACCCATAGACAATTTCACTCCGTTTAGGAAGGACCTGTTGGATTCTAGCTGTAGATATGATGTGTCCCCCATTGATTCCTTGTGGTCCTTAACTGATCTATAGAGTTTCGTGAAAGCCAGAATAACTTTGTTTACCTGATCATACGAAAACTTGTTCTTTCAAATAAATTACGCCAAATTAAGTTATATTGTTGCTACATCGGGACTTTTTCAACTTGGGAAAGGCCTGGCATAGTTAGAAGTTTAGTTTTAGTACTGTGTTGGACCTTTCGTTCCCAGTGGTTCATCCAAAGCTGATTAAAATTATCTGGTTGGAGCATTGATCATATTGAAAATATGGTGTATTAAAACTTAATTACGTAAGAAAAATTTCTGCCTACCTATAGGGAACAGAGTCTAGTGAATTTTCACCAGTCACCCACTGCCACAGATCTCAGTTTGGGAAGGATCCGTTTCATGATAACTTAATAATCAGTGTTGCCATTTGTACGAAATACTTAAAATTAGTTAGATAAAGCTGCTGCCTATACCCTGTCCACCACTTATGATAATCTATGGAATATTTTGAAGTTCATTAGACATTACTAAACTGGTCTACTTCAACCATATATTTGTTCAAGTTCTTAGGCCAATATAGGCAAGTATATTATCATTATTATTATTATCTTAAAATAGTTTAACCTGACCAGAATTTTGACTAATGTAAAGTTATACAAACTAGCTTCGAAATTACAGGATGCACACATTTCAAAATAGCTTATGTGCCATGATAGTAATTGAACTGAAAGTCGCCAAATCCCATCTTAAGAATTGTGATTTATAAAGTTTTTTTTTCTCCACCAACCACCTTCACCTCTAAACTCAATGAAATCAACAAATACATGTGGCACTCCAAGGACTCTAACCTAGGATACATCGAAATTCCGTGCACTTATGCATAAAAATTATTTAATATTTTAGGCTTATAGGTATCCTCTACCACTCACAAAGTGAAACTATCAAAATTAATCATACTTTGGGAGATATGGCATAAAGTTTGGTACCGGTATTTAGGTCTTACAAAGGCCTAATTCCACTAAGGCAGGAGTCAGCCACCTGTGTGTATTCCAGGACAATTATTCTTCAGGCAAAAAGGGCACCAAACATTAATTAACATCCATAGCTATTAAATTGGTAGTTTTATTAATTTAAACGGACTTAATAGAACAAACTTCAAAATATTACATTGCATAGACTTTCATAATAAGATCGTATTAAAACATTTTAGTGACACACCTGATATGATGGCTGTTGCAGAGTTGTGATGGAGAGGCGTTTGGCCACAAGTGTCCCATCCGTCTGTTGTCCCCCCTCAGGCTGGACATCTACCATACATCTGAAACATTAGGTTAGTATTGGTTAACATCCTGATGTACTTTATAACGCTAATAACTATAGTCACCACTGCATTAAGGCCTTTTTCTGGACCCCTTCGCCCTAATGTTTAGCTCGGTTTGAGATTTTATAACGGTCTACTATTCGTTTTGACTATTACAAGACTTTTTGCCCCAATTTGTCAATTTTATGACCTGTCATGCCATTTAAGTAGCTAATTTTTCCTCGCGAAGGATAGCAAGCCTGTAATTTTTGAAGAAACTGCCTTCGACCGGGATATTTTTCTACCGAAAATTTACACATTTATCTCTAAGGGGGGTCTTGATGGAAGTCTAGGGAGCAAACTACAAACCTCCCCTTAACCCGTGATGTTGAGCAACTAGTCAGCCCTCTATCGTATTGTCCAAGGTTCAGGTTTTGGTAACTATACATAAGCCTGCAGTTATAAGGGGTATCAATTTTAGAACCTTTTTTGATTGAAATTATCTGCAGTTTAGTTTATGAATATATACTTCTGAATTTGTTAAGGCAGGGGGGACATTGTAATGCAGTGGCGGGTACTGCTATTGACCCTTCCTGATTATTTTTCTATGCGAGTGAGGGAGACAAAAGGCAGAACTGCCTGTATCGAGTGCCTCCCCCAGAGTTGAAAGAGTGACAGGGCCAAAATCAAGGGACGTTCGGGCCAAAATGCCTGGACACACTGAGTTTGAAGCCATTTAAGTCACATGATCCTAAGTTGTTCCCTACCTATAGAAGTTCAAAGTTTCTAATTTCTAGTAAAAAAAAAATCCACCGACTAAATTCCACAATATTATTATTAAACCTTTAACGCATAGGACGCAATTTGCGCCCTTTCTGGGATACTTAAACGCCTTTGTGACCATCAGGGGCGTTTATAAACTTACTTCAACCTCTGCAGTTGTCTCTTTAAGTGAACTGTGGGCATTAAACTCATTTTGGAGAGTTAATTATGAGATTGATTACTATTTCTGAATGCAAATAAGGCTTTTGTAATTAACCCAATGGTGATGGGCTAGTCTATCAGAGTGAGAACTGAGCGATCTCTGCCATACCCATAGCTTACTCAGACTGTTCCTTTTACTTATATATTTTCTAGATCTCAAGTGACTGCGTCTCTTCCGTGGATTGACCTCCCAATCTACCAAGATTGGAAGCCAAAGAGTCACATATTTCCTTTGCCCCTCAACTTTCTCTTCATAATTGCTGAGGGGCACAGGGCCCTGGGTGGGGCTTTGGTTTCCCAGGCGTTTCCGCACCCTCCACAGCTCCCCGCCATGGAGTGGCTTCGGTCACCCAGGCTTTATTGTGGTCGGCAGGGAGGGTTCTGTGGGGGCGCACGGTTATGGCCTTGGCCTTGCTCGGGGCCTTGGGGCTGTTCGGCCAGGCAGCTTGGGGAACAACAACAACAACCACCCTATGTTTTAGCATTAATACAGTATATGGAACGCCAGAATTTGTTCTAGAGGACCAAGCCCTAAATACACAACTTACAAAAATAGGTGTTCATGATAAAATTACTATAAGAGATAGGCTAAGGGAACTTCAGAGACAACTATACACATGGCAACCTAACCTTTTAATATTGTTAAGGAATGATGGGTCGTTTTTCTGGTCCCCTTTCATGCTTAGTTTGCATTAGTTTGCAGATTATAAGACGTTCAGCCCATTACTTTGGCCATTTTAAGACCTTTCAACCTGTTTCTTTGTCAATATCAAGACCTTTCGTGCTACTTAGGCGTCTATTTTTTCCTGGCGAGCGATAGCGAGCCTGTAATTCAGGAGGAATCTTCCTTCGGCTTGGACATTTTTCTACCGAAAATTGTACAATTTATCTAGAAGGGGATCTTTGGAGATTTTTGTTTTTGTTTTGGTTAAAGCTTGGAGGTCTTAGGAAGAAACAAATAATTGAATCTATCTATCAATAAATAACCCCTACCCTATTAAGGGGGAGACAGTCGTTTTTCTGGTCCCCTTTTTCCCTAGGGTTTAGTCCCATTAGTTTTGAGATTTTTAGACGTTCGGCTCATTTGTTTGGCGATTTTAAGACCTTTTGTCCCATTTAGTTCTACATTTTAAGACTTATCGTGCCATTTAGGTGTCTTTCTGGCGAGCGATAGCGAGCCTGCAACTGAAAGAGGAACCAGCCTTTGGCCGGGACATTTTTCTACCGAAAAATGTACAAATTTATCTTGAAAAGGGTTCTAGGGGATGTTTTTCTAAGTGTGATGGATGTCTAGCGAGGAAACTAAGAATTGATGAATGAATGAATTTATAGGAAAAAAAAAATATTGTGGTGTTCTTACCCTAGTTTGTTGGTGGTAGTAGTGGTGGTAGAGGGGTGGTGGTAGTGGTAGAGGGCTGGTAGTGGTGGTGGTGGAGGGGTGGTCTTCATGTTGTCTTCCCTCTCCGCCGAGCCGAGCCTGTCAACAATAAGGAAGGTTAGTAGTGCAATGATTTAAAACAATCTACAACTTAAGGAATTAGGCCAATATTTCAAGAAATTATTAAAATTTTCAATAGGTATCTTAAGGGGAGAAAAGTAGTTTCTCTGGTCCCGTCTCCCTCGTGTTAAGCCCCATTTGTTTTGAGATTAAAAGACGTTCGGCCCATTAGTTTGGCGACTAACACCTTTCGCCCCATTTAGTTCTCAAATTTAAGACCTTTCGTGCCATTTACAGTAGGTGTATTATTTCCTGGCGAGCGATAGCGAGCCTGCAATTTTACGAGGAGCCGGCCTTTGGCCGGGATTTTTTTTTACCAAAAAATTTACAAATTTATCTTGATGGGGCGGTCTAGGGGGTGTTTTTCTAAGCTTGATGGAGGTCTAGGGAGGAAACTAAACAAAATAGGAATGAATTAATAGACCAAACAAACGGTCTGCCTCCCCTTAATAGTTCATATACAGGTACTTATTTTACAGGTACTAAAATCATGATATATCAACCATAGTAAAGGTGGTCGTGATTCCTGGCTGGGTCGTCTCGGGTCTGGTCGGGCTGAGTTTGGGCTTGGTCGGGTCGGTCCTCACATCTCTGTTAGGAAGATTTAAGGTATTATTAGTCACATGTGGTTCTGGCATCTTTAATTTCACCGTTGTTCCTCCTTCGTCAGGCCTTCCAGCTCATTCCTGTCGATACAAATATTTAATTATTACAGGAGCGCCGTTCTGCCAGCCACAACATCGGGTCTCCAAATCGGCCACAGCGGGTCTGCAAGCTGCCACATCGGGTCTGCAAGCCGCCACATCGGGTCTGCAAGCCGCCACATCTGAAAACCTGCAACCTTCACAACCAACGAACAGACTACCAGAAATGCACCGGCCGGATTTCAACCAACAAGAAAAACCAAACTCCAAATTATTACTAACTAACTAACTAAGCTTCTACCCAAGCCTCTAACAACCGCTAACCAACCTCTTCAGGGAAGCGAATAGAGCAACACCTAACCAATACTAACCTAGAACAGACTCTTACCTATCCCTACCCCTTGAACTAACTAGAGCTACCCCCCTCCCCCACCTCAGCATCCCTACCAGAAACCTAGTCTAATTCGGAGCCAACGACGATAGGAGAAAAAGATTAGTGCATGGATTAATTATATTATATTTCAATATATATATTTCATTATACAAAAATTATGTTAAGTTATTGGAAATATTATAGTTATAGCAAATTTTAAAAATATATATACCAGATTCATTTATATATAAATTATTGCAAAACAATAAGTATATCATTTACACTGAAATGTATTAAAATAGAATCTTACCTTAAATTTGCCGCCTATCTAACTTAATGTCTCTACTCATGTTAGTAGAAGGCAGGTAGTTTAGGTGGTGACAAGGACAATGGAAGGAAAGGGGGGGGGGGGATGGTTAGAATTAAAGGGAAGTTTGCTCCGGCTCCTTTCTCCCTCATGTTTAGCCCAGGTTATTTTGAGACCAAGACGTTCACCTTCTAGTTTGGCACTAAAGACCTGTGACATATAGCGATATATTTTTTTTCCTGGCGAGCGCTAGCGAGCCTGAAATTAATGAGAAACTGGCCTTCTTATTATTACTATTATTATTATTTCGGCTGGTACATTTTTCTATCGAAAAATGTACAAAATTATCTCTAAGGAGAGTCTTCAAGGTATTTTATTTAAGCTTGACTGAAGGTCTTGGGACGAAAAAAATATATATATACAAAATCAAAATCAAACTTCCCTTTACAGAGAACAGTGGGAAAGGATGGTTAGGATTAAAGGATATTGTTGCCGTGGTGGTGGTGGTAGTGGTAGACTGGTTGAGTGGTCTGGTTGGGGTTTCCATCATCGTTCGACATCTGTAAAAGAAAAAAATACATCGTTAAAATATATCTCAATCAGCCAAGTACACTGTATATAATTTGGGTAAAAATTGAAGAGACCCCGGACAGCCTTTTTACCTAACCTGACAAAAATAACTTAAGTCTCTTAAATGTTTTACCATAATTTGTTGGTGTTAGCATTATTATATTTGTGTATATTTAGAAGATGTATTTTGACCAGTGCAGAATTTCGATGAGAGTATCCTAGGTTCGAGTCCTCTGAGTGCCACATGTATATGTTGATTTCATTGAGTTTAAATGTGTAGTTGGTTGGTGTTAAAAACATAATTCTGGCTATCATTAGACGAATTTATGTAGTTTAGAAAAGACTTCTAGGAATCAAAGGGATAAAATATCTCTAATAATCCTTAATGGGAGATGGGTCGTTTTTCTAGACCCCCTTCTCCCTCATGTTTAGCCCTATTAGTTCTCAGATCGTAAGATGTTTGTCCCATTAGTTTTATATATATATATATATATTTTTTTTTTACCTTTCGCCCCATGTCTCAATATTTAGACCTTTCGTGCCATTTAGGTGTCAGTTTTATTTCCTGGTGAGCTATAGCGAGCCTGTAATTGTGCAGGAACCAGCCTTCGGCCGTGACATTTTTTTATCGAAAAATTTAAAAAAATATTGCGAAGGGGGATCTAATGGACGCTTTTTTAAAGTTTGGAAGTCTAGTGAGGAAACTAAAAAGAAATATGACAAAATTTACCAAGAAATTAGACCCTTCCCCTTTCATTATATTGGTGTTATCGAGGTTATTCTTAGGTGATCGTAAATTGACATGTAAAATCAGCCTAATAAGTGATGTCTCGGCACCAAGTATATTTTGATTAATAATTGGTATCGGCATTATCTAAACTTTATTTATTAATTTCGAGTGATATACAAACATGTTCTTACACTTACCCACCCAATTCAACATCTGGCAGACATTAATACAGCACAGAGCGAGCCAAACTAAATGACAGCCGAGGCATTACTTATTAGCGCGACCGTATCTTGATGATGCAGCGAAGATTTGGTAGCTAAGCATGTTAATGATAAAAACCTTAGCATTATTATGATCCAGAAGCATGGAGTACTTTCAAAATGGCATTAATTATCGATAACAAACTTTAAAGTCGAAAATTGTTTAACATTAGCAACATCCAACTAAGTGGATAGATTGGAAGAGCTAAATGCACTATGAAGAAGTAATCCAAACTAAATAAATTTATTGGAAGAGCTAAATGCACTATGAAGAAGTAATCCATAGTCAGTTATATTTCGGCCAGCGGTAAATTGTCATGCTCCCATGTTCACTACTCCGCTAATAACATGCTATAGCGAAATGTTTTTGTTTATGAGAACTTTTTATTAATAGTACGCAGATCCACAACTGTATTGTTTGGCGCTAAGCATTGGCAAGTTAGCGGCACAGGAATTGAGTTTTCCGCCAGGTGCAAAATTAAACTGGCCTTATCCTTTCAATATAACCGGCCATGTGGTTAATGGGGGCGCTGTGAGAGAACGGCCATCATTTTCCTTGGCCGCCATTTTGTTGTCAATTATCACACAACGGGGCGATATCTAATTTGTGTAAATTATACCCATGGAGTAAACTATATATCCTGTACCAGTATTACCGAATGTGTGTTATGGGTGTGGAATCTATGGATATATTGGTGTAAAGAGAGGATCACCACCCTACTGGTTACCAAAATGGCGGAGGTTGGCCGACATGTTACCAGCCCCAAATAACTGCCTTGTTTGTTGATTATCTAGCATTTCACTGAACTATATTAACACTATCTATAATTTGAACTAAAACACGTGTTGACTGATTAATGCAATGTTATTAATGATCGCATATGGGTAAGTGGATGAAGCAGAGTCCTAACACTTTCAGGTTTCTATATAATGTAGATTTTTGTGCAGTTTAAGAAGGACATGTGGTAGTAAAAAGGGTTAAGAGATAATTAGAAGCCTGTTAATTGCTGGAGGCCTTTTTGAAACTATAAAATCTTCAAACAGTAGCCAGAATAAAGTTAAAATTACTGCGCCGGTACAGAAGGGGTTAAATCCCAAGGTAAATTGACTACATTGCTCTCATTGATTCCAGACTTAAACCCAAATTTGCCGGTTTGACACTTGGGAGGTTGAAAAAAAGCTAAAAAATACAAATCAAAAATAGAATAAGATTTATAAAATAAAATAGAACAAAACCTATACAGTATATAAATAAAACTTAATAAATTTGCCTGAAACTTCCACAATGCTTTCCAAAACTATAATATCGTTCAATGAAAATAATATATGACAAACATTACATAAAATTAATCTGCGTGAAACTCAGACTTTCTAAAACTAAAATCTTGCAATGATAACCGAAAAAGAATGGAAAAGATCCTTATGCTAGCGTTTATAAGACTGTAGCCTATACAGTAAATACCCACAAGGTATCCAAGTTAACCGGTCTCGTGCCCTTAGGATTCCCACACATCTTTCGTAAACTATAAAATCATCTAAAGATAGCCAGAAGAACCTCAATAGGTCAATGTTCAAGGGGTTAAGGGGACAGTGGCTATTTTGTTAATCTATTAATTTATTATATTCATTAAAGTGTTAATTTCCTCGCTAGACCTCCAAGCTTAAAAGTACACCCCTTATACCCACTTAAGATTTATTTGTAAATTTTTCGGTAGAAAAATTTCACGGCCGAAGGTCAATTCCTCTTAAATTACAGGCTTGCTCTCGTTCGCCAGGAAAGAAATTGACACCTAAATAGCACGAAAGTTCTTAATATTGAAAAAAAAACGAAAGTTCTTCAAATTTCCAAAGTAATGGCGAACGTATCTCAAAAGCAATGGGGCTAAACATGAGGGAGAAGGGGTTCCAGAAAAACTACCCTCTTCCCTTAATGATAAATAACCACGAGGCGTCTAGTCAGCCGGCTTCGATTCGCTAGTTTGCTTAGTTTTCAAATTCCAATTAAATTATTCTGACCAAATAATCCACGTTATCATTAAGGCATCTATTACTCGTGGGTTAATAGGTAATTAATCAATATAGAAATTCTATTCACGTTAAAAAATACTTAGCCCAATTCAGTTTAGAAAAGTCACGTGGGAATATAGCCTAAGTTTATGCCATACATTTATAATCTGGATCTCAATTTCTTCCTTAAGAATAAAATCTACTAGTGATCGCCATAATATTGAGACATATGCTTTTATTGAAAGGGTTAAGGAGGTAGAACTGAGCGAACACTCTAAGCGGCGGCTTCCAGAAAGTTCGTCAAACCTGCCGGCTTTTTCCATCACATTTCTGGCCTTATTTAATGCAAAAGTATTAAGTATTATGGGAAAATCAACAAGCTCTTGTCCACAAATTCGGGTCTGGTGGTAAATAAGTCACGTTATTTAGCTATTACATCTTAATGTCTTCTATTTTCAGGAGAAACAATGGGGGAAAATGGGAGCACACGAGACTTACCTCCGTAAAGCTAGACGACCGGGAACAAAATGATCGATTCAGGCGAAAATAAATTGCTTATATACCCTCGGTTGATGGCAACTATTGGGTGGCAGATGATCGATAATTTCACTTACAAAATCGTCAATATCTCCCTAACTATACATTTCTGAATAAAATTTACTTAATATAAATTATGCGTATTTGTATCCTCTATCTTTTGGTATAAGTTTGACAATTCTAACATACATATTTTGTGAATATTTAATGGTTGTCGTCGTATTTCCTTCACAGAGAGAGAGAGAGAAAGAGAGAGAGAGAAAGAGAAAGAGAGAGAGAGTTTCTATGCCAAGTGGACCGAGATGTTTATGCAGCTTTAGCAATGTTCTCGTGTCCTAAAAAAAAAAAAAACGTATTTTTTTTTGCCACGCATTAGAGCCCTCGATCCCCCATGAACGCCTAGATCCCCGAGGGGATGGCCACGAAGGAATCGCTCTATAATGTATGCTATTGTAGAGACGTTATAATTCAATAGAGGTGTGTGTATGCGATTATAGAGAGCCTTTTCATAATATTCTGGAAACTATTAGACGATTCTATTCAGCTGAGGAAGGACGTCTATCTATTCAAAGGCTACGAAATATGTCACTTAATCCTTTTAGCTGCCACATAGCCTTCCTAAGCCTCATAAAATCGTCTAAATGAAGCTGATATCAAGTTAAAAAAAAAAAAAAAAAAAAAGTAGAGTCGGAGCAGCGATCTAACCTGCCTCCACTCAGCCATTGTCTCGAGTTACAAGGAGAGACATCCATCTCCCCCCCCCCCCCCCGACCCCCCCCGACCCCCTTCGATGACGGGAGAAATCGGACAACTTCTCATCCGGTCGCCATTTTGTGGACACTAGCTTATTAATTTCTATGTATAGGTATACCATATCAAACAAACTGTTCTCAGTTTGAATGTACACTAACCATAAATTAACCCTTAAAATAACCCTTTCAAGATTCGATTACGCATTTCAGATTAAGAAGGGTAGCCTAAAACAAAATTGTATTGTGTATACTGAATTGTGTGTATGTATGTATGTATGTATGTACTCTGGCATTTACCCAATTTTTTTTTTTTTTTTTTTATTATGAGGGTGGCCGACCCGAGACAGAGCCCGACCATGGACATCACAACACCTCAGAAAAACAAAACAAAACACAAAATCACACACACACGGACCGCCGACCCCACAGAGAGCCGAGTCAGTTATGATGTCACGAGTAGGATGAACACCCCCCCCTCCCCCCCCCCGGTCCACCCCAGAAGCCATAGCGTATGAATTCTAGACCCCGGGAAAATGTTGCTCGCTTCTGATTGGCTGAAAGTTGAAAGCTTAGTATGACGTCACACATACTGCCCGAGGCGATATTGTATGGTTAAGGGGGGTCACCGGTTTTCTTTTTTATCTTTCCCTCCTTTTCTCTCTTTCCCTGGCTTGTATCCATTCGGCCCCATTCAGCCAACTGTTTTAAGACGTTTATCCCCATCCAGGTGTCGATTTCTTCCTGGCGAGCAATAGCGAGCCAGCATTGTATGGAGAAATCCGGCTTCGCTGGAGGCATTTTTCTATCGAAAAATTTACAAATTTAGCTTGCTGTCAAAACAAAAATATGTACTGCTCGAGGCGATATTGCGTGGGTAAAATAAAAATGATTGTGTTGCACCCGTAGATTTATGTGCAATGTGGGTTCCCTATCCTGTCCGTCATCCCCCAAACACCTTGCTACCCAAGAGCCGCCCTCTACAGGTACCCCAATATATCCTTCTTCTACAACCCCCGCACATTATGCTGCTCAAGAGCGGAGATAGATAAATAGATAGGTAGAGAGAGTAAGAGCGAGGAAGAGAGATGGAGCGGTATTAATTACTATGGAAATCCGTCCCCCCAACCCCCGCACGTCATACTACCCAAGAGCAACCCTCTGCGGGTATTAATTACTATCTAAACCCGTCCCCCCAACCCCCGCACATCATACTGCCCAAGAACAACCCTTTGCGAGTATTAATTACTATCTAAACCCGTCCCCCCAACCCCCGCAAGTCATACTGCCCAAGAACAACCCTCTGCGGGTATTAATTACTATCCAAATCCGTCCTCACAACCCCCGCACATCATACTGCCCAAGAGCAACCCTCTGCAGGTATTAATTACTATCTAAACCCGTCCCCCCAACCCCCGCAAGTCATACTGCCCAAGAGCAACCCTCTGCGAGTATTAATTACTATCTAAACCCGTCCCCACAACCTCCGCAAGTCATACTGCCCAAGAACAACCCTCTGCGAGTATTAATTACTATCTAAACCCGTCCCCACAACCCCCGCAAGTCATACTGCCCAAGAACAACCCTCTGCGAGTATTAATTACTATCTAAACCCGTCCCCCCAACCCCCGCAAGTCATACTGCCCAAGAACAACCCTCTGCGGGTATTAATTACTATCTGAATCCGTCCCCACAACCCCCGCACGTCATACTGCCCAAGAACAACCCTCTGCGGGTCCCAAATATGTAGGCTATGGGGTGACTGTCGCGCGAGAGAAAGAGAGAGAGAGAGAGTGAGATAGAGAGAGACAGGGAGAAGGGGGGAGGGGGGGGGGGGTAAGGAAGGGAGGGGGCGGCGGCACATCAAACTGGCCTTCATCACTTCTTCCTTCTTCTCGATCTGGTTTAGGGGTATGGAGATAGGGGGCACCAAGGGAGAGGGGTGGAGGGAGACAGAGGGGGAGGGAGGGAGGGGGGCTGACAGGTGAGGGAGGGACCATAGAGGACCCCACCAGAGGGGGTACCCTAATTTTAAAAACTGGATCAAACCGGATAAAAAAAAGCTTGATTTTATTTCACAACCTTTGTATGCTGCACATATGGTGGAGGCGGGGAAAGAGAGAGAGTGTGGCTCCAATCAGGAGGCTCCAATACACTCCTCCACTCTACCTCCCACAAACAGCCAATTTCTTTCTCTTTGCTAGCGTCCCGAGTGTGGGTAGCAAACAAAGGTTATTACGTAAAGTCAAGTCTTTTATATCCGGTTATATCCAGTTTTCAAAATTTGGGTGCCCCTCATCCTGGGGTCCTCTATACACCCTCCCTCACCTGTCAGCCCCCCTCCCGCCTTACCCCGCTGTCTCCATCCACCCCTCTCCCTGGGTCCCTTATTCCTCCGTTCCCCTAAACCAGATCGGGAAGAAGAAAGAAGTGATGAAGGCCAGTTTGATGTGCACCCGCCCCCTCCATCCTCCCCCCCACCTCTCTCACTCACACACACACACTCTCTCTCTCTCTCTCTCGACCGTTGCCTGTGGATGACAGATAGGATACAGAGTACAGACCCCCACATTGCACATAAATCTACGGGTGCAACACAATCATATTTGTTTTACCCATATCGTCTCGGGCAATATGTGACGTCAGACAAAACTTTCAACTTTCAGCCAATCAGAAGCGAACAACTTTTCCCCGGGGTCTAGAATTCATACGCTATGGCCTATGGGGTGGGGTGGGGGGAGGGGGGGGGTTCATCCTACTCGTAACATACAGTAAGTCATAACTGGCTCAGCTCTCTGCGGGGCCGAACTGTTTGGGCGCAAGCTCCTGCCGGGACTCACCCCCCCCCCCCCCCTCTTACACACACACACACACACATTCTCTCTCTCTCGACCGTTGCCTGTGGATGACAGATAGGATACAGACCCCCCACATTTCACATAAATCTACGGGTGCAACACAATCATTTTTGTTTTACCCATATCGCCTCGGGCAATATGTGACGTCGGACAAAACTTTCCAACTTTCAGCCAATCAGAAGCGAGCAACTTTTCCCCGGGGTCTAGAATTCATACGCTATGGCCTATGGGGTGGGGTTGGGGGGGGGGGGGGGGGGGGGTTCATCCTACTCGTAACATACAGTAAGTCATAACTGGCTCAGCTCTGTGGGGCCGAACTGTTTGGGCGCAAGCTCCTGCCGGGACCCCCCCTCCCCCCTCTTACACACACACACACACACTCTCTCTCTCTCTTTCTCTCTCGACCGTCGCCCCATACTATTTGAGACCCGCAGAGGGTCGCTCTTGGGCAGGGGTTGTGAGGACGATTTTTGAATAGGAATTAATACCCGCAGAGGGTTGCTCTTGGGCAGTATGATGTGCGGGGGTTGTGGGGACGGATTTGGATAATTAATACCCGCAGAGGGTTGTTCTTGGGCAGTATGACTTGCGGGGGTTGGGGGGACGGGTTTAGATAGTAATTAATACTCGCAGAGGGTTGTTCTTGGGCAGTATGACTTGCGGGGGTTGGGGGGACGGGTTTAGATAGTAATTAATACTCGCAGAGGGTTGTTCTTGGGCAGTATGACTTGCGGGGGTTGGGGGGACGGGTTTAGATAGTAATTAATACTCGCAGAGGGTTGTTCTTGGGCAGTATGACTTGCGGGGGTTGGGGGGACGGGTCTAGATAGTAATTAATACCCGCAGAGGGTTGTTCTTGGGCAGTATGACTTGCGGGGGTTGGGGGGACGGGTCTAGATAGTAATTAATACCCGCAGAGGGTTGTTCTTGGGCAGTATGACTTGCGGGGGTTGGGGGGACGGGTCTAGATAGTAATTAATACCCGCAGAGGGTTGTTCTTGGGCAGTATGACTTGCGGGGGTTGGGGGGACGGGTTTAGATAGTAATTAATACCCGCAGAGGGTTGTTCTTGGGCAGTATGACTTGCGGGGGTTGGGGGGACGGGTCTAGATAGTAATTAATACCCGCAGAGGGTTGCTCTTGGGCAGTATGACGTGCTGGGGTTGTGGGGACTGATTTCCATAGTAATTAATACCTCTCCATCTCTCTTCCTCGCTCTTACTCTCTCTACCTATCTATTTATCTATCTCCTCTCTTGAGCAGCATAATGTGCGGGGGTTGTAGAAGGATATATTGGGGTACCTGTAGAGGGCGGCTCTTGGGTAGCAAGGTGTGTGGGGGATGACGGACAGGATAGGGAACCCACATTGCACATAAATCTACGGGTGCAACACAATCATTTTTATTTTACCCACGCAATATCGCCTCGAGCAGTACATATTTTGTTTTGACAGCAAGCTAAATTTGTAAATTTTTCGATAGAAAAATGCCTCCGGCGAAGCCGGATTGCTCCATACAATGCTGGCTCGCTATCGCTCGCCAGGAAGAAATCGACACCTGGATGGGGAAAAACGTCTTAAAACAGTTGGCTGAATGGGGCCGAATGGATACAAGCCAGGGAAAGAGAGAAAAGGAGAGAAAGATAAAAAAGAAAACCGGTGACCCCCCTTAACCATACAATATCGCCTCGGGCAGTATGTGTGACGTCATACTAAGCTTTCAACTTTCAGCCAATCAGAAGCGAGCAACATTTTCCCGGGGTCTAGAATTCATACGCTATGGCTTCTGGGGTGGACCGGGGGGGGGGGGGGGGGGTTCATCCTACTCGTGACATCATAACTGACTCGGCTTTATGTGGGGTCGGACCATCCGGTCCGTGTGTGTGTGATTTTATGTTTTGTTTTGTTTTTCTGAGGTGTTGTGATGTCCATGTTCGGGCTCTGTCTCGGGTCGGCCACCCCCATAAAAAAAAAAAAAAAAAAAGGGGGTAAATGCCAGAATACATACATACATACATACATACATACACACAATTCAGTATACACAGATCAAATTTTGTTTTAGGCTACCCTTCTTAATCTGAAATGAGTAATCGAATCTTGAAAGGGTTATTTGAAAGTAGACCTAAATTGAATGATTTTATTAATCCTAATGTTTACTGTATAATATATTATTGTAGGCCTATGTAAAGCAAAAATATTATGTGATGTAAATATATATGTGTGGAGAAAGTGTGTTAGTAATTTCAGTAATATATAACTAATGAATCAACTTGTGTTTCAGATTCGTGTGTTTTGAAGCCGAGCCTGTGTTCATGGATAGGGTCTCTAGATTAACAGAGTACGTAGTCGTAGAAGTTCCGGCCGCCATCTTGATTCCGTACTCACTTCCTGCCAAGCACTCTTTTTAGTCAGGATACATTGATGGATAGGAATAGAGAAATAAGTATCATTGTTAATAGAATATACATCATATGCTCAATAATGAAGCTTATAAATAATGGCGAGGTATATTCTACAGCGTGAGTTGGAGTCAAGATGGTGGTCGAATGTCAAGTTGTGTACTATGTTAATATATGCTACCCTAGTTTTGGTGGGCGGGGCAAGGCGAAAGGGTAATTATGCAACTGTAATTTAATTATACAAGGCACAGTGTTTAATAAGGCCATTAACAACATCACTAATATGCTTTTAATATACAATAGTATATTGATAAATAGGTCAATTAGGCAATAGTTTGAAATGGGATTGATAATTACTGTTTGTTATTGTATAATTGGCAACTCTTCTACATAGCAACTATGAAGAACATGGTGAGGGTACTCTGCCTGTAGTAAATGGAAATAGTCTACGGAAAATGTACTCATATTTCCGCTTAGGAAGGACCTGTGAGAGTTAACCCTTGCTGTACCGATTACGTCTGTTTTGTATTTGATTTCGGCTACAGTTAGACGATTCTATGAAGCTTAGGAAGGATCTGGGGTAATTAAAAGCGTTAATTGAGATCATGTGTAGCGTTTTAATTGAGGTCCTTCCTAAGCTGAATAAAATCGTCTAATTAGGTGCTTAGTTGATGTTATTAGTTAATTTATGTGATGTAGTTGTGTAGGTAGGAGAGGTAGACCGAATATGAGGTGGAAGGATGGAGTGAGGAACTACATGAACGAAGGCGGTGCTGGTTGGGGGGAGGGGCGTCGACTGACTGGGGACAGAGGTGCATGGGGGCGGTTCGTTCGTGGCCACCCCTTCGGGGATCACGGCGTCAGGCAATAGATAGATAGATAGATAGTTGTGTAGGCTTATATATACATTATTCATTTTAGCTTAAATATAATTATTTGTTTGGTAATTTATTTTATTGTATTCGTGTATGATGTATTTATTGTATGAAGTTTATGCATATGAATAAAGATGAATTTATTACAACCTATTTCCCTAACCTTTATCCATTCAGTAGTGTAGACACAGGCAACTAGTGCTTAGTAATATATTAAGGGCAAGAAGGGTTTTTTTCTTAAATCCCTTCTTCCTCATGTTTAGCCCCATTAATTTTGAGATTACAAAACGTTCGCCCCATTAGTTTGGCGATTTTAAGACCTTTCGCCCAATTTACTTGCCAATATTAAGACCTTTCGTGCCATTTAGGTGTCTATTTTTCTTGGCGAGCGATAGCTAGTCTATAATTTATGAGGGTTTCGGCTGGTAGCTTACATTTCTCTACCGAAAAACGTAAAGAATAACATACAAGGATATGTAAACAATAAAAGTATAATTTTGTCAATATATTTAATTTATGGTTAGTGTACATTCAAACTGAGAACAATTTGTTTTATATGGTATACCTATACATAGAAATTAATAAGCTAGTGTCCACAAAATGGCGACCGGATGAGAAGTTGTCCGATTTCTCCCATCATCGAAGGGGGGGAGAGGGGGGAGGGGGGGGGGGGGATGGATGTCTCTCCTTGTAACTCGAGACAATGGCTGAGTGGAGGCAGGTTCTAGAGCCCAAGGGAGGCAGGTTAGATCGCTGCTCTCCCACTCTCTACGCTTTTTTTTTTTTTTTTTTTTTTTTTTTTTTTTTTTTTTTTTTTTTTTTACTTGATATCAGCTTCATTTAGACGATTTTATGAGGCTTAGGAAGGCTATGTGGCAGCTAAAAGGATTAAGTGACATATTTCGTAGCCTTTGAATAGATAGACGTCCTTCCTCAGCTGAATAGAATCGTCTAATAGTTTCCAGAATATTATGAAAAGGCTCTCTATAATCGCATACACACACCTCTATTGAAATATAACGTCTCTACAATAGCATACATTATAGGGAGATTCCTTCGTGGCCATCCCCTCGGGGATCTAGGCGTTCATGGGGGGATCGAGGGCTCTAATGCGTGGCAAAAATTTTTTTTTTTTTTTTTTTTTTTTTTAGGACACGAGAGCATTGCTAAAGCTGCATAAACATCTCGGTCCACTTGGCATAGAAACTCTCTCTCTCTTTCTCTTTCTCTCTCTCTCTTTCTCTCTCTCTCTCTGTGACGGAAATACGACGACAACCATTAAATATTCACAAAATATGTATGTTAGAATTGTCAAACTTATACCAAAAGATAGAGGATAAAAATACGCATAATTTATATTAAGTAAATTTTATTCAGAAATGTATAGTTAGGGAGATATTGACGATTTTGTGAGTGAAATTCCCGATCAGCTGTCACTCAATAGTTGCCATCAACCACCAGCAATACAACCGAGGGTATATAAACTCGCAATTTTCGCCTGAATCGATCATTTTGTTCCCGGTCGTCCAGCTGTAAGGAGGTAAGTCTCGTGTGCTCCCATTTTCCCCCATTGTTTCTCCTGAAAATAGAATAAATTAAGGTGTAATAGCTAAATAACGTGACTTATTTACCACCAGACCCGAATTTGTGGACAAGAGCTTGTCGTTTTCCCGTAATACTTCACACGTTTGCATTAAATAAGGCCAGAAATGTGATGGAAAAAGCCGGCAGGTTTGACGAACATTCTGGACGCCGGCACTTGATTGTTCGCTCAGTTCTACCTCCTTAACCCTTTCAATAAAACCATATGTCTCAATAATATGGCGATCACTAGTAGATTTGATTCATTAAGGAAGAAATTGAGATCCAGATTATAAATTGATGGCATAAACTTAGGCTATATTCCCATGTGACTTTTCTAAACTGAGTTGGGCTAAGTATTTTTTAACCTGAATAGAATTTATATATTGATTAATTACCTATTAACCCACGAGTAATAGATGCCTTAGTGATAACATGGAGGATTTAGTTAGAATATTTTAATTGTATTTTGAAAACCTAGGCAAACTAGCGAATCGAAGCCGGCTGACTGGACGCCTCGTGGTTATTTATCATTAAGGGAAGAGGGTAGTTTTTATGGAACCCCTTCTCCCTCATGTTTAGCCCCATTGCTTTTGAGATACGTTCGCCCCATTAGTTTGGAAATTTGAAGAACTTTCGCTCTTTTTTTTCAATATTAATATTCGTGCTATTTAGGTGTCAATTTCTTTCCTGGCGAGCGAGAGCAAGCCTGTAATTTAAGAGGAATCGACCTTCGGCCGTGACATTTTTCTACCGAAAAATTTACAAATAAATCTTGAAAGGGGGTATAGGGGGTGTACTTTTAAGCTTGGAGGTCTAGCGAGGAAAATAAAACTTGAATGAATATAATAAATTAATAGATTAACAAAATAGCCACTGTCCCCTTAACCCTTTGAACATTGACCTATTGAGTTTCTTCTGGCTATCGTTAGAAGATTTTATAGTTTACGAAAGATGTGTGGGAATCCTAAGGGCACGAGACCGGTTAACTTGGATACCTCGTGGGCATTTACTGTATAGGCTACTGTCTTATTAACGCTAGCATAAGGATCTTTTCCATTCTTTTTCGGCTATCATTGCAAGATTTTAGTTTTAGAAAGTCTGAGTTTCACGCAGAATAATTTTATGTAATGTTTGTCATATATTATTTTCATTGAACGATATTATAGTTTTGGAAAGCATTGTGGAAGTTTCAGGCAAATTTATTAAGTTTTATTTATATACTGTATAGGTTTTGTTCTATTTTATTTTATAAATCTTATTCTATTTTTGATTTGTATTTTTTAGAATTTTTTCAACCTCCCAAGTGTTAAACCGGCAAATTTGGGTTTAAGTCTGGAATCAATGCGAGCAATGTAGTAAATTTACCTTGGGATTTAACCCCTTCTGTACCGGCGCAGTAATTTTAACTTTATTTTGGCTACTGTTTGAAGATTTTATATAGTTTCAAAAAGGCCTCCAGCAACTAACAGGCTTCTAATTATCTCTTAACCCTTTTTACTACCACATGTCCTTCTTAAATTGCACAAAAATCTACATTATATAGAAACATGAAAGTGTTAGGACTCTGCTTGATCCACTTACCCATATGCGATCATTAATAACATTGCATTAATCAGTAAACACGTGTTTTAGTTCAAATTATAGATAGTGTTAATATAGTTCAGTGAAATGCTAGATAATCAACAAACAAGGCAGTTATTTGGGGCTGGTAACATGTCGGCCAACCTCCGCCATTTTGGTAACCAGTAGGGTGGTGATCCTCTCTTTACACTCCAATATATCCATAGATTCCACACCCATAACACACATTCGGTAATACTGGTACAGGATATATAGTTTACTCCATGGGTATAATTTACACAAATTAAATATCGCCCCGTTGTGTGATAATTGACAACAAAATGGCGGCCAAGGAAAATGATGGCCGTTCTCTCACAGCGCCTCCATTAACCACATGGCCGGTTATATTAAAAGGATAAGGCCAGTTTAATTTTGCACCTGGCGGAAAACTCAATTCCTGTGCCGCTAACTTACCAATGCTTAGCGCCAAACAATGAACAGTTGTGGATCTGCATACTATTAATAAAGAGTTCTCATAAACAAAAACATATTTCGCCAATTTATTTAGTTTGGATTACTTCTTCATAGTGCATTTAGCTCTTCCAATCTATCCACTTAGTTGAATGTTGCTAATGTTAAACAATTTCAGACTTTAAAGTTTGTTACCGATAATTAATGCCATTTTGAAAGTACTCAATGCTTCTGTATCATAATAATGCTAAGGATGTTATCATTAACATGCTTGGCTACCAAATCTTCGCTGCATAATCAAGATAGGTACGGTCGCGCTAATAAGTAATGTCTCGGCTGTCATTTAGTTTGGCTCGCTCTGTGCTGTATTAATGTCTGCCAGATGTTGAATTGGGTGGGTAAGTTTAAGAACATGTTTGTATATCTCACTCGAAATTAATAAATAAAGTTTAGATAATGCCGATACCAATTATTAATCAAAATATACTTGGTGCCGAGACATCACTTATTAGGCTGATTTTACATGTCAATTTACGGTCACCTAAGAATAACCTCGATAACACCAATATAATGAAAGGGGAAGGGTCTAATTTCTTGGTCGATTTTGTCCCATTTCTTTTTAGTTTCCTCACTAGACTTCCAAACTTTAAAAAAGCGTCCATTAGATCCCCCTTCGCAATATTATTTTAAATTTTTCGATAGAAAAATGTCACGGCCGAAGGCTGGTTCCTGCACAATTACAGGCTCGCTATAGCTCACCAGGAAATAAAACTGACACCTAAATGGCACGAAAGGTCTAAATATTGAGACATGGGGCGAAAGGTAAAAAAAAAAAAAATCAACCTAATGGGACAAAAATCTTACGATCTCGGAACTAATAGGGCTAAACATGAGGGAGAAGGGGGTCTAGAAAAACGACCCATCTCCCCTTAAGGATTATTAAGAGATATTTTATCCCTTTGATTCCTAGAAGTCTTTTCTAAACTACATAAATTCGTCTAATGATAGCCAGAATTATGTTTTTAACACCAACCAACTACACATTTAAACTCAATGAAATCAACAAATACATGTGGCACTCAGAGGACTCGAACCTAGGATACTCTCATCGAAATTCTGCACTGGTCAAAATACATCTTCTAAATATACACAAATATAATAATGCTAACACCAACAAATTATGGTAAAACATTTAAGAGACTAAGTTATTTTTGTCGTTTTGTTAGGTTAGGTAAAAAGGTTGTCCGGGGTTTCTTCAATTTTTACCCAAATTATATACAGTTATACTTGGCTGATTGAGCTAAATGTTAATGTATTTTTGTCTTTTACAGATGTCGAACGATGATGGAAACTCCAACCAGACCACTCAACCAGTCTACCACCACCACCACCACGGCAACAATATCCTTTAATCCTAACCATCCTTTCCCACTGTGTTCTCTGTAAAGGGAAGTTTGATTTTGATTTTGTATATATTTTTTTTTTCGTCCCAAGACCTTCAGTCAAGCTTAAATAAAATGCCTTGAAGACCCCCCTCTGAGATAATTTTGTAAATTTTTCGATAGAAAAATGTACCAGCCGAAATAATAATAATAATAAGGCCAGTTTCTCATTAATTTCAGGCTCGCTAGCGCTCGCCAGGAAAAAAAAATAGATCGCTATATGGCACAGAAGGTCTTTAGTGTCAAACTGGAAGGTGAACTTCTTAGTCTCAAAATAACCTGGGCTAAACATGAGGGAGAAAGGGGCCGGAGCAAACTTCCCTTTAATCCTAACCATCCTCCTCCCCCCCCCCCCCCCCACCCCCGCCCCCTTCCTTCCATTGTCCTTGACACCACCTAAACCACCTCCCTTCTACTAACATGTGTACAGACATTACGTTAGATAGGCGGCAAATTTAAGGTAAGATCCTATTTTAATACATTTCAGTGAAAATGATATACTTATTGTTTTGCAATAATTTATATATAAATAAATCTGGTATATATATATTTTTTTAAATTTGCTATAACTATAATATTTCTAATAACGTAACATCATTTTTGTATAATGACTTATATATATTGAAATATAATATAATTAATCCATGCACTAATTGTTTTCTCCTATCGTCGTTGGCTTCGAATTAGAAAAGGTTTCTGGTAGGGATGCTGAGGTGGGGGGGGGGGGGGTAGCGGGGGGTAGCTCTAGTTGGTTCAAGGGGTAGGGATAGGTAGGAGTCTGTTCTAGGTTACTATTGGTTAGGTGTTGCTCTATTCGGTTCCCTGAGGAAGAGGTTTGGGTAGAAGCTTAGTTAGTTCATTAGATTTAGTTAGTATAAGGTTAGTTACAATAGTTTGGTGTTTGGTGTTTGGTTTGTTTTCTGTTGGTTGAAATCCGGCCGGTAGAATTCTGGTAGTCTGTTCGTTGGTTGTGAAGGTTGCAGGTTTTCAGATGATGTGGCGGCTTGCAGACCCAATGTGGCGGCTTGCAGACCCAATGTGGCAGCTTGCAGACCCGATGTGGCAGTTTGCAGACCCGCTGTGGCCGATTTGCAGACCGATGTTGTTGCTGGCAGAACTGCGCTCCTGTAATAGTTAAATATTTTATCAACAGGAATGAGCTGGATGGCCCGACGGAAGAGGAACAACGGTGAAATAAGGTATGCCAGAATCCTGTGACTAATGTAATGTTAAATCTTCCCAACAGGTTAGAGATGGGAGGACCGTCGCGATCTTACCCGACCCTGCCCAACCCAAGACGACCCGATACTCCAGGCATCACGACCACCTTGACTATGGTTGAGATATAATGTTTTTTTGTTGTTGCAAACATATTTATGGATTGATAAATTTTGAAAATCTGCATTATATCAGAAATATTGGCCTAATTGACCACTTGTGAGTTTCAGGCTATAAGGAAGTTTGGGCCGTATACAAAGTTATTAAACAGAAATGCAGTAATGTAGGTTTTTGATGGATAGAAAGTACGTGAATTTGGCTTTATGTACTTGTACTTTTGTAGATGTTTAGGTGACAATCACCACGGTCGATCTGGGGATCCGCCGCTAATGAGCTCGTCCTGGAATCTTTAAGACTCTAAATCTTACGATTCTTTACAGGACTGACCATGCCATATTTATCGGCACTAGCTCAGAGAGTTGAGAAGGGGTGTTGGAGAGAGAGGAAGGTGTTGGAGTGGCTTTGTTATGTGTGTTTTAGTCTGTATACGTCGTCAGGATGTCCCCTGACTGGGTACAAGCATGTGAAACATGCTAGGACGTACTACCGCACCCACTAAATGTCCGCCGTGGCAGGGATTCGATCCCGGGTCTTTCAGATTCACACGCAAGCGTGCTCACCACTTGACCACCACAGCTACTGTGTTTATATATGCAATACAACTCATATTTTAGCTCGTAATTCTGCTAAATGTCGATATAAAAAACTCAAACTTCCTTATAGCTTGAAACTTGCAAGTGGTCAAATCCTTAAGCTGTAATATTAATATTGGATTTTCTAACAGATGAGGGGCCCAGTACAGTTGAGGCTCGGCGGAGGAAGACACTGCTGAAGACCAACTTAAGAAACTCAAACGGAGCCTTAACCACCTAACTAGGGTAAGAACACAACAATATTAACCCCTTGAAGCACTGACGCGTTTTAGCAGTTTATTTTGACTATCATTAGACGAGTTTGTGCAGCTTAGAAAGGACCTGTGGGTATTAAAAGGGTAAAGACTATCTCAATCAACCCTCTGACTTCCATATACCCTTCCTAAACTGAATAAAATCATCTAATAGTAGCCAGAAAACAGAACCGAACAGAAACGCGTATTGGAGCTTGAAAGGGTTAATAGGGTTAATGGCTAATGGTTGATTTATTGGTACATAGATTTAATTATTTGTAAATTTGTTTCCTCCCTAGACATCCATCAAGCTTAAAAAACATCCCCAAGATCCCCCTTAGACAAATTTGTAAACTTTTCGGTAGAAAATTGTCCAGGCCGAAGGCCGGTTCCTCCTACATCAGACTTGGTATCACTCGCCAGGAAAATTAGTCTCCTAAATAGCACGAAAGGTCTTCATAATGACACAAATAGGTTGAAAGGTCTTAAAATCGCCAAAGTAATGGGGCTAAACATGAAGGGGACCAGAAAAATTACTCATCTCTCCTTAACAATATTAAAAGTTTAGGTTACCATGTGTAATGTGTATAGTTGTCTCCAAGTTCCCTTACCCTATCCCATATACAGTGCTGTATTCATTATATTATCAGCACCTATGTTTTAAGTTGTTTATTTAGTTTGGACCTCTTTAACAAATTCTGGTGTTCCATATACTGTATTAATACTAAAACATAGGGTTCATTACAAATACCATATTTGTATTCAGAAATAGTTCTCTCAATCTCATAATTTTGGTTTGTTTAGTTTGCAAGTTTTACATTTTAATTAACTTTCCAAAATTAGTTTAATGGCCACAGCTCACTCAAAGACAACTGCAGAGGTTGAAGTAACTAAACAAAGTTTCTAAACACCCCTGATGGTCACAAAGGCTTTTAAGTATCCCAGAAAGGGCGCAAATCGCGTCCTGTGCGTGAAAGGTTTAATACTAATATTGTGGAATTTAGTCGGTGGATGGTCTATTTTTACTAGAAAAAATAAACTTTGAACTTCTATAGGTAGGACACAACTTAGGATCATGTGACTTAAATGGCTTCAAACTCAGTGTGTCCAGGCATTTTGGCTCGAACGTCCCTTGATTTTGTCCCTGTCACTCTTTCAACTCTGGGGGAAGGCACTCGATACAGGCAGTTCTGCCTTTTGTCTCCCTCCCTCTCATAGAAAAAATATCATAAAGGGTCAATAACAGTTCCCGCCACTGCATTACAATCTCCCCCCTGCTTTAACAAATTCAGAAGTATATACAGTATTCATAAACTAAACTGCAGATAATTTCAATAATAAAGGTTCTAAAATTGATACCCCTTATAACTGCAGGCTTATGTATAGTTACCAAAACCTGAACCTTGGACAATACGATAGAGGGCTGACTAGTTGCTCAACATCACAGGTTAAGGGAAGGTTTTTAGTTTGCTCCCTAGACCTCAATCAAGACCCCCTTAGAGATAAATGTGTACATTTTTCGGTAGAAAAATATCCCGGTCGAAGGCAGTTTCTTCCAAAATGACAGGCTTGCTATCGTTCGCGAGGAAAAATTAGATACTTGAATGGCATGACAGGCCTTAATATTGACACATTGGGCCGAAAGGTCTTGAAATCGTAAAACTAATGGTCGACCGTCATAAAATCTCAAACTGAGCTAAAAGATAATGCAGTGGTGGCTTTAGTTATTGACGTTGTACAAATAAATTACTAATACTGACCTAATGTTTCAGATGTGTGGTAGACGTCCAACCTGAGGGAGGGACAACAGACGATGAAGACTGGTGGCCAAACACCTCTCCATCACAACTCTGCACTAGCCATCATATCGGGTCTGTCCCTAAAATGTTTTAATACAATCTTATTATGAAAGTCTATGCAATGTGATATTTTGAAGTTTGTTCTATAAAGTCAGTTGAAATTACTAGACTTAAATTTGAGTTAGAGGCTAGCTATGGATGTTAAATTAATGTTTGGTGCCCTTTTTGCCTGAAGAATAATTGTCCTGGAGTTCACACAGGCGGCTGACTCCTGCCTTAGTGGACTTAGGCCTTTGTAAGACCTAAATACCGGTACCAAACTTTATGCCATATCCCCCAAAGTATGATTAATTTTGATGGTTTCACTCTGTGAGTGGTCCATGATCCCCTATAATCCTAAAATATTAAATCATTTGTATGCATAAGTGCGCGGAATTTCGATGCGAGTATCCTAGGTTCGAGTCCTTGGGAGTGTCACATATATGTGTTGATTTCATTGAGTTTAGAGGTGAAGTTGGTTGGTGGAAAACAAAACTTAATAAATCATAATTCTTAAGATGGGATTTGGCGACTTTCAGTTCAATTATTATCATGGCACATAAGCTAAGCTATTTTGAAATGTGTGCATCCTGTAATTTCGAAGCTAGTTTGTATAACTTTAAATTAGTCAAACTTCTGGTCAGATTAAACTATTTTAAGATAATAATAATGATAATGATGATAATAATAATAATAATAATAATCATAATAATAATCATAATAATAAACTTTACCTATATTGGCCTAAGAACTTGAAAAAATATTTGGTTGAAGTAGACCAGTTTAGTCATGCCTAATAAACTTCAAAATATTTCATAGACTATCATAAGTGGTGGACAGGGTATAGGCAGCAGCTTTATCTAACCAATTTTAAGTATTTCGTACAAATGGCAACACTGATGTTTATTAAGTTATCATGAAACGGATCCTTCCCAAACTGAGATGTGGCAGTGGGTGACTGGTGAAAATTAACTAAATTCACTAAATTAACTAGACTCGGTTCCCTATAGGTAGGCAGAGATTTTTCTTAAGTAATTGTTTAGTTTTAATACACCATATTTTCAATATATCAATGCTCTAACCAGATAATTTTAATCAGCTTTGGAAGAACCACTGGGAATGAAAGGTCCAACACAGTACTTAAACTAAACCTCTATCTATGCCAGGCCTTTCCTAAGTTGAAAAAGTCCCGAGGTAGCAAAAATATAACCTAATTTGGCGTAATGTATTTGAAAGAACAAGTTTCCGTATGATCAGGTAAACAAAATTATTCACGAGACTATAGATCAGTTAAGGACCACAAGGAATCAACGGGGTACACATTATATCTACCTTTAGAATCCAACAGGTCCTTCCTAAACTGAGTAAAATTGTCTATGGGTATCCAAAATAAAGTAAATAATCATAGTGACCCTATAACCAAAAACAAAATTACTGACAGGTATTTACTAAACTCGGGGAATCAAAAGAGCTTAAGATTATCCAAATTAACACTCAAACTCGGACAGCTTCTTTTTTAAGTTAACTAAAATCGTCTGGAGGTAGCAATGATGAAAAAAGCATTTGAGTCATCTGCTTAAATGGGTTATGGAATTGGGTAATATTATAATAGAAAATGATTGATTAATACTACTGAATTAAAGTTTTCTACATCTGATTAGTGTTCACATTACGTAGCTCTTCAAAGATCCTGAGAAGTTATGTCTGTTAAAGTAACTTTGAGGAATATTTGCCTTGGCCATCTTGTAATGAGTTTCCCAGGACGGGTCTTGAGTATATCGAGGTTTAAGTGCTTATGTTCTGAGTGTGGTGTCCAGAGTTCGAATCCCGGGAGGGCCATATGCTTTAATTAGTTTATTAGAGTACATTGGGGTTTGTATTTTATAGTAATGTTAAAGAACGGGGTGTTACTTATATCAAAATCAGTTTGATTGACTAGACTATAAACTAAATATTATAGTTGTATATACAGTACAGTAGATAGACCTTCCCTTGGTTATTAGATGTACCTTTATTTCCTTAGATGGGTTTATCATTATTAATATGCTTTCAAAGGGTAACTTATCAGACTGTAATTATTCCTCTATGCATACGTTCTATAAATTCATAAGTTTGTATTGTAATATCAGTGTTGCCAAATGTACGAATTTCCTTTAGTTCGATCTAGAAAAATGCTGCCAGTTAGTCGAAACCAAAATAGTTCGCCCAAAATCCTGCTCAAATACAGTGCAATTATAAGTAAACATTTTTCCTTGACGGTACTCATGTACTTCCAATAGCCTGTGCAACTAGTAAGATTTGTTTCACGTCATAGAAGTGTCGGCGAACTATTTATATTGACTGTACCCTTGTTAATATTAGTATGTAGTCACTTCAGTCTTGGAAGTTAATACAGTAGGTTTTATACTAATATGCAAAACACTGGAGACTAAGAAAATTATAATTGAGATATACTATGAAACTTCATTGTTTTCACTCGTATAATGTGACTAATTGAATTGAATCTATCTTAGTTAACCTGCCGAGACAGATGTAAATGCCATTGTAGATGAACAATTATCATAGACCAGCTTAGAATAAACTCAATATCGGTCTAAAGTAACCCCACGTAAAATACTTTGCAAATTTGTCCTTCACTGGAGAACAATATACTAGGCCTCTAATGTAATTGGTAAAACAGGCTGCTCATATTGTCACTGTACCACTTGTCTCACTGACGAATAAAACACAGGCCATTGTGACTACAAAATAATTACCAAGGGCCATCCAAATTTTGATTTAATTTTAATCCTAGGTGGGCTCGGATGTAAGCTTTTAGATGGCCTTGATGAGCACCTATGCCTTGTTTTAAAGTTATACCCATGATTCTATCAAAATATCTGCAAATATGTCTCCCCATGGCTAAGAACTGTAATTTCATTTATAAGTTGTTGCAATACTTAGTCAAGCCTACATGCCTAGACTCGTGATAAATATTAACGTAAATGGTTGTACTGTAAATTGGATTATTTCCTTAAGACTACTTCAAAGGTATTAAAGCCTATTCGTACAACGGATATAACTGTAGAATTATGACTAGTGTCTTTAGAATACTAGCAGTCCTAATGCTTTACTTAAAAGGTCCATTTGTTTAGGTAAATATTGATAACCGATATTAAAGTCTTTGATAAATTTGTTCTACAGCTGGCATAGTTTTGTTTGTAGTGATTAAATCAATGTTTTCAGTAATCACATAAATTCTACAGGATAGTTATATAATCCTGTTTAGAGGAGTAAATTCAAACTTTAACCATTATTCTCCAGTGTTTGCCCAACTCTTGAATACTAGTATCAATAATTGCATTAACAATATGATAAGCACTTTACAGGAATTTGGATAATTTTAGACTTTACGATCTAATTTAACTAGTTATAATTAGTTTCATTGGTTAATTATTATTTAAATTTAATCTTTCAATGATTTGTTTAGCTTTCATAATTCCATTAATACAGATCTATACTGTAATTGTAAAGTAAAATGTCAATCATAAAGTTGATGCACTGATTTGGAATATATCAAGGAGTGAAATG
>CM064499.1:33615841-33713341 GCA_032716605.1 Paralithodes platypus
TGGTTATGGGGAGTCACGGCCAATCAGAGTCACCAAACTCAGCCCACTTCCTTAATAGTGGTCACCAAACTCAGCCCACTTCCTTAATAGTGGGTGGAGTTTGGTGACATAAGAGGCGTCACCAATGTCACCAAGCTCCGGCCACCACCTCCCAGCATTGTGATAGGCCTACAGTAACCCCGCCCCCTTCATACACCATATATATTGACCATAGTCATACTAACGATAATAAGCCCTTCATTATATTCTGGCAACTAGTAGATGATTTTAATCAGCTTAGAAAGAACCTGAGGGGATATAATTGTCCCTTTATTAATTGTCAGAACTCCTTCCTATACTAAGTAAAATCGTCTACTAATAGCCAAAATATAATGTTTGTTTGAATTCGATTGTGGTGTTATTGCTTCACATGTAATCCGGTATCATACGAGAGCTTTTATAGTCAACATTCGATGATCAACATTTTTCTGGCAACATTTCTGCACGGGTATCGGAAACTAGACTGTTGGCAGATGAACTTAGGTAACCCAAATATTGTAAATGTTGACCTCATAACCTGCCAGACCAGTGTTGAGGAAAAATGTTGAGTGAAAAACCGCTCGTGTGATACCGGCTTTAGTATACGTCTATGTGTACATTTAATATGTTCAGGATTTTGTATTTCCTTCATATTTACCTCATTTATGAATTTATTTTTATTTTTATTTTGGGTAACATTGGAGGATTATAGCCAGCTTAGGAAGGATCTTGAGCAATCAGAGGGGTAAAAAGGATCTCAATTAACCCTTAAACGTCCTCAGATCCTTCCTAATCTTAATAAAATCGTCCAATGATAACCAGAATAATATGAGTAAGTGTGTCCTCGAATATTGAAAAATCTAATATATTTTATTATTCATTGCAGATGGTGTTTTTGGCGGTAACAAGAATGACGTCGGAGCATTTGGACTACAACACGTCTTTCCTCAGCTGGACAAAATCGCCCTCTGCGCCCCCCCCCCCCCCCCCCATCAATATACCCATATAACCCATAGCACAGCATGTTGCCCTAGAACAGCCCTCTGCGTAGCCCCCCTCCTATCAGTATACCCATATCACCCATCACACAGCATGTTGCCCTAGAACAGCCCTCTGCATAGCCCCCCCCCCCCCCCCCCCCCCCCTCCCGCATCAATATACCCATATAACCCATAGCACAGCATGTTGCTCTAGAACAGCCCTCTACGTACCCCCCACAATATCAATATACCGGTACCTATATAACCCATCACACAGTATGTTGCCCAACAACACCCTATACACAGCCCCCCCCCCCCCCCCCACACACACACACACACACACTATCAATATACTCATATAACCCATCGCACAGCATGTTGCCCGAGAACAGCCCTCTGCGTAGCCCCCCCCCCCCCCCCCCCCCTCAGCCCTCACCCCCAGTGGAATAAACTGTAATCCTAGAAATTTAAACAAAAATCTACGGGGGAAGCACTACATTTCTCACAAAACCAAACGAATATCGCCTCGGGCAGTATTGTGACGTCAGAAAAACTTACAAAGTTTCAGCCAATCAGAAGCCAGCAACTTTTTCCAGGGGTCTAGAATTCATACGTAGACAGGTGGGGTTCATCCTACTCGCGCCATAATTTGCTCTGCTCTCTGTGGGTTCGGTCAAGGGCTGGCTAGTCTGTCGAAAATAGGAGTTCGTAAAGTCATATAATTCTACGGGAGGAGCACTACCTTTCTTGCACAACCTGACACATATCGCCTCGGGCAGTACGATGACGTCAGACAAAACTTTCAATCTTCAGCCAATCAGAAGCCAGCAACTTTTTCCAGGGGTCCAAAATTCATACGCTATGGCCTCTCGGGTGGACATGGAGGGGGGGGGGGGGTTGTGTTCATCCTACTCGCGCCATAACTTGCTCAGCTCTCTGGGGGGTCGGTCACGGGTCGGGTCGGGTAGTTACGAATATTAGTTCGTAATGTGTTCGTATATTGGTGGTAAACCCATTTTATTCAGGATTTGAAGGTTAATCACTATCAATATACCCATATACCCACTCGTACAGCATGTTGCCTTAGAACAGCCCTCTGCGCAGCCCCTCCTTGCCCCCCCCCCCATCAATATACCCATATACCCCATCGTACAGCATGTTGCCTTAGAACAGCTCTCTGCGCAGCCCCCCTTCCCGCCCCCCATCAATATACCCATATAACCCATCGCACAGCATGTTGCCCAAGAACAGCCCTCTGTGCAGGCCCACCCCCCCCCATCAATATACCCATATATCCCATCACACAGTATGTTGCACTAGAACAGCCCTCTGCGCAGCCCCCCTCCATCAATATACCCATATATCCCATCACACAGTATGTTGCCCTAGAACAGCCCTCTGCGCAGCCCCCCCCCCCATCAATATACCCATATAACCCATGACATAGCATGTTGCCCTAGAACAGCCCTCTGTGCAGCCCCCCCCCCCCATCCATACACCCATACAACCCATCACACAGCATGTTGCCCTAGAACAGCCCTCTGCGCAGCCCCCCTCCATCAATATACCCATACAACCCATCACACAGCATGTTCCCCTAGAACAGCCCTCCGCGTAGCCCCCCCCCCCATCAATATACCCATATAACCCATAGCACAGCATGTTGCCCTAGAACAGCCCTCTGCGTATCCCCCGCCCCCCATATCAATATACCCATATAACCGATCACACAGCATGTTGCCCTAGAACAGCCCTCTGCGTAGCCACCCCCCCTATCAATATACCCATATAACCCATAGCACAGCATGTTGCTCAAGAACAGCCCTCTGCGCACCCCCCACAATATCAATATACCGGTACCTATATAACCCATAGCACAGCATGTTGCCCTAGAACAGCCCTCTGCGTAGCCCCGCCCCCCCCCCCCCATATCAATATACCCATATAACCGATCACACAGCATGTTGCCCTAGAACATCTCTCTGCGTAGCCACCCCCCCCTATCAATATACCCATATAACCCATCACACAGCATGTTGCCCTAGAACAGCCCTCCGCATAACCCCCCCCCCCTCTCAATATACCCATATAACCGATCACACAGCATGTTGCCCTAGAACAGCCCTCTGGCCCCCCCCCCCCCTCTATCAATATACCCATATAACCCATAGCACACACGTTGCTGTAGAACAGCCCTCTGCGCACCCCCACAATATCAATATACCGGTACCTATATAACCCATCACACAGCATGTTGCCCGAGAACAGCCCTCTGCACAGCCCCCCACCCCCCCCACACACACTATCAATATACTCATATAACCCATAGCACAGCATGTTGCCCTATAACAGCCCTCTGCGTAGCCCCCACAATATCAATATACCTATATTACCCATAGCACAGCATGTTGCCCTATAACAGCCCTCTGCGTAGCCCCCACAATTTCAATATACCTATATTACCCATAGCACAGCATGTTGCCCTAGAACAGCCCTCTGCGTAGCCCCCACAATATCAATATACCCATATAACCCATAGCACAGGATGTTGCCCTAGAACAGCCCTCTGCGTAGCCCCCACAATATCAATATACCCATATAACCCATAGCACAGCATGTTGCTCAAGAACAGCCCTCTGCGCACTCCCCACAATATCAATATACCGGTACCTATATAACCCATCACACAGCATGTTGCCCGAGAACAGCCCTATGCACAGCCCCCCCCCCCCCCCCCCCAACACACACACACACACACATGCTATAAATATACTCATATAACCCATTGCACAGCATGTTGCCCGAGAACAGCCCTCTGCGTAGCCCCTCCCCCCCCCCCCCCTCTCAGCCCTCACCCCCAGTGGAATAAATTGTAATCCTAGACATTTAATTAAACTCTACGGGGGAAGCACTACCTTTCTCACAAAACCAAACGAATATCGCCTCGGGCAGTATTGTGACGTCAGAAAAACTTACAAAGTTTCAGCCAATCAGAAGCCAGCAACTTTTCCCAGGGGTCTAGAATTCATACGCTATGGCCTAAGGTAGACAGGTGGGGTTCATCCTACTCGCGCCATAATTTGCTCTGCTCTCTGTGGGTTCGGTCAAGGGCTGGCTAGTCTGTCGAAAATAGGAGTTCGTAAAGTCATATAATTCTACGGGAGGAGCACTACCTTTCTTGCACAACCAGACACATAGCGCCTCGGGCAGTACGATGACGTCAGACAAAACTTTCAATGTTCAGCCAATCAGAAGACAGCAACTTTTTCCAGGGGTCTAAAATTCATACGCTATGGCCTATCGGGTGGACGTGGAGGGGGGGGGGGGAAGAGGGGGGTTGTGTTCATCCTACTCGCGCCATAACTTGCTCAGCTCTCTGGGGGGTCGGTCACGGGTTGGGTAGTTTGTCGAGAATATTAGTTCGTAATGTCTTCGTATATTGGTGGTAAACCCATTTTATTCAGGATTTGAAGGTTAATCACTATCAATATACCCATATACCCACCCGTACAGCATGTTGCCTTAGAACAGTCCTCTGCGCAGCCCCTCCTTGCCCCCCCCCCATCAATATACCCATATACCCCATCGTACAGCATGTTGCCTTAGAACAGCTTTCTGCGCAGCCCCCCCCCCCCATCAAAATACCCATATACCCCAACGTACAGCATGTTGCCTTAGAACAGCCCTCTGCGCAGCCCCTCCTTGCCCCCACCCCATCAATATACCCATATACCCCATCGTACAGCATGTTGCCTTAGAACAGCCCTCTGCGCACCCCCTCCCTCCCCCCCCCCCATCAATATACCCATATACCCCATCACAGCATGTTGCCTTAGAACAGCCTTCTGCGCACCCCCCTTTCCCCGCCCACGCATCAATATACCCATATAGCCCATTGCACAGCATGTTGCCCTAGAACAGCCCTCTGCGTAGTCCCCCCCTATCAATATACCCATATAACCCATAGCACAGCAAGTTGCCCTAGAACAGCCCTCTGCGTAGCCCCTCCTCCCCCCCTATCAATATACCCATATAACCCATAGCACAGCATATTGCCCTAGAACAGCCCTCTGCGTAGCCCCTCCTCCCCCCCTATCAATATACCTATATAGCCCATAGCACAGCATGTTGCTCTAGAACAGCCCTCTGCGTAGCCCCCACAATATCAATATACCCATATAACCCATAGCACAGCATGTTGCCCTAGAACAGCCCTCTGCGTAGCCCCCACAATATCAATATACCCATATAGCCCATAGCACAGCATGTTGCCCTAGAACAGCCCTCTGCGTAGCCCCCACAATATCAATTTACCCATATAGCCCATAGCACAGCATGTTGCCCTAGAACAGCCCTCGGCATAGCCCCCCCTCCTATCAATATACCCATATAACCCATAGCACAGCATGTTGCTCTAGAACAGCCGTCTGCGTAGCCCCCCCCTCCTATCAATATACCCATATAACCCATCACACAGCATGTTTCCCTAGAACAGCCCTCTGCGCACCCCCCACAATATCAATATACCCATATAACCCATAGCACAGCATGTTTCCCTAGAACAGCCCTCTGCATAGCCCCCTCCTACCAATATAACCCATAGCACAGCATGTTGCCCTAGAACAGCCCTCTGCGTAGCCCCCCTCCTATCAATATACCCATATAACCCATCACACAGCATGTTGCTCTAGAACAGCCCTCTGCGTAGCCCCCCTTCCTATCAATATACCCATATAACCCATCACACAGCATGTTGCCTTAGATCAGCCCTCTGCGCACCCCCCACAATATCAATATACCCATATAACCCATAGCACAGCATGTTGCCCTAGATCAGCCCTCTGCGTAGCCCCCGCCCCTATCAATATACCCATATAACCCATAGCACAGCATGTTGCTCTAGAACAGCCCTCTGCGCACCCCCCACAATATCATATACCTATATACCCACAGCATGTTGCCCGAGAACAGCCCTATGCACAGCCCCCCACCCCCCCAACACACACACACCCACTATCAATATACTCATATAACCCATCGCACAGCATGTTGCCCGAGAACAGCCCTCTGCGTAGCCCCCCCCCCCACCCTCAGCCCTCACCGCCAGTGTAATAAACTGTAATCCTAGAAATTTAAAAAATATCTACGGGGGAAGCACTACCTTTCTCACAAAACCAAACGAATATCGCCTCGGGCAGTATTGTGACGTCAGAAAAACTTACAAAGTTTCAGCCAATCAGAAGCCAGCAACTTTTTCCAGGGGTCTAGAATTCATACGCTATGGCCTAAGGTAGACAGGTGGGGTTCATCCTACTCGCGCCAAAATTTGCTCTGCTCTCTGTGGGTTGGGTCAAGGGCTGGCTAGTCTGTCGAAAATAAGAGTTCGTAAAGTCATATAATTCTACGGGAGGAGCACTACCTTTCTTGCACAACCAGACACATATCGCCTCGGGCAGTACGATGACGTCAGACAAAACTTTCAATCTTCAGCCAATCAGAAGCCAGCAACTTTTTCCAGGGGTCTAAAATTCATACGCTATGGCCTCTCGGGTGGACGTTTGGTTCATCCTACTCGCGCCAGAACTTGCTCTGCTCTCTGTGGGTTCAGTAAAAATAGGAGTTCGTCAAGGGTCACTAAAGTTGCATATAATTCTACGGAAGAAGCACAGCCATTCTCGCACAACCAAACAAATATCGCCTTGGGCAGTATTGTGACGTCAGAAAAACTTGCAAAGTTTCAGCCAATCAGAAGCCACCAACTTTTTTCAGCGGATTATAATTCATACGCTATGGCCTCTCGGGTGGATGTTTGGGTTCATCCTACTCGCGCCATAACTTGCTCAGCTCTCTGGGGGGTCGGCGAGAACTTGGGTAGTTTGTCGAGAATATTAGTTCGTAAGGGGTAACTAATGTGTTCGTAATAACATAGCCCTATGGAGGTATATTGGTGGTAATTAACCTTTAATTATAAGGAGAGAAAGGTAAATCACTGTTAATATAGCCGATGATTCTATACACGTTATAAATTTGGACGCCATCTTGTTTCCAACTCGCCGCCATCTTGTAAACCTTTTCAGTATTTTTGTTTTGTTTTTGGACGCTTTATTCCTAGGTTGTTCTGGCTAACATTAGACGATTTTACGCAGCTTCGTAAGGGCCTCTAAGAATCAAAAGGTTATGAAAAAGGGCTATTAAGATCTTTGGGTATAATATATATTGAGTGATTAAACT
The DNA here is from genome assembly GCA_032716605.1 of Paralithodes platypus. NCBI lineage: Eukaryota > Metazoa > Arthropoda > Malacostraca > Decapoda > Lithodidae > Paralithodes > Paralithodes platypus. The sequence goes on from CM064499.1 coordinate 33,623,071, forward strand.
ATCTAACTGGTCTAAGATGGGTTTATTACGGCCAATATATCTTGTTAAGGGTAGGTTGTCATGGGCACTTTATCGACCCTTTACATACCCATATATTTTGTTATTATAATTATTATTATTAGTAACCCTTTTACTTCCACACATCCTTCTTAAACTGCACAAAATCGTCTAAATGTAGCAACAACAAAAATAAAAAGACGTCCTCGGTACGGAAAGGGTTAATTGGGTAGTTAATTATGGACACGTTAAATGCCCTTCCATACTCTTAACCCTTTGAGCACCAGCGACGTGTGTTATCTTTTAGTCTAGCTATATTTAGACGATATTATGCAGCTTAGGAAGGATCTGTGGTAGTTTAAGGGGTTGATTGAGAATATGAAGCATTATTATTGCTAGAGGTACTTCCTAAGCTGAATAAAATTGCCTGATAGGTGCCAGAATTGGATGAAAAGGACGTCCCTGGTACTGAATGGGTTAGTGATATGAGAGTATACTTATTAGTGATCTATATAGTCATTTGTTTTAGGTAGGATGGGACAATATTAAGGAGTGGGTTTTTTTTCTGGACCCTCTTCTCCATCTTTAGCCCCATTGGTTTTGAGATTTTAGGACTTTCGACCCATTAGTTTTGGTGATATTAAGACCTTTCGCCCTAATTCTTTGTTCATTTTAAGACGTTTCGTGCCGATTTTTAAGGGCGAGGTTTGGAAATATAACAAAAACGCCCAAGAAGTTATGAATTAATAAATAGAGCTAAGTTATCCTTACAGAAATTTTAATTAATTAATTGCATTTATAATATTAATTCAGTGTGTGTGATTTTGTGTTTTGTTTTGTTTTGCTGAGGTGTTGTGATGTCCATGTTCGGGCTCTGTCTCGGGTCGGCCACCCCCATAAAAAAAAAAAAAAAAAAAAAATATGGGGTAAATGCCAGAGTACATACATACATACATACACACAATTCAGTATACACAATCAAATTTTGTTTTAGGCTACCCTTCTTAAACTGAAATGCGTAATCGAATCTTGAAAGGGTTATTTGAAAGTAGACTTAAATTGAATGATCTTATTAATCCTAATGTTTACTGTATAATATATTATTGTAGGCCTATGTAAAGCAAAAATATTATGTGATGTAAATATATATGTGTGGAAAAAGTTTGTTAGTAATAATTTCAGTAATATATAACTAATGAATCAACTTGTGTTTCAGATTCGTGTGTTTTGAAGCCGAGCCTGTGTTCATGGATAGGGTCTCTAGATTAACAGAGTACGTAGTCGTAGAAGTTCCGGCCGCCATCTTGATTCCGTACTCACTTCCTGCCAAGCACTCTTTTCAGTCAGGATACATTGATGGATAGGAATAGAGAAATAAGTATCATTGTTAATAGAATATACATCATATGCTCAATAATGAAGCTTATAAATAATGGCGATGTATATTATACGGCGTGAGTTGGAGTCAAGATGGTGGTCGAATGTCAAGTTGTGAACTATGTTAATATATGCTACCCTAGTTTTGGTGGGCGGGGCAAGGCGAAAGGGTAATTATGCAACTGTAATTTAATTATACAAGGCTCAGTGTTTAATAAGGCCATTAACAACATCACTAATATGCTTTTAATATACAATAGTATATTGCTAAATAGGTCAATTAGGCAATAGTTTGAAATGGGATTGATAATTACTGGTTTTTATTGTATAATTGGCAACTCTTCTACATAGCAACTATGAAGAACATGGTGAGGGTACTCTGCCTGTAGTAAATGGAAATAGTCTACGGAAAATGTACTCATATTTCCGCTTAGGAAGGACCTGTGAGAGTTAACCCTTGCTGTACCGTTACGTCTGTTTTGTATTTGATTTCGGCTACAGTTAGACGATTCTATGAAGCTTAGGAAGGATCTGGGGTAATTAAAAGCGTTAATTGAGATCATGTGTAGCGTTTTAATTGAGGTCCTTCCTAAGCTGAATAAAATCGTCTAATTAGGTGCTTAGTTGATGTTATTAGTTAATTTATGTGATGTAGTTGTGTAGGTAGGAGAGGTAGACCGAATATGAGGTGGAAGGATGGAGTGAGGAACTACATGAACGAAGGCGGTGCTGGTTGGGGGGAGGGGCGTCGACTGACTGGGGACAGAGGTGCATGGGGGCGGTTCGTTCGTGGCCACCCCTTCGGGGATCACGGCGTCAGGCAATAGATAGATAGATAGATAGTTGTGTAGGCTTATATATTCATTATTCATATTAGCTTAAATATAATTATTTGTTTGGTAATTTATTTTATTGTATTCGTGTATGATGTATTTATTGTATGAAGTTTATGCATATGAATAAAGATGAATTTATTACAACCTATTTCCCTAACCTTTATCCATTCAGTAGTGTAGACACAGGCAACTAGTGCTTAGTAATATATTAAGGGCAAGAAGGGTTTTTTTCTTAAATCCCTTCTTCCTCATGTTTAGCCCCATTAATTTTGAGATTACAAAACGTTCGCCCCATTAGTTTGGTGATTTTAAGACCTTTCGCCCCATTTACTTGCCAATATTAAGACCTTTCGTGCCATTTAGGTGTCTATTTTTCTTGGCGAGCGATAGCTAGTCTATAATTTATGAGGGTTTTCGGTGGTAGCTTACATTTCTCTACCGAAAAACGTAAAGAATAACATACAAGGATATGTAAACAATAAAAGTATAATTTTGTCAATATATTTAATTTATGGTTAGTGTACATTCAAACTGAGAACAATTTGTTTTATATGGTATACCTATACATAGAAATTAATAAGCTAGTGTCCACAAAATGGCGACCGGATGAGAAGTTGTCCGATTTCTCCCATCATCGAAGGGGGGGAGAGGGGGGAGGGGGGGGGGGATGGATGTCTCTCCTTGTAACTCGAGACAATGGCTGAGTGGAGGCAGGTTCTAGAGCCCAAGGGAGGCAGGTTAGATCGCTGCTCTCCCACTCTCTACGCTTTTTTTTTTTTTTTTTTTTTTTTTTTACTTGATATCAGCTTCATTTAGACGATTTTATGAGGCTTAGGAAGGCTATGTGGCAGCTAAAAGGATTAAGTGACATATTTCGTAGCCTTTGAATAGATAGACGTCCTTCCTCAGCTGAATAGAATCGTCTAATAGTTTCCAGAATATTATGAAAAGGCTCTCTATAATCGCATACACACACCTCTATTGAAATATAACGTCTCTACAATTATAGGGAGATTCCTTCGTGGCCATCCCCTCGGGGATCTAGGCGTTCATGGGGGGATCGAGGGCTCTAATGCGTGGCAAATTTTTTTTTTTTTTTTTTTTTTTTTTTTAGGACACGAGAGCATTGCTAAAGCTGCATAAACATCTCGGTCCACTTGGCATAGAAACTCTCTCTCTCTCTTTCTTTCTCTCTCTCTCTTTCTCTCTCTCTCTCTGTGACGGAAATACGACGACAACCATTAAATATTCACAAAATATGTATGTTAGAATTGTCAAACTTATACCAAAAGATAGAGGATAAAAATACGCATAATTTATATTAAGTAAATTTTATTCAGAAATGTATAGTTAGGGAGATATTGACGATTTTGTGAGTGAAATTCCCGATCAGCTGTCACTCAATAGTTGCCATCAACCACCAGCAATACAACCGAGGGTATATAAACTCGCAATTTTCGCCTGAATCGATCATTTTGTTCCCGGTCGTCCAGCTGTAAGGAGGTAAGTCTCGTGTGCTCCCATTTTCCCCCATTGTTTCTCCTGAAAATAGAATAAATTAAGGTGTAATAGCTAAATAACGTGACTTATTTACCACCAGACCCGAATTTGTGGACAAGAGCTTGTCGTTTTCCCCGTAATACTTCACACGTTTGCATTAAATAAGGCCAGAAATGTGATGGAAAAAGCCGGCAGGTTTGACGAACATTCTGGACGCCGGCACTTGATTGTTCGCTCAGTTCTACCTCCTTAACCCTTTCAATAAAACCATATGTCTCAATAATATGGCGATCACTAGTAGATTTGATTCATTAAGGAAGAAATTGAGATCCAGATTATAAATTGATGGCATAAACTTAGGCTATATTCCCATGTGACTTTTCTAAACTGAATTGGGCTAAGTATTTTTTAACCTGAATAGAATTTATATATTGATTAATTACCTATTAACCCACGAGTAATAGATGCCTTAGTGATAACATGGAGGATTTAGTTAGAATATTTGAATTGCATTTTGAAAACCTAGGCAAACTAGCGAATCGAAGCCGGCTGACTGGACGCCTCGTGGTTATTTATCATTAAGGGAAGAGGGTAGTTTTTATGGAACCCCTTCTCCCTCATGTTTAGCCCCATTGCTTTTGAGATACGTTCGCCCCATTAGTTTGGAAATTTGAAGAACTTAAGCTCTTTTTTTTCAATATTAATATTCGTGCTATTTAGGTGTCAATTTCTTTCCTGGCGAGCGAGAGCAAGCCTGTAATTTAACAGGAATCGACCTTCGGCCGTGACATTTTTTCTACCGAAAAATTTACAAATCTTGAAAGAGGGGTATAGGGGGTGTACTTTTAAGCTTGGAGGTCTAGCGAGGAAAATAAAACCTGAATGAATATAATAAATTAAAAGATTAACAAAATAGCCACTGTCCCCTTAACCCTTTGAACATTGACCTATTGAGTTTCTTCTGGCTATCGTTAGAAGATTTTATAGTTTACGAAAGATGTGTGGGAATCCTAAGGGCACGAGACCGGTTAACTTGGATACCTCGTGGGCATTTACTGTATAGGCTACTGTCTTATTAACGCTAGTATAAGGATCTTTTCCATTCTTTTTCGGCTATCATTGCAAGATTTTAGTTTTAGAAAGCCTTTGAGTTTCACGCAGAATAATTTTATGTAATGTTTGTCATATATTATTTTCATTGAACGATATTATAGTTTTGGAAAGCATTGTGGAAGTTTCAGGCAAATTTATTAAGTTTTATTTATATACTGTATAGGTTTTGTTCTATTTTATTTTATAAATCTGATTCTATTTTTGATTTGTATTTTTTAGCTTTTTTTCAACCTCCCAAGTGTTAAACCGGCAAATTTGGGTTTAAGTCTGGAATCAATGAGAGCAATGTAGTCAATTTACCTTGGGATTTAACCCCTTCTGTACCGGCGCAGTAATTTTAACTTTATTCTGGCTACTGTTTGAAGATTTTATAGTTTCAAAAAGGCCTCTAGCAATTAACAGGCTTCTAATTATCTCTTAACCCCTTTTTACTACCACATGTCCTTAAACTGCACAAAAATCTACATTATATAGAAACATGAAAGTGTTAGGACTCTGCTTGATCCACTTACCCATATGCGATCATTAATAACATTGCATTAATCAGTAAACACGTGTTTTAGTTCAAATTATAGATATAGTGTTGATATAGTTCAGTGAAATGCTAGATAATCAACAAACAAGGCAGTTATTTGGGGTTGGTAACATGTCGGCCAACCTCCGCCATTTTGGTAACCAGTAGGGTGGTGATCCTCTCTTTACACCAATATATCCATAGATTCCACACCCATAACACACATTCGGTAATACTGGTACAGGATATATAGTTTACTCCATGGGTATAATTTACACAAATTAAATATCGCCCCGTTGTGTGATAATTGACAACAAAATGGCGGCCAAGGAAATGATGGCCGTTTTCTCACAGCGCCTCCATTAACCACATGGCCGGTTATATTAAAAGGATAAGGCCAGTTTAATTTTGCACCTGGCGGAAAACTCAATTCCTGTGCCGCTAACTTACCAATGCTTAGCGCCAAACAATGAACAGTTGTGGATCTGCATACTATTAATAAAGAGTTCTCATAAACAAAACATATTTCGCCAATTTTAGTTTGGATTACTTCTTCATAGTGCATTTAGCTCTTCCAATCTATCCACTTAGTTGAATGTTGCTAATGTTAAACAATTTCAGACTTTAAAGTTTGTTACCGATAATTAATGCCATTTTGAAAGTACTCAATGCTTCTGTATCATAATAATGCTAAGGATGTTATCATTAACATGTTTGGCTACCAAATCTTCGCTGCATAATCAAGATAGGTACGGTCGCGCTAATAAGTAATGTCTCGGCTGTCATTTAGTTTGGCACGCTCTGTGCTGTATTAATGTCTGCCAGATGTTGAATTGGGTGGGTAAGTGTAAGAACATGTTTGTATATCTCACTCGAAATTAATAAATAAAGTTTAGATAATGCCGATACCAATTATTAATCAAAATATACTTGGTGCCGAGACATCACTTATTAGGCTGATTTTACATGTCAATTTACGGTCACCTAAGAATAACCTCGATAACACCAATATAATGAAAGGGGAAGGGTCTAATTTCTTGGTCGATTTTGTCCCATTTCTTTTTAGTTTCCTCACTAGACTTCCAAACTTTAAAAAAGCGTCCATTAGATCCCCCTTCGCAATACTATTTTACATTTTTCGATAGAAAAATTTCACGGCCGAAGGCTGGTTCCTGCACAATTACAGGCTCGCTATAGCTCCCCAGGAAATAAAACTGACACCTAAATGGCACGAAAGGTCTAAATATTGAGACATGGGGCGAAAGGTAAACAAAACAAAAATCAAACTAATGGGACAAAAATCTTACGATCTCGGAACTAATAGGGCTAAACATGAGGGAGAAGGGGGTCTAGAAAAACGACCCATCTCCCCTTAAGGATTATTAGAGATATTTTATCCCTTTGATTCCTAGAAGTCTTTTCTAAACTACATAAATTCGTCTAATGATAGCCAGAATTATGTTTTTAACACCAACCAACTACACATTTAAACTCAATGAAATCAACAAATACATGTGGCACTCAGAGGACTCGAACCTAGGATACTCTCATCGAAATTCTGCACTGGTCAAAATACATCTTCTAAATATACACAAATATAATAATAATGCTAACACCAACAAATTATGGTAAAACATTTAAGAGACTAAGTTATTTTTGTCGTTTTGTTAGGTTAGGTAAAAAGGTTGTCCGGGGTTTCTTCAATTTTTACCCAAATTATATACAGTTATACTTGGCTGATTGAGCTAAATGTTAATGTATTTTTGTCTTTTACAGATGTCGAACGATGATGGAAACTCCAACCAGACCACTCAACCAGTCTACCACCACCACTACCACCACCACGGCAACAATATCCTTTAATCCTAACCATCCTTTCCCACTGTGTTCTCTGTAAAGGGAAGTTTGATTTTGATTTTGTATTTTTTGTTTTTTTCGTCCCAAGACCTTCAGTCAAGCTTAAATAAAATGCCTTGAAGACCCCCCTCTGAGATAATTTTGTAAATTTTTCGATAGAAAAATGTACCAGCCGAAATAATAATAATAATAAGGCCAGTTTCTCATTAATTTCAGGCTCGCTAGCGCTCGCCAGGAAAAAAAAATAGATCGCTATATGGCACAGAAGGTCTTTAGTGTCAAACTGGAAGGTGAACTTCTTAGTCTCAAAATAACCTGGGCTAAACATGAGGGAGAAAGGGGCCGGAGCAAACTTCCCTTTAATCCTAACCATCCTCCCCCCCCCCCCCCCCCCGCCCCCTTCCTTCCATTGTCCTTGTCACCACCTAAACCACCTCCCTTCTACTAACATGTGTACAGACATTACGTTAGATAGGCGGCAAATTTAAGGTAAGATCCTATTTTAATACATTTCAGTGAAAATGATATACTTATTGTTTTGCAATAATTTATATATAAATAAATCTGGTATATATATTTTTTTTTACATTTGCTATAACTATAATATTTCCAATAACGTAACATCATTTTTGTATAATGACTTATATATATTGAAATATAATATAATTAATCCATGCACTAATTGTTTTCTCCTATCGTCGTTGGCTTCGAATTAGAAAAGGTTTCTTGTAGGGATGCTGAGGTGGGGGGGGGGTAGCGGGGGGTAGCTCTAGTTGGTTCAAGGGGTAGGGATAGGTAGGAGTCTGTTCTAGGTTACTATTGGTTAGGTGTTGCTCTATTCGGTTCCCTGAGGAAGAGGTTTGGGTAGAAGCTTAGTTAGTTCATTAGATTTAGTTAGTATAAGGTTAGTTACAATAGTTTGGTGTTTGGTGTTTGGTTTGTTTTCTGTTGGTTGAAATCCGGCCGGTAGAATTCTGGTAGTCTGTTCGTTGGTTGTGAAGGTTGCAGGTTTTCAGATGATGTGGCGGCTTGCAGACCCAATGTGGCGGCATGCAATGTGGCAGCTTGCAGACCCGATGTGGCAGTTTGCAGACCCGCTGTGGCCGATTTGCAGACCGATGTTGTTGCTGGCAGAACTGCGCTCCTGTAATAGTTAAATATTTTATCAACAGGAATGAGCTGGATGGCCCGACGGAAGAGGAACAACGGTGAAATAAGGTATGCCAGAATCCTGTGACTAATGTAATGTTAAATCTTCCCAACAGGTTAGAGATGGGAGGACCGTCGCGATCTTACCCGACCCTGCCCAACCCAAGACGACCCGATACTCCAGGCATCACGACCACCTTGACTATGGTTGAGATATAATGTTTTTTTGTTGTTGCAAACATATTTATGGATTGATAAATTTTGAAAATCTGCATTATATCAGAAATATTGGCCTAATTGACCACTTGTGAGTTTCAGGCTATAAGGAAGTTTGGGCCGTATACAAAGTTATTAAACAGAAATGCAGTAATGTAGGTTTTTGATGGATAGAAAGTACGTGAATTTGGCTTTATGTACTTGTACTTTTGTAGATGTTTAGGTGACAATCACCACGGTCGATCTGGGGATCCGCCGCTAATGAGCTCGTCCTGGAATCTTTAAGACTCTAAATCTTACGATTCTTTACAGGACTGACCATGCCATATTTATCGGCACTAGCTCAGAGAGTTGAGAAGGGGTGTTGGAGAGAGAGGAAGGTGTTGGAGTGGCTTTGTTATGTGTGTTTTAGTCTGTATACGTCGTCAGGATGTCCCCTGACTGGGTACAAGCATGTGAAACATGCTAGGACGTACTACCGCACCCACTAAATGTCCGCCGTGGCAGGGATTCGATCCCGGGTCTTTCAGATTCACACGCAAGCGTGCTCACCACTTGACCACCACAGCTACTGTGTTTATATATGCAATACAACTCATATTTTAGCTCGTAATTCTGCTAAATGTCGATATAAAAAACTCAAACTTCCTTATAGCTTGAAACTTGCAAGTGGTCAAATCCTTAAGCTGTAATATTAATATTGGATTTTCTAACAGATGAGGGGCCCAGTACAGTTGAGGCTCGGCGGAGGAAGACACTGCTGAAGACCAACTTAAGAAACTCAAACGGAGCCTTAACCACCTAACTAGGGTAAGAACACAACAATATTAACCCCTTGAAGCACTGACGCGTTTTAGCAGTTTATTTTGACTATCATTAGACGAGTTTGTGCAGCTTAGAAAGGACCTGTGGGTATTAAAAGGGTAAAGACTATCTCAATCAACCCTCTGACTTCCATATACCCTTCCTAAACTGAATAAAATCATCTAATAGTAGCCAGAAAACAGAACCGAACAGAAACGCGTATTGGAGCTTGAAAGGGTTAATAGGGTTAATGGCTAATGGTTGATTTATTGGTACATAGATTTAATTATTTGTAAATTTGTTTCCTCCCTAGACATCCATCAAGCTTAAAAAACATCCCCAAGATCCCCCTTAGACAAATTTGTAAACTTTTCGGTAGAAAATTGTCCAGGCCGAAGGCCGGTTCCTCCTACATCAGACTTGGTATCACTCGCCAGGAAAATTAGTCTCCTAAATAGCACGAAAGGTCTTCATAATGACACAAATAGGTTGAAAGGTCTTAAAATCGCCAAAGTAATGGGGCTAAACATGAAGGGGACCAGAAAAATTACTCATCTCTCCTTAACAATATTAAAAGTTTAGGTTACCATGTGTAATGTGTATAGTTGTCTCCAAGTTCCCTTACCCTATCCCATATACAGTGCTGTATTCATTATATTATCAGCACCTATGTTTTAAGTTGTTTATTTAGTTTGGACCTCTTTAACAAATTCTGGTGTTCCATATACTGTATTAATACTAAAACATAGGGTTCATTACAAATACCATATTTGTATTCAGAAATAGTTCTCTCAATCTCATAATTTTGGTTTGTTTAGTTTGCAAGTTTTACATTTTAATTAACTTTCCAAAATTAGTTTAATGGCCACAGCTCACTCAAAGACAACTGCAGAGGTTGAAGTAACTAAACAAAGTTTCTAAACACCCCTGATGGTCACAAAGGCTTTTAAGTATCCCAGAAAGGGCGCAAATCGCGTCCTGTGCGTGAAAGGTTTAATACTAATATTGTGGAATTTAGTCGGTGGATGGTCTATTTTTACTAGAAAAAATAAACTTTGAACTTCTATAGGTAGGACACAACTTAGGATCATGTGACTTAAATGGCTTCAAACTCAGTGTGTCCAGGCATTTTGGCTCGAACGTCCCTTGATTTTGTCCCTGTCACTCTTTCAACTCTGGGGGAAGGCACTCGATACAGGCAGTTCTGCCTTTTGTCTCCCTCCCTCTCATAGAAAAAATATCATAAAGGGTCAATAACAGTTCCCGCCACTGCATTACAATCTCCCCCCTGCTTTAACAAATTCAGAAGTATATATTCATAAACTAAACTGCAGATAATTTCAATAATAAAGGTTCTAAAATTGATACCCCTTATAACTGCAGGCTTATGTATAGTTACCAAAACCTGAACCTTGGACAATACGATAGAGGGCTGACTAGTTGCTCAACATCACAGGTTAAGGGAAGGTTTTTAGTTTGCTCCCTAGACCTCAATCAAGAGATAAATGTGTACATTTTTCGGTAGAAAAATATCCCGGTCGAAGGCAGTTTCTTCCAAAATGACAGGCTTGCTATCGTTCGCGAGGAAAAATTAGATACTTGAATGGCATGACAGGCCTTAATATTGACACATTGGGCCGAAAGGTCTTGAAATCGTAAAACTAATGGTCGACCGTCATAAAATCTCAAACTGAGCTAAAAGATAATGCAGTGGTGGCTTTAGTTATTGACGTTGTACAAATAAATTACTAATACTGACCTAATGTTTCAGATGTGTGGTAGACGTCCAACCTGAGGGAGGGACAACAGACGATGAAGACTGGTGGCCAAACACCTCTCCATCACAACTCTGCACTAGCCATCATATCGGGTCTGTCCCTAAAATGTTTTAATACAATCTTATTATGAAAGTCTATGCAATGTGATATTTTGAAGTTTGTTCTATAAAGTCAGTTGAAATTACTAGACTTAAATTTGAGTTAGAGGCTAGCTATGGATGTTAAATTAATGTTTGGTGCCCTTTTTGCCTGAAGAATAATTGTCCTGGAGTTCACACAGGCGGCTGACTCCTGCCTTAGTGGACTTAGGCCTTTGTAAGACCTAAATACCGGTACCAAACTTTATGCCATATCCCCCAAAGTATGATTAATTTTGATGGTTTCACTCTGTGAGTGGTCCATGATCCCCTATAATCCTAAAATATTAAATCATTTGTATGCATAAGTGCGCGGAATTTCGATGCGAGTATCCTAGGTTCGAGTCCTTGGGAGTGTCACATATATGTGTTGATTTCATTGAGTTTAGAGGTGAAGTTGGTTGGTGGAAAACAAAACTTAATAAATCATAATTCTTAAGATGGGATTTGGCGACTTTCAGTTCAATTATTATCATGGCACATAAGCTAAGCTATTTTGAAATGTGTGCATCCTGTAATTTCGAAGCTAGTTTGTATAACTTTAAATTAGTCAAACTTCTGGTCAGATTAAACTATTTTAAGATAATAATAATGATAATGATAATAATAATAATAATAATAATAATCATAATAATAATAATAATATACTTTACCTATATTGGCCTAAGAACTTGAAAAAATATTTGGTTGAAGTAGACCAGTTTAGTCATGCCTAATAAACTTCAAAATATTTCATAGACTATCATAAGTGGTGGACAGGGTATAGGCAGCAGCTTTATCTAACCAATTTTAAGTATTTCGTACAAATGGCAACACTGATGTTTATTAAGTTATCATGAAACGGATCCTTCCCAAACTGAGATGTGGCAGTGGGTGACTGGTGAAAATTAACTAAATTCACTAAATTAACTAGACTCGGTTCCCTATAGGTAGGCAGAGATTTTTCTTAAGTAATTGTTTAGTTTTAATACACCATATTTTCAATATATCAATGCTCTAACCAGATAATTTTAATCAGCTTTGGAAGAACCACTGGGAATGAAAGGTCCAACACAGTACTTAAACTAAACCTCTATCTATGCCAGGCCTTTCCTAAGTTGAAAAAGTCCCGAGGTAGCAAAAATATAACCTAATTTGGCGTAATGTACTTGAAAGAACAAGTTTCCGTATGATCAGGTAAACAAAATTATTCACGAGACTAGATCAGTTAAGGACCACAAGGAATCAACGGGGTACACATTATATCTACCTTTAGAATCCAACAGGTCCTTCCTAAACTGAGTAAAATTGTCTATGGGTATCCAAAATAAAGTAAATAATCATAGTGACCCTATAACCAAAAACAAAATTACTGACAGGTATTTACTAAACTCGGAATCAAAAGAGCTTAAGATTATCCAAATTAACACTCAAACTCGGACAGCTTCTTTTTTAAGTTAACTAAAATCGTCTGGAGGTAGCAATGATGAAAAAAGCATTTGAGTCATCTGCTTAAATGGGTTATGGAATTGGGTAATATTATAATAGAAAATGATTAATACTACTGAATTAAAGTTTTCTACATCTGATTAGTGTTCACATTACGTAGCTCTTCAAAGATCCTGAGAAGTTATGTCTGTTAAAGTAACTTTGAGGAATATTTGCCTTGGCCATCTTGTAATGAGTTTCCCAGGACGGGTCTTGAGTATATCGAGGTTTAAGTGCTTATGTTCTGAGTGTGGTGTCCAGAGTTCGAATCCCGGGAGGGCCATATGCTTTAATTAGTTTATTAGAGTACATTGGGGTTTGTATTTTATAGTAATGTTAAAGAACGGGGTGTTACTTATATCAAAATCAGTTTGATTGACTAGACTATAAACTAAATATTATAGTTGTATATACAGTACAGTAGATAGACCTTCCCTTGGTTATTAGATGTACCTTTATTTCCTTAGATGGGTTTATCATTATTAATATGCTTTCAAAGGGTAACTTATCAGACTGTAATTATTCCTCTATGCATACGTTCTATAAATTCATAAGTTTGTATTGCAATATCAGTGTTGCCAAATGTACGAATTTCCTTTAGTTCGATCTAGAAAAATGCTGCCAGTTAGTCGAAACCAAAATAGTTCGCCCAAAATCCTGCTCAAATACAGTGCAATTATAAGTAAACTATTTTTCCTTGACAGTCTTCATGTACTTCCAATAGCCTGTGCAACTAGTAAGATTAGTTTCACGTCATAGAAGTGTCGGCGAACTATTTATATTGACTGTACCCTTGTTAATATTAGTATGTAGTCACTTCAGTCTTGGAAGTTAATACAGTAGGTTTTATACTAATATGCAAAACACTGGAGACTAAGAAAATTATAATTGAGATATACTATGAAACTTCATTGTTTTCACTCGTATAATGTGACTAATTGAATTGAATCTATCTTAGTTAACCTGCCGAGACAGATGTAAATGCCATTGTAGATGAACAATTATCATAGACCAGCTTAGAATAAACTCAATATCGGTCTAAAGTAACCCCACGTAAAATACTTTGCAAATTTGTCCTTCACTGGAGAACAATATACTAGGCCTCTAATGTAATTGGTAAAACAGGCTGCTCATATTGTCACTGTACCACTTGTCTCACTGACGAATAAAACACAGGCCATTGTGACTACAAAATAATTACCAAGGGCCATCCAAATTTTGATTTAATTTTAATCCTAGGTGGACTCGGATGTAAGCTTTTAGATGGCCTAGATGAGCACCTATGCCTTGTTTAAAACAGTTATACCCATGATTCTATCAAAATATCTGCAAATAGCAGTCTCCCCATGGCTAAGGACTGTAATTTCATTTATAAGTTGTTGCAATACTTAAAGTCAAGCCTACATGCCTAGACTCGTGATAAATATTAACGTAAATGGTTGTACTGTAAATTGGATTATTTCCTTAAGACTACTTCAAAGGTATTAAAGCCTATTCGTACAACTGATAAACTTTAGACCTATGACTCCTGTCTTTAGAATACTAGCAGTCCTAATGCTTTACTTGAAAGGTCCATTTGTTTAGGTAAATATTGATAACCGATATTAAAGTCTTTGATACATTTGTTCTACAGCTGGCATAGTTTTGTTTGTAGTGATTAAATCAATGTTTTCAGTAATCACATAAATTCTACAGGATAGTTATATAATCCTGTTTAGAGGAGTAAATTCAAACTTTAACCATTATTCTCCAGTGTTTGCCCAACTCTTGAATACTAGTATCAATAATTGCATTAACAATATGATAAGCACTTTACAGGAATTTGGTATAATTTTATACTTTACGATCTAATTTAACTAGTTATAATTAGTTTCATTGGTTAATTATAATTTAAATTTAATATTTCAATGATTTGTTTAGCTTTCATAATTCCATTAATACAGATCTATACTGTAATTGTAAAGTAAAATGTCAATCATAAAGTTGATGCACTGATTTGGAATATATCAAGGAGTGAATGAAGGGTGGCCTACTCTGATGGGCACACTGTTTTATATCTCCTCTTTCTTTCCTTTTCCTAGGGGCCTCTTGTTCCCCTTGACTTATTAATGAAGTTAGGTAGACTGACTGACTGACCTCTTTTTCCCATACAACAATATTTAGTTATGCTCACCGAATCGTCGCTGTTCGCTGCAATGGTGCCTCTCTCGACTCATGATGCTTTCGCTCCACTGTTGAAGGGTCCATTGATGCTGTGGCAGTCGTTGATGTGTGTCCAATAGTCGCTTTGCTCTCGTCTGTCCACATCTTGTTTGAATCCCACCTTTCAACCTGAATAAAGTCATATTCAATAACTAGACTCCTCACCATCCACTAATTTATGCTCGCACTTCACCACCTACCAACTCAAATGGAATACCGACAACTTCATACTGAATACTCCAGCTCACTCAATATCTCTCCATATCTCTCCATATATATTCAACACATAAACATCTTCATAAAGACAGATAATATACCAAACAAATCTTAGTCAAAACAGATCAATTTGTTTGACCAACCATAGCAAGCTCGCTCCTACCTCATCGTTAATTCCTTGTCTGTTGTCGATGTACTCGGTCTGTTGTCACCAGTTCTGCTGTCTGTTGTTGGCCCGTTCTGCTGTCGTTGTCACCTGTTCTGCTGTCTGTTGTCACCCGTTCTGCTGTGCCTAGCCTTTTCTGCTGTGCCTAGCCTTATCTGCTGCATCTGCGTTACTCCTACCGTGTGTCCTTCTTGATACCGTCTGCTCATATCCCATACTTGACACCGACGACTTCTTGACTGCTTCCTGACAATAAAATATACATTACAAATATATTCCTGACTTTTCTTATGTGTGTTTGGGGGCGTGTTGCAGGGAGGGTATTGATGTACCAGGGAAGGAGGGAGGACAATAGATTTAGCCAGAATACAGAATAGAACTAGTGTGCACAATAGAACAGAATAGAACAAACTAGGGCTGAAGGGAAGGTCTATCTGGGATGGGGATAGGATGAACTACCAGGGAAGGGAAAGGGAAAAACTCGTAGCGGGTGTGGAATGGTTATATAGGAGACTGAACGAAAAATAATATATAAAAAAAAAAAAATATCTCTCCACCTCCCGAGTCTTCCCCCCCCCCCCCCCCCAGGACCCCCATCCTACCCCTGGTACCCCCCATCCATCCCGTGGGTCCCCCTCAGGACCCCCCCCCCCACTCTACCCCCTCTACCACCCCCTCTACCCCCTCAGGACCCCCCCCCACTCTACCCCCCCTCTACCCCCTCAGGACCTACCCCCTCAGGCCCCCCCCCTCTACCCCCTTAGGACCCCCCTCCCCCCTTAGGACCCCCCCCCTTAGGAACCCCACCTCGACCCCCCATCAGGACCCCCCCCCTCTTAACCCCCCTCCGGACCCCCCCCCCCCTCCTTGAAACTCCTGTATTTCTGGTGCCT
The DNA here is from genome assembly GCA_032716605.1 of Paralithodes platypus. Taxonomy (NCBI): domain Eukaryota; kingdom Metazoa; phylum Arthropoda; class Malacostraca; order Decapoda; family Lithodidae; genus Paralithodes; species Paralithodes platypus. The sequence goes on from CM064499.1 coordinate 33,639,293, forward strand.
CAATATTTTAATCTTTTTACAGATGTGATGTGTTGCTGCGACCAGACTGAGGACCCTGGACCAATGGACAACGCTACCTTAATAAAAATAAAAAATAAAATATTTGACTATTGATTCCAACCTGTTGATGTAATCCAATATTGTAGATAAATCATATATATTTCTGATGGTTATTCATATTAACTTTGAATGCAAAAAATTAAACTAATTATTATTGTAATCCAATATCGCAGAAATATTTTTGGATAACGATTACCGAAATTAAACTGAAATCAATAAGAATAGCAAAGCCAATTAAACTAATATTAAAGGCTTAAAATCCAACTTAAATTAATTAATCTTAATTTTTGAATGAATAGAACAAACCATTACTACACAAAATACCTCGATAAATTGAAAGAAAACTTTACAAATTATTATAAATACAAATTTGAAATATTGGAATACATTGCCAGATAATAGAAACGGTAAGTTCACGAAACGAACTACAAAATAAAATGTCTGGGTGAGGGTGAGGAGGGATGACTGGGTGAGGGTGAGGAGGGATGACTGGGTGAGGGTGAGGAGGGATGACTGGGTGAGGGTGAGGAGGGATGACTGGGTGAGGGTGAGGAGGGATGTCTGGGTGAGGGTGAGGAGGGATGACTTTCAATACCTAATATATCTAGCTTCTTGGAGAGGTGGGTAGGAAGAGCTACATGGGTTTGGGATAAGCAGGCAAATAGCAATAGTTACATGGGATAGATTATGATAGTTACATTGGTAGATATACACCTGTTACATGGGAAGAATAGATCAGTAGATATATAGTTCAGGAATATATAGCTTAGTGACCCCAGTAATTACATATATACAATAGTTTACAATTACATCAAACATCATAATAATACTTAAATATATAAATTACCTAAAATAACATGAACAGTTCTATGGGATACGGCCAGTAAAAACAAATGCATGGGGGTACGAGAGATTGAATCCTAATTTGCACATAGCTCCAGTCACATAACTTTAGGATATCAATTAACTTTGGCATAGGCAATACTTTGATAGACAACCACAAGTCATATTGAGAACACTGAACACTACCAACACAACAAATATTAGAAAACTCCAAATAACTGCCAAAACACCAAATCTTAGAACACACCAAATCACTGCCAAAACACCAAATGCCACTGTCAACATACACTGCCAACACATCAAATTTCACTGGCAACACATCAAATATCACTGGCAACACATCAAATATCACTACCAACACTTCAAATAACACTACCAATTCAACACATTTCACTGCCAACACACATGCTTATTTATTGTACATAGCTCCAGTTGCATTATACCTTCAATGATTAAATTAACCAACACCTATACACCACTTGGCCAACACCACGTAATTACCAAGACCACTGAATACTGCCAACACACTTAATCACACTGCCAACATTTAGATTAAATGATTGTCAACTCTTATCTCTGCCAACAATCTACACTCTACTTTGCCAACAGTCGTACACGCATTTAATTGGCATATAACTACCTTACCCTAATTTGACCGTACACTTTTAACACCTAAACATACTTTCTCAAATAATGAATATATCTCTACCCTACGTTCATCACGTACTCTGCCAGCATTCACAAATCATATCGCACTTCCAATACACACTAATCACAATGCCAACCGACTTTCTCATTTTGCCAACATCCCTACTCCACTTAACACTACTTCACACCACAGGAAGAAAAACTTGCAATTATTCGGAGCCCCAAAAGCTGCCCACTATACATAAGCTAGTGTCAAAATTATTCAACACTACTTCATAAACAGAATAGGCTAGAATTAGGCTATAAACTAGTAGATAGTTAACATTATTATTAAAACACCGGCTTACCTCAGTACTGCCTGGTGGGAGAGGGAGATAGTCCAGGTGTAGACTATTGGCTGATGAACTAGATTGAACCTGAGAAGAATTATATATAGACAGCACACTTAAGAACATTGAAAAAAATATAAAAGTATTACTTAACAGCTTGGCTATTAAACAAAAGTTAAACTGAAATCAATGATTAAGAATTATAAAAAATGCCAACTGCATTGCCAATGAAACTATATTATAAGCTTAAAATCCAAAATAAATCTATATGAAAAATTCCCGAAAGCCCAATGGTTATTGGAAAATTAATAATTATAAAGAAAATTACTGTACATATAAATATTGGGCAAATAATGTAGTGAACCAAAAGTTATACTATGGTCACAAAGCAAGTTGGGTATAAAGTACTTTAGGTACGTAATATAAAAGCAAAACTTTGTTCATTTGTTATAAGAAATATAAAACTAGTAAGGATAATACAAAAATAACAAAGTATTAAAAGTACAGTATATGATTTTTGCAAGATATAAAAATGTATGTCCGACTCTGATCAATAAAATACTAAGTCTATATATTCTTTTTAATATCCATTATATTTTTGTTTCTCCTGTTATTTAAAGTTTATATACTGTATGTACAGTATTTTGCAAGATATTATACAAATGTATGTCTGACTGATCAATAAAATACTAAGTCGATATATTCTTTTTAATATCCATTATAAAAAAAATCTGTTTTTACAAGTTAATTATATTTTTAAGTTATATACTTTATATATAATTATTACTTTAAGTTATTCAAGTATAGTTTTTCTAAGTTCTTTTCATATTCAGTATATTTTCTAAGTCCATATATTGGAACTTAATTTATAGTTGAGAACTATTTTTTTCTAAGTTCTCTTCATATTCAGTATATTTTCTCAGTTCTCTTATGTGTATAGTTTCATATTTTATTTATTTTTGTTTCTAAGTCCATATATTGGAATTGTATTTATAATTGAGAACTAGAGTTTTTCTAAGTTAATTGTTTTATTTTATAAGTTCTCTTTTCATTTATTTTTTCTAAGTCCATATATTGGAACTTTATTTATAATTGAGAACTATTTTTCTAAGTTTTTATCAGTTATAAAAGTCATAGCTTATAATATAGTGATCAATAAAAGATAGAAGTTCGTTTTTTTTTTTTTTATTAAGCAAAGTTCGCGTGACAAAGACGATATATAACAATATTATATCAAGTGAAGTTAATAGCAAATACAGAGTTATGAATTCAAGTGATAGAATATATCATAAGTTACATTTAAGGCAAATACAATCATTATTGAAATTAAAGCAAAGCAAAATATTGAAGCTGAAGGAGGGAACCAACTCGGGGAAGAAGGGGGGGAGAGGGGACATCATCAAAGCAACAAAACTGTGAAGTAATAAGAAAAATAGCAAAGATTAGAGTAAAGGTAATAAAATCTATCTGATCTGAAAGGGAAAAATAGATTAGCCTAATCTAACACACACCATTCATACCATGCAACTACGACTACTTACTACGACTACATACTACGACTACATACTACGACTACATACTACGACTACTTACTACGACTACATACTACGACTACATACTACGACTACGACTACATACTACGACTACATACTACGACTACTAACTACGACTACATACTACGACTACTTACTACGACTACGAACTACGACTACTCCTAACCTACCCTCCCCTCCTAACCTAACCACCACCACTACGACTACATACTACGACTACAACTAACTACTACTAACTACATCTAACTACAACTAACTACAAACAAAACACAACTATCACTCCCCTTGAATCGTAGTGGCGTGGGCAGTCTCTAGCAGCGGCGGTAGAGTCCTAAGGCAGCAACCGGCAGAGTCCGCAGGCAGCAGAGTCCACAGGCAGCAGAGTCCAGAGTCCACAGGCAGCAGAGTCCACAGGCAGCCACCCCAATCCTGAAAAACAAGAAACAAAACATTAATTTGGGCAATAGATTGACAAGCGCTGAGATCATATAGAATAAATTAAACAATACTATGTTCACGACAAGTAGGCCAGTAATTAGTTTTGTCTTTGAATGTTCAACAGTTACATTAACATATGGAAATAAGATACTAATTATTCAGCGACGATTATGATGCATATTTCTAGTAAACTTTTTAACTTTCAAATTGTGGAAATAAAAACTGATTATTGGCCTATGTGTCATGCACAGAGTATAATGAGTTGGGCAGTAACTCACCCCAGACAGTTCGTAGGTTGTGGTGGCAGAGTCCATAGTTAGGGGAGGGTGTTGGTAGCTTGTGGTGTGTTGGTAGAGTCCATAGTTGTTGGCAGTCTCGTAGAGCTGGCAGAGTTCACAAGCAGATCCTGAAAACAAGAAACAATAAATTAATATGGGCAATAGATTACCAAGATGAGAGCTCACATAAATCATAAATAAAACTACTATTTTTCACAAATGGAATGTTTTTCAGTAATGAGAGGTAAGCAACGAAATACGATGGTAATTATCAAGCATCAATAATGAAAGGAATAGTTATCAACTTTCTGAGTATGTCTAATTATCAATAATATTGCGGGATATGTTAACAGTACAAAAGAACCGAGTTGCATTTAAACGTCTCTACTGAACTGGGTTGTATAGAAAACGGTAGTGCGCGCGTTGGTCCTGGGGCTGGCTGGCTGCCTGAGTCACCCAAAAACACCTAAAACGCCCGAAATCACCACGCCCAAAATAACGCTACAGCATTCTAACCTACACCAATGGATTTACCGCATCATTTTAGACTTTCTTTATACTTTTTTCTTTGCTGGACTTGCGTCAGATTCTCCAAATTTGCCTCCCCTGAGCCAAGAATCGAAATTTTCAGTCACAAATTTGAAAGTCCATTAACTTTTGCAATTTTCGAGTTACAAGGCTGAGACTTTGACAATGGGTAGTTCTAGTTGTTCAGAGAAATGCACTTTCTCAGATTTTTCAATTTGTATTTTGTTCGAGAGATATGAATAAATTAGTGCAGCTTTACAGATGAAACGTGAACTATACGTAAATGTGGTTGAAAGCAGTTGTTCCTTCACACAATTATGCACTTAATTATATATTCCGTTCTATATGAAAATTCACAACAGTAAGAAACTGTAATAACAAGTGAATAATGTAGATATTGAAGTACTTGGTGATCCACGCACTCTGGCTGCCTGGTGCAAAGTCCAGCTAAAATCGCCCTAATTCACCACGCCCAAATTAACCTACACTTTTCTAACTTATGCCATTCGATTTACCGCATAATTTAACCTTTTCATTAAACGTTTTTATATACAACTTGTCACAGGTTTTCTCTATCCCCATTCGTAAGTCCACAAATCGCACTTTTTTCAACAAGTCAGAATTCTTATACAATAATCTTGATCTCTGACCTCTCTGTAACTCAAAAGGGCCTAGAGCAAACTGGCTGTAATTATCCACACACCTATTTCTTGGTGGACTCTTCCCAAATGATAGAAACGTCAGCCCGATTGCTTTCATTAATTTCGAGTTATAAGCAGTTAAGGGGTCAACATTATTGTCAAGTTCGCTGGCGCTACCTATATTTGTATATGTGTCTTGATAGCGTAATGCATAGTCCGCGGAATTTCGATGTGAGTATCCTGGGTTCGAGTCCTCGGAGTGCCACATGTATTTGTTGACTTCATTAATTGAGTTAGATGTGAAGTTGGTTGGCATAAAAAATATAATATTTCATATTTCTCGTACTTGTTGAACATTCAATTTGTGAAAAAGAAACTCATTATTGGCCTACTTGTCGTGAACAGAGTATATATATTGTAATAAATTCAGCAGTAACTCACCCCAGGCAGTTGGTAGGTTGGGATGTGTTGGCAGTAGGAGGTTGGGATGTGTTGGCAGAGTCCATTATCTCGCAGTGTTGGCAGTTGCGTAGAGTTGGCAGGCAACAACTCAAATCCTGAAAAAGAGAAGAATAAAAATAATTAATAATCGATTAGAATATTCGACTACGAAATAGTTAATAGTACCGGTTCTAAATATTAGTAATAAGGACTATTAATCACTAAAATACGCGACTGAGAAACATTAACAAAAGTACGGATCTTTAAAATTAATTAAATAAAGACTAACCCTTTCACGCATATGACGCGATTTTGAGCCTATTGGGGATACTTTAAAGCCTTTGTTACCATCAGGGGTATTTAGAAACCTTTAGTTTAGTTACTTCAACCTCTGCAGTTGTCTTTGAGTTAGCTGTGGTCAGAAAACTAATTTTGGAGAGGTAATTATAAGAGTGAGAGAACTCAAATTTGTATTGCTAATCTGGCAACCTCTGCGTCATAAATGCGTGAAAGTATTTACAAACTGCAGGATATGTTGACAGTACAAAGAACCGAGTTGCATATAAATGTCTCTGCTGAACTGGGTTGTATAGAAAACGGTAGCGAGCGCATTGGCTGGCTGGCTGGCTGCCTGAGTCGCCCAAAAACGCCTAAAACGCCCGAAATTACCACGCCCAAAATAACGCTACAGCATTCTAACCTACACCAATGGATTTACCGCATCATTTTAGGCTTTCTTTATATACTTTTTTCTTTGCTGGACTTGTGTCAGTTTCTCTATATTCGCTTCCCCTGAGCCAAGAATCGACATTTTCAGTCACAAATATGAAAGTCCAGTAACTTTTGTAGTTTTTGAGTTACAAGGTTGAGACTTTGACAATAGGTAGTTCGATTTATTTCTAGAAATGAGTTTTTTAAGATTTAAAACAAAATTGTATTTTAAGAAAGTTACGAATAAATTAGTGCCGCTTTATTCATAAAACGTGAATTATACGTAAATGTGGTTGAAATTAGTGGTTTATTCACACAAATATGCACTCAATAATATAGTCCGTTTCATAAACACCCTTAACAAATAAATAATATTCAATAATAACCGAATAATACAAAAAATAAAGGACTAGGTGATCCCCAAGCTCCGGCCGAGTCTGGCTGCCTGGCCAATAACTTCCCAAAACGCCCGAATTTACTACGCCCAAAATTAACGCTACACCTTTCTAACCTACACCAATCGATTTACCACATCATTTTAGCCTACCTTCTCTACTTTTTAATTTGCTTTACTTGTGTCAGTTTCTCGAAATTCGCTTTCCCTGAGCCAAGAATCGAAATTTTCAGTCGCAAATTTGCAAGCCCATTTGTAACTAATTACCGGTAATTGGTAACATTATTTGCAAGTCCATTTGTAACTAAGTACCGGTAATTGGTAACATTATTTGCAAGTCCATTTGTAACTAAGTACCGGTAATTGGTAACATTATTTTGTATTTACGCAATGTGCTACTTATTTGTGCATTCTGTCTCAGATTAATCTATAACAAACGAAAAACGTAATATAAAAGAAGAACTTAGTATTAAAGTACTGACTATCCACGCACGCTAAACCTTGATTTTTAAACCCCTTGAAGCTCTAACGCGTTTTAGCAGATTATTTTGGCTATCATTAGACGATGTTATGCAGCTTAGGAATGATCTGTGGGTATTGAGAGGGTAAAGGCTATCTCAATCAACCTTCTGACTTCCATATACCTTTCCTAATCTGAATAAAATCGTCTAATAATTACCAGAAAACAAAAGAAATGCGTCTTGGATCTTGAAAGGGTTAAGTTAATGTGTGTGATTATCTATTTATCAACTCTGCGTAAGTTAGGAGGGTTGAGGTAGTCTTTTACCTCAATAATTCCAACAGATCCTTCCTAAGCTGTATAAAATCGTCTCTTGACAGCCAGAAAAACTGCTAAACTGCGTCATAATCTTCAAAGGGTTAAATTTAGCCTTATACCAAGGGATCAATAACTTACCTTGGGTTAGTTGTGGTAGTGGTGGAGATCGTACTGGTGGTAGTTGTGGTCGAGATGTTCTGCTGGTTGTTGTGGTGGTGGTGGTTGTTGAGGTAGTGGTGGTGGTTATTGTGGTGGTGGTTGTGGTAGTGGTGGTAGAGATCGTACAAGTGGTAGTGGTGGTGGTAGCAGGTGGTGGTGGTGGTTGTGGTATAAATGGCACTGGTACTAGTTTCGGTAGAGATGTTTATTTCATTTGATTTTTGTTTTCTCTTAACTGTAATTAACGGTGGTAGTCGTGGTGATGGTAGTCGCCGAGGTAGTAAAAGTAGTGGTTGTAGTTGTGGTAGCTGATATGGTAGTAGCCGTGGTAGTAGCTGTGGTGGTGGTAGTAGTAGTGGTGGTGGTGGTAGACATAGTTGTGGTAGCCGTGGTGGAAATAGTAGTGGTGGTTATAGTGGTAACCATTTTCGTGGTGGTAGTAGTTGAGGTGATTATAGTGGTAGTGGCGGTAATTGTGGTAGCTGTAGTGGTTTTAATGGGGGTGGTAGCTGTGGCAGCCGTGGTAGTAGTAGTGATGGTAGTTGTGGTATCTGGTTGTAGTCGTGGTAGCTGTGGTGGTAGTCGTGGTAGCTGTGGTGGTAGTCGTGGTGGTAGTCGTGGTAGCTGTGGTGGTAGTTGTGGTACCTGTGGTGGTAGTCGTAGTGTTGGTGATCTTCTTTCGGCTGTTTCTCTTAGGGGTCGCCACAGCAGATCACTCGCCTCCATCTCACTCTGTCCCCTGCTATCACACCAACATGTCCTCTCTCACTGCATCCATGATCCTCCTCTTTGGCTTTCCTCTTTTAGTTTTGCCTGGTAGCTCCATCCCAAGCATCCTTCTCCCAACATACTCCACATCCCTCCTCTGCACATGTCCAAACCACCTTACGGCTCAATCTCGCCTCTCTCGCCTTGTCCCCGAGCCGTTGTACATGCGCTGTTCCTCTAATATACTCATTTATAAGTTTGTCCATCCTTGTCACTCCCAAAGAAAATCGCAGCATCTTCAACTCTGCAACCTCCATCTGTGCCTCCCGTCTTTTTGCCAATGCCACCGTCTCCATCCCGTACACCATAGCTGGTCTCACTACCGTCTTGTATACTTTCGCTTTCACTTTTTCAGAAACCATTCTATAGCAGATTACTCCTGCTGCCACCCTTCTCCACCCACTCCGCCCGGCCTGCACCTTAGTGTTGGTGGTAGGTGGTAGCCGTGGTGGTAGCTGTGTTAGCAGTAGTCGTGGTGGTAGTTGTGGTAGCGGTATTGGCAGTAGTTGTGGTGGTAGCGGTGTTGGCAGTAGTTGTGGTGGTAGTAATGGTAGCTGTGATGGTAGCGGTGTTGGCAGTAGTCGTGGTAGCGGTGTTGACAGTAGTTGTGGTAGTAGTAATGGTAACTGTGGTGGTAGCGGTATTGGTAGTAGTCGTAGTGGTGGTAACGTTGGCAGTTAAGCACCAAAACCACACATTCTGGAAGGAAGAATTAATAATAATTAGTAATATAGTCAGATTTCTAAAACGTAAACAGTCATTAAATATTTAATCATCATGTATCGTTGGTCAAGACTACACTGCGTACAATAGTGGGAATGAAAAGAATAAAATTAAAGTGTCCATATTAGTCTAACCATTTAAAGATTGACATGGTAAAAGAAAGAGTAAATATAGTAAAGAAAGTAATACAGTAAAAAAAGTAATAGAGAATAAATAGTGCATAATAATCTAACCATTTCAAGTTATACTGATGGTAATAATAGACAGAAAGGTAAATCACCATCAGTATACTCAAATTATTGTATATACCTCTTCCATACCCTTCAATGTTTAACCCTTTGAAGATTAACTCTTTCACGCGTTTATGACGCAGAGGTTGCCAGATTAGCAATGAGAAATAGAGTTCTCTCACTCCTATAATTACCTCTCCAAAATTAGTTTTCTGCCCACAGCTAACTCAAAGACAACTGCAGAGGTTGAAGTAACTAAACTAAAGGTTTCTAAATACCCCTGATGGTAACAAAGGCTTTAAAGTATCCCTAATAGGCTCAAAATTGCGTCATAAGCGTGAAAGGGTTAAGACGCAGTTTGACAATTTATTTTGGCTATCAATAGACGATTTTATACAATTTTAGAAGTATCTGTGGGAATTTTTGTTTTTCTATGTGAATGAGGGAGACAAAAGGCAGAACTGCCTGTAGCGAGTGCCTCCCCCATAGTTGAAAGAGTGTCAGGGCCAAAATCAAGGGATGTTCGAGCCAAAATGCCTAGACACACGGAGTTTGAAGCAATTTAAGTTATAGGAGGGTAAGTGATTCTGGGAGAGAGTTCCAGAGCTCAGCTGTTGAATAGAAGAAAGACAGAGTAACGTTTCACTCTTGGGTTGGAGAGTTGCACAGAGTAGGGGTGGGATTGTGTTGCAAGACAGGTGCGGGTACCATGTACCCCAGTGGTATACACTGGGAGAGCTCTGAGGGACACTGATTATTGTAGTAGCGATATAATAGCGAGAGATGCAACATTGAGGCAAAGAGAGAGAGAGATTGCAGAGAGTTGGTGAGTGGACGGGAGTTAATGATACAAAAGGCTTTCCTTTTTACTTTGTCTAGGAGTGAGGTATGAGAGGACCCTCCCCACACATGTGAACAATACTAAATACAAGGACGCACTATGCCCCTGGACAGAGCAAAAAGCTGTGCAGGGGTAAAGAAAAAAGGCTAAGGCATCTCAATTAACCCTCTGACTTAAATACACCCTTCCTAATCTAAAGAAATTCGTCTAATAAAAGCTAGAAAACAGAACAGAAATGTGTCATCGTATAGTCAAGTATAGTCCCAAGGGTTAAGGGGAGGAAGACCGTTTTTCTGGACCACCTTCTCCCTAATGTTTAGCCCCACTATTTTTGAGATTATAAGACGTTCGGCTCATTAGTTTGGCGATTTTAAAACCTTTCGCCCCATTTTATTGTCAATTTTAAGAGCTTTCGAGCCATTTAGGTGTCGCTTATTTCCTGGCCAGTGATAGCGAGCCTGCAATTTTAAGAGGAATCGGCCTTCGGCCAGAACATTTTTCTACCGAAAAATGTACAAATTTATCTTGAAGGGGGGTCTAGGGGCTGTTTTTCTAAGTTTGATGGAGGTCTAGGGAGGAAACTAAAAACAATATACGAATAAATGAATTAATAGACCAAACAAACGGCCAGTCTCCCCTTTAAGAGTGTACGGTACATCAATACAGTGATAAAGTCTACGGTCCCTACACATACCGGTACCCCATCATTGTCGATGGTAATTACTATAGTTATGTCGCATTCCTAGCCAGTCAATATGGTGTGTAATTAGTTGTAATAGCAATGATGATTACTAGAACATTATTACAGTTATATCATTGCAATTAAATAACAAATTGTGTAATATATTACAGAAACATCATATTTCCTTTTCAGTATCGAGGGGGGGAGGGTCAGTGATGGATATGGAGGGAGGGTGAGAGATAGATGTAGAGGAAGGGAGGGAGAGTGAGGGATGGATGCATGGGGAGGGATGGACGGAGGGTTAGGGACAGAGATGAATGCAGTGGGGAGGAAGGGGTGAATGCAGTGGGGAAGGGGGGTGAATGCAGTGGGGAGGGAGGAAGGGGGGTGAATGCAGTGGGGAGGGAGGAAGGGGGGTGAATGCAGTGGGGAGGAAGGAAGGGGTGAATGCAGTGGGGAGGGAGGAAGGAAGGGGTGAATGCAGTGGGGAGGGAGGAAGGAAGGGGGTGAATGCAGTGGGGAGGTAGGGGGTGAATGCAGTGGGGAGGAAGGGGGTGAATGCAGCGTGGAGGGAGGAAGGAAGGGGTGAATGCAGTGGGGAGGGAGGGAGGAAGAGGGTGAATGCAGTGGGGAGGGAGGGAGGTAGGGGGTGAATGCAGTGGGGAGGGAGGAAGGAAGGGGTGAATGCAGTGGGGAGGGAGGAAGGGGGTGAATGCGTAGGGAAGGGGGGTAAATGCAGTGGGGAGTGAGGAAGGAAGGGGTGAATGCAGTGGGGAGGAAGGGGGTGAATGCAGTGGGGAGGGAGGAAGGAAGGGGTGAATGCAGTGGGGAGGGAGGGAGGAAGGGGGTGAATGCAGTGGGGAGGGAGGAAGGAAGGGGTGAATGCAGTGGGGAGGGAGGGAGGAAGGGGTGAATGCAGTGGGGAGGGAGGGAGGAAGGGGTGAATGCAGTGGGAGGAAGGGGTTAATGCAGTGAGGTAGGGGTGAATGCAGGGAGGAGGAAGGGGTAAATGCAGTGGGGAGGGAGGAAGGTGGGGTGAATGCAGTGGGGAGGGAGGAAGGAAGGGGGAAATGCAGTGGGGGAGGAGTGCAGGGGGAGGAGGGAGGTAGGGGTGAATGCAGTGGGGAGGGAGGTAGGGGTGAATGCAGTGGGGTGAAGGGGTGAATGCAGTGGGGTGAATGTAGTGGGGAGGGAGGAAGGGGAGTGAATGCAGTGGGGAGGGAGGGAGGTCACGGTCAGAAGCAATATCTATATATTTCTACTACTGGTTTTGAAGCACCAAATAGTTTGAAAATACTTCACAGCAACACCCTGTATACTATTGCATTTTGACCATGGATGTCTTTGTGTGTGGTGTGGGGGAGGAGTCGGTTGCTAGGGTCATGTGAGGGTTGCTATTGACGCGGGGGTTGCTAGGGACATGTTGGTTGGTTGCTAGGACTGTGTGGTAGACCTGCGCGCTGTGTGTGGTGTGGGGGAGGAGTCGAGATGTTGGTCGCTTGTCACTGCTCCTGGTCCGATATGCCCCCCATGCCGTGCTGTCTCCTTGCCTTGGGAGGAACAGTAGACCTACTGTTTCAAGGGACGTCTGGAGGTCTACTGGCCTTGAATACGTTGTTAACCCTTTCAGTATCCGAGAACACTTTTACCTTATTGTGGCTAACGTTAGACGACTTCATTCAGCTTTAGAAGGCCCTCAGGAAATCAGAGTTAAATTTCAATTATCTCTCTCGACTCCTACAATTCCTTCCTAAATTATATTAATTGATTTAAATCGATTGTATGTTCATATATTACATCCGTTGACCGTGGTTTGCATACAGTGAGGCCGGTGTGACTAGGGTGGGAGGCCGGGGTGACTAGTGCCGGTAAAACTAGGGGCCGGAGTGACATGAAATTGAAAAAAAAAAAAAAAAAAAAATCATTGGGTAGGCTATACTGAGTGATTTACCCTTCTATCCTTATATTGCCTTTACTTCGTCAATATTTAAGGGAGTAATGCTTGTTTTTTTTTGTTTTTTTAACTATACATTTCTATCTTTATTATTTGTTTTGTGTCCTCGCTAGACATCCATCAAGCTTAAAAAAACACACCCCAGACCCCATTCAAGCTAGACTTGTACATTTTTCGGTAGAAAAATATCCCGGCCGAAGGCTGGTTCCTTCTAAAATTACAGGCTCGCTGCTCGTTATCGCTTGCCAGGAAATAATCGATGCCTAAATGGCACGAAAAGTCTTAAAATGTACAAAGAAATGGGGCGAAAGGTCTCAATATCACCAAACTAACGGAACGAACGTCTTAAAATCTCAAAACTAATATGCTCAACATGAGGGAGAAGGGGGTCCAGAAAAAGCGATTACCTCCCCTTAATTATGTTTGGATGTTATTCTAAAGGTGCCGCCGCCCGTGAGAAGTATGAACAATATCTACAGTACATGGTATATAGAACAAAGCCAACCCCTACAGTCTAAAGTGTGTGTGTGTGTGTGTGTGTGTGTGTGTGTGTGTGTGTGTGTGTGTGTGTGTGTGTGAGATAGAGAGCGAGAGAAAGAGTGAGAGAAAGAGAAAGAGTGAGAGAGAAAGAGATAGAGAGAGAACGAGATAGAGAGACCTAGCACCCGAGAGAGAGAACGAAATAGAGAGAGCTAGCGCCCAAGAGAGAGCCAGAGAAAGAGAGCAAGAGAGAGAAAGAGAGAACGAAATAGAGAAAGAGAGATAGTGAGGGCGAGAGAATAAAAAACAGATAATAGAGAGAGAGAGGAGAGAGAAAGAGAGAGAGAGAGAGAGAGGGAAGAGAAAAAGAGGAGAGGACAGAGAGAGCGAGAGCGAGGAAAGAGAGAGAGAGCGCGAGGGCGAGAGAGAGAGCGCGAGGGCGAGAGAGAGAGCGCGAGGGCGAGAGAGAGAGAGAGAGCGCGAGGGCGAGAGAGAGAGCGCGAGGGCGAGAGAGAGAGCGCGAGGGCGAGAGAGAGAGCGCGAGGGCGAGAGAGAGAGCGCGAGGGCGAGAGAGAGCGCGAGGGCGAGAGAGAGAGCGCGAGGGCGAGAGAGAGAGCGCGAGGGCGAGAGAGAGAGCGCGAGGGCGAGAGAGAGAGCGCGAGGGCGAGAGAGAGAGCGCGAGGGCGAGAGAGAGAGCGCGAGGGCGAGAGAGAGAGCGCGAGGGCGAGAGAGAGAGCGCGAGGGCGAGAGAGAGCGCGAGGGCGAGAGAGAGCGCGCGAGGGCGAGAGAGAGAGAGCGCGCGAGGGCGAGAGAGAGAGAGCGCGCGAGGGCGAGAGAGAGAGAGCGCGCGAGGGCGAGAGAGAGAGAGCGGGCGAGAGAGAGAGAGCGGGCGAGAGAGAGAGAGCGCGCGAGGGCGAGAGAGAGAGAGCGCGCGAGGGCAAGAGAGAGAGAGAGAGAGAGCGAGGGCAAGAGAGAGAGAGAGAGAGAGAGAGCGAGGGCAAGAGAGAGAGAGAGAGAGAGAGAGCGAGGGCAAGAGAGAGAGAGAGAGAGAGAGAGAGAGAGAGAGAGAGAGAGAGAGAGAGAGCGAGGGCGAGAGAGAGAGAGAGAGCGCGAGGGCGAGAGAGAGAGAGAGAGCGCGAGGGCAAGAGAGAGAGAGCGCGAGGGCAAGAGAGAGAGAGAGCGAGGGCAAGAGAGAGAGAGAAAGGCGCGGGGGGGGGGGGGAGCGACTGTGTGTGTGTGTGTGCAAGAGAGAAGTGAGGGGTGGGGGGAGAGTATGCCGGATCACGTTATAGGACTGCATCATAATCATTGGAGCCCTAATCTAATCAAACAAATTATAGTTTTACAATTTATATACAAAATAAACTATATTGAGAACGAGTGGTGATCGTGGTGACGCGAGGGAAATTGGTAGGGAGTGGGGGTAGAGAGGGTGGAAGGTTGGGTGAAGGAGAAAAGGAGGGGGACACAGGGGGGGGGGAGGGGGAAAGTAGAGGAGAGAGGGGGGTCAGAAGACAGAGGTTGAGAAGAAGAGAGGAGAAGAGAGAAGAAGAGAGGAGGAAGAGAAGAGAGGAGGAATAGAGACGAAAGAGGATTGGAGAGGAGGGGGAGGAAAGGAGAGGAATGAGGGGGGGGGGGGGAGCAGGGATGGGAATTGTCAAGAAAGGGGGAGGGGGGAGGAGGGAGCGGATGAGGGGGGGGGGGTAACAGCGATGTCACCTCGTTTGCTAGTTTGTACCTTAAATTCTGAGTAAATGACCCCCTCTATATTCACACACCTCACGGACACAATGTACACACACCAAACAGTGCCTGGTATTATCTAAATGTCTTGGAGGTCAACGATATTCCCGTAATTACTAGTTGTTAGGATATTATGCAGACGACATAGCATACACGAACCGGCTCAAACAGTCTAAGTCCACAGTTTTCTTACATTACTCTTATAAATTACATGTATGACCACCTGTACATTAATAGAACATCAATAAACACGTCATATATACACGAAAAATCCCCATACACACCTTATATACGGTGAAATTCGAAGAGCCAAAGGCGATACGTCTTACTGCTACCAGTCGATCGTCGGCACTGAATAATGACGTCACATTCAAACACACCCGTCCCTACAATCCACGAGTCCTGTTCGAATTTTATTATAGTTAATTTATCAACTTCCGCATTACCTTCAGGATTAGGACGTTCTCAGCACATAGTCTGGTTTATCTTAGGTAATTGGAAGTTGTTGATAGCTGCATATAGGACTTGTGATGCAGGGATATTTACTTTAAAAACTGAAACACTGGTATCCATATCCACCTCACCGTAAAACAGATGAAGAGAAACTTCCGCGAGAGTAAACAAATATTTAATCATTCAATGTACAGTTGCCCACATGGATTTTGTACACACTTCGTGATTTTATGTATGGAAGGAAACTTAGTATGATTTAATTAGCAGTGTATTATCTTGTGCAGTACTTAATTCCTTCCTTCAGTATTTTAGAACGCATGCATATATTTGTATTTTGGCTACTATTAGACGACTTTATGCAGCTTAGGAAGAACGTCTACCCATTAAGAAGGTACAAATTATCTCAATTAATCCTTATGGCTACCATACGTCCTTCCTAAGCTTCGTCAATTCTTCAAAATGTAGCTGAAATCCAGTACAAAAGACGTCACCGGTACAGAAGGGGTTAATTTCTTCAGTATTTGAAATCGCATGCATTTATCTTTATTCTGGCTAGAACTTGACGATTTTGGTCAGTTTAGGACAAAATTGTGGGAGTTAGAAGATTAATTGAGATCAGTTTTACTTTGATACTATACCGTACATCTTTTCTAAATCGCATACAATTGTCTACTAGTAGCCAGAATATATCTAAGAAATGCGTCCTGATACTGAGAGGGTAAATATGATCAGTTAATGGGTTTATAGCAAATTATTCTGGTAATTTAACCCTCTGAAGATTATGACGCATGTTGACTGTATATTCTGGTTATCATTAGACGATTGTATAGAGCTTAGGAAGGATCTGTGGAAATTATAAGGGTAAAGACTATCTTAATTAACCCACTGACTTCCATATAATAGCGCATTATAGCGAGACAACTGACCTGGGTCACCCAGGCCGATTGTGGCCAACCCAGTCCTTGGCCATGCCAATACCACCTCTGGTCTTGGCCCTGCTCGGTCCCCAGAGCTGACTTTACCCAGGTACACCCAGTCCCGGATGACGCCAATGGCTCGCGAAATCAGCCACACAAGCCAAGATCTATAGATCTTGGGTCGATCAAGGCAGGACCTGGACCAAGACCACCTTGATTACCCAGGTACACCTTGGCCAACAATAATTACGATACCGGAAATGGACTCGGAGAAAATGGACAGGCCTGGGTGCGCCCAAGGTTTATAGATACAGTTCATATTGAACAACGAGTTTTGTCTTGGGAGTGTGTACACTCTAAAACACAAATCCAGGCCCTTTTACACTATCTAGTCCGACGTTTTGTAGGTTATTATATATTGCTTAATTTGTATTGAGAATTTTATTTTCTAGCAAAGTATTTGTCCCCTTGGATAAAAAAAAACTTTCCCAGACTTCCTTCAAACTAAATATCCCAGACCCCCTTCAAACTACATTTTTACATGATTCGATGGAAAACTGTCCCGGCCGAAGGCTAACTTTCTTAAAAGTTACAGGCTCGCTATCGCTCGCCCAGAAAAAAATCAACACCTGAATGGGGTGAAGCATAATAATATCGCCAAACTAATGGGGCGAAACGTCTTAAACTCTCTAAACTAATGGAGCGAAGCAGGGAAGCTCCAAAAAGCCTCCCCTCGGACCAAATAGGGTTATATCATATCACACCCAACCCTTGTATACCAGGTTCATGTGTTGGCTACTGTACCGCTGTTGTACATTAGGGGTATGTAAAGAGTAACTGAAGTGGCCATATTACTAGGCCATTTTAACTCTATTTGTTCCGAGGGGTCTTTTTGGACCTCTGTTTCGCTCCATTAGTTTGGAGATTAAAAGGCAGATTTCATTCATTTGTTTAGCGATAAGCCTATTAATTAAGATTATTCGCCCCATGCAATTTTATAAAACATATTTTTTTCTGGGTAAGCAATAGTGAGCCTGTAACATATATGAAATTGGCCTTCGTTATATTTTTGTTTATAACTTTAACATGAAGGGAGCCTGTGTGAAATCTTTTTAGTCTGATTGAAGTCTGGGAAGGCGTTTTTGTTAGCCTAGGGGACAAACTAAAATACATTGCTCGGAAATGGTAAGCAAGCAAAATCCCTAATGTTATGCCCGCACTTCCACAGAAAAACAGACTTTCTTCAGTAGCAATATTAGTTAACAGAGAAAAAACTACATCAGTCACCCAAGGAACAACCACAGGAGGGGCCGTTTTCTATGACGGCGCGGCCATTTTTTCCGACAGAGCGGCGGCGCCTACGAACACCAGGAGGGCCACTCATGACGCCTGGCACCAACACCAGTGCCAGTAGCCCCGCCCAGGGCCACACCTCTCTTATGTTTCGTAAACAAGAAGAAAGTTTTCCCCACACTTCCACCACCGGCGAGTCGGGGGACACCTCGACGACGTATACAGACTAATAACACACATAACAAATCCACTCCAACAGCTTCCTCTCTCTCCAACACCCCTTCTCCCCTCTCTACACTCTTCAGAAAAATAGGAAAAAGTAGAATGTAGATACGAGGTGCCGTTGTAAAGGCTTATCCCTCAATAACTTCACCTGACCTGAGGCAGGAAAAAATAAAGTGACTTACCCAAGAGAGAGAACATCGAGTACAACATACCAAAGCCCTAACTTGAATAGGCGGGATTCTCATCACCTCGACTCAACGATAATTTCTATTGAATCACACTCAATGGCATTTTTCTTGCGTTACTCTTATCGACCATTGGTACTGAGGCATGTACAGCGGCAATACTGTATGTCCTGTACTTTACACACCGATAATTTATCATGTCATACTCAGCGGCAACCCGCTCTGGGGAAAGTTTAGTGACGGCCTGTCCTAAACAAAACTCGCTGATAATTTATCGCGAGGCCTCCCAGCTGACCAGTGACAAGAGGGAGGAGATGGAGACGGAAGAAGAAGATACCATAGTAACTTCCTTTACCTTTAACTCACCTGTCAAGACCCATTCCCCTATCAGTGCTTTACCTCCTACTATTCTCCCGGGAAATAAAAGAAGAAGATACCATAGTAACTTCCTTTACCTTTCAGGGGAGGCAGACCGTTTTTTCTGGACTCCCTTCTCCCTAATGATTAGCCCCAGTAGTTTTGAGATTATAAGAACGGGGCGAGGGAACGCAAAAGTGGTCCTGGACCCTAAGAATAGGAACTTTAAATGTTGTTTCTGTTCGTGCTCTGTCTTGAGTCGGCCACCCCCAGCTATGGGGTATGTGCCTGAGTATATACTACTGCACTCTGATGCCATAGTATCAAGCCCAATCATGAATATTTCGTAAACCTCACCTATTTCTAATTACGAAAGTATATCTTTGGAAACGAATTTATGAATATAATTATCTATATATCAACTGCAAAACTATCTACACCTTGCATTTAATAACAAGTTCTGTCCAAAAATACATCTAGATAGTTACAATTACATAAATAAAAACACAGCAGGTCCACCATGGCATCCGAACGTAGGCTACAATACAACCCCCTGCATTCATTAGTAGCAGCAATACTAAAATTGAGGCATTATTGTGGGAAATCGTATTACCTGAGATTCGACAAAACAGCGCGAAAATGAAGTTTTTGCAAAGTCGACAGCTCCTCTTCCCTAAAATATGGGTCCAAGTTTATATCAATGTACTTCCCATGGTGTATGGATCCAAAATATATTTGTGATATAATTGTGCGCATTATAAATTTGGCACAATCGATTTGATTATTTTAAATTCAACTGTTTTGGCGAGAACAAAAAATCCAAGTTTTCGGGCCATTTAGGAATTTCTAATTGTTAGGGGTATATTTGGACTCGTGAGGACGTTGTAATTCCAACGGTATATAGTATTATTATCTGGGGGCACTTTCTGCCCCCTGGGTAGCTGTTCAAAAAGGTGTAAAAACGCTAATTCACCGATGGAATTTAGCCTAGGAATGATCGCATAGAATAACCCTAACTATGTTTCCAACGTACACCACAACCCCCTGGATCCATTAGTGGCAGCAGAATTATAATTGGGGCATTATTGTGGAACATCGTATTCTAGCAGAGTCGGGGGGGGGGGGGGGAAAGCTCGAAAAGGCACTTTTTGCATTTTTCTTGGGAGTTATTATGATATTTTGTTTACTTAATATTAAGGATTTTACTTATTTTTTTGCCATTTTCAAGCAATGTATTCTAGCTCATCCCCTAGGCTAACAAAAACGCCTGCCCAAGCTCCCTTCAAACTAAAAAAAAAAAAAAAATAGACTCTTCCAAGCTAAATTTGTTCATCGATGACTAAATGACTAAAGAAGTATATGAGATTGAGGTGGAGGGACAGAGAGGGAGAGGCAGACTGAGAATGAAGTAGGGGGATGGAGTTGAGAAGTATATGAGTAAAAGTGGTGTTGGGTGGAAGGAGGGGCACTTGGTCGATGTATAACAAAGAGGTATGGAGGCGATTCATTCATGGCCACCCACTCCTCGGGGATCACGGCGTCTGGCAATAGATAGATAGATAGATAAACTACAGATGTTGTTGCTCGTTTCACATAATTATGATTAAGGGGGTGATCTGCTTGTTTATCTCTCTGGGTTGTATTCATTCGGCTCCATTCAGCCTACTGTTTTAAGACATTTATCCCTATCTCGGTGTCAATTTTTTCCTGGCGAGCGATAGCGAGCCAACATTTTATGGAGAAATCCATGGAGAAGCCAGAGACATTTTTCTATCGAAAAATTTACAAATTTAGCCAGCTGTCTAACTCATTATCCAAAATATGATGGCTCGTTATCGTTCGCCAGGTATAAATCGACACCAGGATGGGGATAAACGTCTTAAAACAGTAGGCTGAATAGGGCCGAATGGATACAACCCCAGAGAGAAAAAAAAGCAGGTCACCTCCCTTAACATTAGACGATTCTATTCACCTTAGGACGAATCTCTTGGAATAAAACGAGTGATCCGAGTCAATCACCCCTCCAATTCCCACAGATCCTTCCTAGACGAAATAAAATAGTCACAATAATATAATAGTTTCTGAATAAAATCCGATTGAAAGAAAGAAAAAAAAATCACATCAAATAAATGCCAGAAAAATAAAATCCGATTGCAAGAGCTAAACAAAGTATCACATCAAATAATGGTCAGAAAAAATATTCAGATTGCTAGAGCTAAACAATAAAATCGCAGCTCTCCTTTGGCTGTTGCGTACGACGAAGTGCAGGAGTAAGCAGCAGTGACAACATGTAAATGCAAAGTTTAATAAGATAACAACAGATAACTGCAGTCCTGGCATCCTTCATGGCGTACCAGAAAGGCTTAGCGCCTATGATATCGAAGTGTTCCAAAGGACAAACTACCTCCGCATAGAACAGTAGACTCATAGCCCACTGACAGCTGAAGACACTCAACCCAGAGGCTAAACAGAGGAGCATCATTGGAACACGATACCAAAGAGTTTTAAAGGCAAAAAAAGTAATGCCCGTAACAAAAACTAAACCCTGTGTCATGAATAGGCGAATAAGCCCAGTATTTATGGCATATTTCAATTCTGGGAGACTCGATGCCAGTGTACTTTGTCAAAATGTCATCAAAGCTCGGCATTTCACTGCCAGATAAATGTTTTATCATGGTAAAGACAGAACCGATGAATTTTTCAAACTCGGCGGGTCTTTGTTAACACCCAGGATTTTGTCAACGGGAACGCCACTCTTGACTATCATAGCAAGGCCTCCGGTGATGTCCTCGGGTATTTCATGGATAAAAGTCACCTGGAGGTAGATACAGCCACTAAGATCTACAACCCACAATGCAAAAGCCAAAAGGCCAAGCAATGCGAAAAGGACTTTCCGTACAGACCCTATATGGGTCTTGGAGCTCACCATTTTGCTATCGGATAGTGAAATCGCGGTTTTGCCGTGGTACAGTGATATGTTATCAGAAACAATGCTCGATTTTCGGTGAAAGTCCATACGGATCACCAGTAATATATAATATAAGTTAAATAACACCACTTAGGAGTGCTTAAAACACACACTTTCCAAACGTGACTGATCGCTACCACTGCAAGAAAAACTTTTGACGACATTTACTGAAAATTTACTAAATTATCTTCTCTAGTTATCATCGAAAATACAATAACTCTCTTTACTTGATTATTCATGAAGGATATGGTTAAATAATTGTATTTTATATTTATTCAACTAATATATGTCAAATAATATGAAGAAAAGATAAATTGAAGGTTGGAATATTATACAAGAGCTATGTAATTTATTGTAGTCACCCTATAATTAAAAGTTTTCTATGGTTTAGATTGATAAAGAAAATGAATTTTTAACGTCAACTATGGTATTTATTAACCACTCCTTGCCTCCAGTCTCATGTACGTCATTCACATACATATACTGTATGCACACACTTACACTACATTTGCCAAAGTTAACCCTTTCAGTATTGGAGGACACTTTTTCCTCCTATTTTCTGGCTATTTTAGACGTTTTATACAAATTAGGAAGAATTTCTATTATTCTAAGGAATCAAAGGTGTAGGAACTATCTCAACTAGGCCTATACTCTTTAGCTCCGACAAGTTCTTTCTTAGCTGAATAAAATCGTCTAATAATAGCCAGAATAAACTGTCAAAACGCGTCATAATCCTCAGAGGGTTAACCTTTTCAATATATGAGGTCGCATTTATTTTCTGGCGATATTTATTGCGTCTAAATCTTCAAATGTTTAGACAATATTTTTCAGCTTAGGAAGGATATATGAACATCAGAAGTAATTGAGACAGTATTTATCCTTTTGACTTACACAGGTTCTTTTTAATCTTAATAAAATCGTTTAATCATTGCCAGAATTATCTGCTAAAATACGTGTAAATCTTCAAAGGATTAGATGATTTTATTCAGCTAAGGAAAGGTATGGGTGGCCAAATAAGTCGTGTCTCCGCAGTCATTACGTTTTGCTCGCTGTTTAATGTCTGTCAGATGTTGAATAGGGTGAGTAAAGATAGGAACATGTTTGTATATCTCACTCGAAACGATGAATTAATTCTTAGATAGTGCTGATACCAATTATCCATCGAAATATACTTGGTGCCGCGGCATCACTTATTTGGCCAACTGTACAAAGGAGTACAAAGGAAATCAAGCAACAACAGATCTAGTGACCCTTCTAGGCTGCTTGTCCTCCAAAACACTGAGGATCAAGTGTCCAAAACAGTGGTTTAGAGTGGGTAAGGGAACATTGGAAAGGGAACTACTGCCCTGGAACTAATGTCCGTGGCAGGATTAGGAAGTTAGTAGGGGACAGAGGGGTTAGTAACTGAGGGGGGGATAAAATAAAGTTATTCATTTACAAACGCAGTCAGTCGCGGGTTTGATGCGAGATATTTGTCTAGGCGGAGTTTAAATGAATTAACGGTGATGCCGTCTATAACGTCTCGGGGAAGCCCATTCCACAAGTTGACAACTCGATTGAAGAAGAAATTCTTCGATTCGATTCGTGTGAGTTAAAAGATTTACCAATAATTTTGCAACCGTTTCCCCGCGTGTAATTAGATTGGTCGATAGTGAAGTACTTACTACAGTTCATATTGTCGATGCCTTTGATGATTTTGAACACTTGAATTAAGTCACCTCTTAATCTGCGCTGGGTTAAAGGAAATAGATTTAATTCTCTAAGACGCTCTTCGTATGGTTTGTTCTATAGGCTAGGTATCATTTTGGTAACTCTACGTTGAACTCGTTCTAGCTTGTTTATATATTTTTGGTAATAAGGGCACCAGGATTGAACGCAGTATTCCAGAAGAGGGCGGACTAAGGAATTGTAAAGGGTTAGGATAACTTCTTTGGATTTATGCTCAAATGACCTGCCTATAAAGCCAATTATTTTGTTTGCCTTCTTAACAACTTCTGAACATTGTTGACTCGGATTTAGGTTACTCGATATTGTTACTCCCAGATCGGTTTCTCTGTTTACATTCTTAAGCTGAGTGCCATTCATCGAATAGTTTGCTTTCTCATTTAGGTATCCGATATGTAGTACTTTACATTTATCCGCATTGAAACTCATTTGCCAAATTTGGGCCCTATGTACATGGCAGTCATAGGTTTAATTGTAACAGTTGTATAAAATTGCTTAGTGTTAGGAAGAACATAATAACAAGATCGCCATGCTACTGAGAGAGTTCACTCTTTCAGTATTAGGACGCCATTTTCACTGTATTCAGGCTGTAAAGTCAGTGAAAATAGGTTGGCCGAATCTGAACGAGATGCGGAAATACACTTAGAGCCATTTTATTAAACCATGGTAAGAGCTTTCCCTACGATCTTTCCCGACCCAGATTGACCCTTATCGCTTACCTGTATAACGGTCAATCTGGGCCGGGAAAGGTCGTAGGGAAAGCTCTTACCATGGTTTAATAAAAGCTTTCCAGTCACTCCGCCTCACGACTACTTCGCCTCATGACCACTTCGCCTATGTCCATTACGCCTCACGACCAGTTCGCCTTGCCACCACTACGCCTCACTACCACTTCGTCTTGCGTCAATGACGCCTCAGCACCAGTTCGCCTCATGATTCAGCTTCCATAACACTTCGCCTCACTACTTATTTGCCTCATGATTTTACATATGTTTGTGCATATATGTATGCATGTATGTACAGTATGTAAGTTTGTATGCATGTATGTATGTATGTAATATGTATGTATGTCATTCAGAGTTGGGTCAGTTAAGTTAATTAACTTAACTTTTTCCGATTAACCAACTATTTTGAAAAATGGGTTAACTTAACTTAACTTAATCGAAATATCTTTAAATTAATCGTTAACTTCAATTAATTTCCGATTAATTTTCCTCTAAATCATATTTTCTACTCTGTGAACGGAGTCTGGGAGAGCAGAGCGAGGTGGTAATCTTCCGTATGAAGAAAGGTTGAAGAAATTAGGTTTACATTCGTTAGAGAGACGCAGAGTTAGAGGGGATATGATAGAGGTGTTCAAGTGGGTTAGTGGGATTAACAAAGGGGACATGACAAATGTACTAAAGCTCAGTGATAGCGAAAGAACTCGTACCAATGGTTTCAAATTAGATAAATTTCGTTTCAGAAAAGATATAGGCAAATATTGGTTTGGTAACAGAGTTGTGGATGGGTGGAATGGACTACCGGGTGCTATAGTGGGATCTAAAACTGTAGGGAGCTTTAAGATAAAATTGGATACGCATTTGGACGAGCAGGGTTGGGTGTGAAGGGGGATCAGCCGGGTTGGGCCAATCAGCGCTCTGCAGACCCCCATAATCCTGCGTTAATCTCTAACCGTTTTGGTAAGATGATCCTCAGGGTATTAGAATGTTGAGCCTATAATTGGGCTTTGTAATTGATTTGGGGTTGTGTGGGACAGGGATCTGCCTTGCTTAGGCCAATCGGCTTTCTGCAGACTCCCATTATCTTATGTTCTTATGTTCTTATGTAAATTCAACACTCCTGTGATAATGTATAGTCTAATCCTAGGATCGTCTTGTCGGAATAGTGGACCTTTTCCATATTTCCTTTGTCTGTTTCTTGCGGTAAAAGAGTTACAAGGAATAGTTAGTATCTCAAACACTTTGCAGTCCATTCCGGAGAGATACTCGAAGAGGAAAGAGAGGGATTATCTAGTGCACTACACTCATTGCAGTGTGCAAAATACCATCTACTCACTTCCTGAACTGTTCTACTGAAGAACTGTTTACATCTTTTGAGGGATTTTTTTTTTTCAATGGAACACATCTTGTATATAATAAAGTTTCCACAAATATTAGTGCTGAACCTTTTCAATTCTAACTTCCAGCCATGGTTGCGTGTTGTATTCATATTGAAACTAAACAGAGAGAGAGAGAGAGAGAGATTTCATTAGTAATTTACACTTAAATATTTTGATGCGATTGTATTATTTATTGTTGACCTATTGTTTCTAATGCAAAGATATGAATATACATAAGGATATGCAGAAATAAAGTAGAAATGTAGGAACAAGTTCAAACTGGATAGGACAATAGGAATCGTTGGTTGGGGGTGGAGTCAGTAGGATAATTAAGGAGGATTAGCACGGTCAAGAATGTCCGGATTTTTTTCCCATCAACTGGTGACTTGTCTAGTTGTTTCGGAGTTCAAGTTTCATTGTAATCCAGCCAACTATTTCCATCTAACGTTAGTATTTATGCTGATTTCTATAATACATGAGTTCCAAAATGCTGCAAGAAAAAAAAGGTTGTATAACTCGGTCCTAAAGTGAGGTAAAGTGGTCATGTGACTCGGTCCCAAGGTGAGTTAGAGGCAGTGAACACACACACACACACACACACACACACACACTACAATGCTGAGCAGAGAACAAAGACAGAAAATGCCGATATTTTATGGCTGAAAATACTTCTTACATTTGAACATAAAAACATAAGAACATTTGGCTACGGTATACCATATTCTTCATCTGGATCACGGACTACCCTTCCAGTATGAATGACATTATTCCTATTTTATTATTGCTAATTTCAGGTTATCTTATTCGTAAGACTTCTGATAGTCAAGAGGGGTAAAACTACCTCGAGTATCTCCTTCTGTAAAGTATATCTCGATGTTTTAGTTTGTCTATCATCAGACGATATTAATACGTTCAGGAAAGGCCTCCCATATTTAAAGAGTTAATTTTTTGCCTACATGTTTCAATACAATTAAAAAAATACAGATTATTGAGAATGGTAACTAAATAATCGTAGGGCAAGTACCAGAAGAGGGACTGAATATGAACCACGTGCCACACAAACGACTTACTGTACATAAGTGCACTGATTCCTGTATAAATGTTATGTCAACTACTATAACCTCAAAAGTCCTACATACGTATAATCAATTGTAATTTATTGAAATGCTAACATTGCTTTTGTTTCGGATTTGAATGCTCTGTAATCTTTCCATGTATGCATTTTAATTATCACGGTCCATTTCTTTATGTGTTGACCAGTTGACCAGCAAAGGTTGTGAACTATTTCACTCTTCTATCAGTATTACAACCTTCAGTGTTCTTCTCGGTTTTTCTTCTACTCGACAAACTCTCTCCCTTAATTAATCTTTCCTTCATCCTATGACTTAGACTGCTATATATTCCTTGTACCCAGGCATTTTGACCCAAATGTCCCTTGAGTTTGGCTTCCTGTCATTCTTTTGGCTTTAGGTGAGACACTCGTGACACTCAGCCTGCCGTTTGTCTCCTTCATACACACATAAGAACAAAATACTTATTGAAATGTTTTGCTGTCTTCCAAATTGTATAGATCTGTAGTATGAACACAACAAATTGTGATATGTTGTCCTGTCGTATATTTCATATGAATTGTTGTATATTATTATTTTCGTGTTTCTAATATCGGTATATGTATTGTAGATGTATACCGGTACATAAGAACATAAGAACATAAGAAAATGGGAGTCTGCAGAAAGCCGATCGGCCCAAGCAAGGCAGATCCCTGTCCCACACAACCCCAATTCAATTACAATGCCCAATTATAGGCTCAACACTCTAATACCCTGAGGATCATCTTACCAAAACGGTTAGAGATTAACGCAGGATTATGGGGGTCTGCAGAGCGCTGATTGGCCCAACCCGGCTGATCCTCCTTCACACCCAACCCTTCTCGTCCATATGCTTATCCAATTTCATCTAAAGCTCCCTATCGTTCTTGATCCCACTATATCACTCGGTAGCCTATTCCACCCATCTACAACTCTGTTACCAAACCAATACTTGTTGTTATTTTCAGTCAACTTCAAATCGCTTAATAGTCAGACAAGTTTGAAGTTCGAATTAGACGCATTGTATAAGAATGTGTACAGTACATTACAGTTGTAAGGAAATAAGGCAATCCAGTAAATGTCTTTGATTATGAACACGCTCTTAAAGTAGTTTATTGTAGTTAAGCCTAAAACAAAATTTGGAGGTTAGGAGTTTAACGTGGACATACCGGCATGTAATACAATGAAAACTGATAGTCAACATTATGTGAAATGCATTTTTTTTTTTTTTTTTGCTAGCTTAATATCCATCGATCTGGGTGTCCATTATCTCGCAATACCTTTACCTGACCTGATTGACGAGACGAGTAATTTAGCCAAGTGAGATGAGTTCTAATATCTACTATAATTATACAATATATGATTGATTGTAAATCCCCTGAAACAGTCCAAGAAAGAATAACAAACATTATATAGATATATATTTTGTCATGGAGGAACTTATAAAAGTTTTTGCTTGCATTCATCAAAATGAGTAAATTTGGAGGGGAATGATAACAGACTTAAGAGATAACTGACACAGGGATACTAAATTGTGTAAGGACATTGAGTAATGCTAATTATAATATTATAGAAAGTTTAGCTTAATACATATACAAATAGATGTTTGCAATCACAAGTTGAATAACTTGTACAAATAACTATAACAGAAGCAGAAATTCAAGTTTAGGAAGCTTGAAAACTAAAATGAAAGGTAGAGTTAATTGATTAACTTAACCGATTAACTTTTAAAATTAACTTAACTTAACTAGTTAATTCACAAATTCGAGTTATCTTAGTTGATAAAATACTATAATTAACTTAACTTAACTAGTTAATTTAATGAGTTAATCGACCCAACTCTGGCTATGTATGTATGTTTGTATGTGTGTGTGTATGTATGTGTGTATGTATACAGTATATGCATGCATGTGTGTATGTATGTTTTAATGTATGTACGTATGTGCAGTATGTATGTATGTATGTATGTATACATGTATGTATGTATGTATGTATGTATTTTTTGTCTTTCGTCGTGCTTATTTCGGCCCTTGACCGAAGTAAGCATGGGGCATGAACGGCTTTACCCAAGGAGGTCCTCTGATCCCACTTTTAGTCCATCGCTCGGGGCACAATATCGTGGTCAGGGTGGTCGGTAGCCCATCATTAGGGTATGTCATTTAGACTAGGTGGAGTCTCACGAGTGCTTGACCCGACATTATTTCAGGCAGTTGTAGTCTGCTATCTTTTGCGCAAGGTTGTATATTATTATATATTAGTTATATATGACCTCTAACCGCTTTGGTGAGGTCGGTCCTCATGATATTAGTGAGCTGGGTCTATAATTAGGCCTTGTAATTGTGGTTGGGTGTGACGGGATCTGCCTTGTGGTGGCTAATCAGCTTACTGCCTACTCCCATTTTCTTATGTGCATATATATATACTGTATATAATTATATATAATTATATATATATATATATTTTTTTTAAAGTCAAGTAATCCTGAGAAATAACAGGGGGAAGGCGGGTAGGCATGGCGAGCCGCTGGCTAATTAGGAAATGGCGGGTGGAGATCCAAAATCACCGATTTGCATGGGCCCAAAGGTTTTTCGACCAAAATATTTTCGATTCTGGGTGAATGGCTGGGCTAAAATAAAATCTACGAGCATGTCTAGAAGCAGCTCGGCCAGAAAAAAGGAATGGCACCAGTTATAATTCTCTAGGACTTATAGTTTGGGCTACAGAGGACTTTTAAAGTCCAAAAAACGGTCCCCTGGGCCCTCCAGGAAGCCCGTCAAAATCGAAATCCTAAACTAATGGTCCGATTTTAATTCTGTTTGCGTCATTCGATTCAGCTTGCCAAAGTGTACTTATGGTATAAATTTAAATATAATCCGTACATAAATAACTCGCTTATGGAGTTTTTAAACTTTAAAATAGGCCTCTTGGGCCTAATAAATGGTCAATATTTAACAAAATAATTACACCATTGAAACCGCAACGGCGAGACGAATCCAAATATGTAATAATATTGACAAGTCAAAATTGGACCAAAATCACCGATTTGCCTGGGCTTAAACCCAAGGTTTTTCGACCAAAATAGTTTCGATTCTGGGCGAATGGCTGGGCTAAAATAAAATCTACGAGCATGTCTAGAAGCAGCTCGGCGAGAAAAAAGGAATGGAAAAAAGGAACTAATCCTACAAGGCTACATCATTAGACGATTGTATACAGCTTAACCCCTTCAGTACCGGGCCGTCCTTTTTCACTTTATTGTAGCTACTATTAGACGATTTTATTCAGCTTAAAAAGGACCTATAGCAATTAAGAGGCTTCGAACTATCTCACTTAACACTTTTTACTACAACAGATCCTTGTTAAACTGCACAAAACCTTCTATATCTAGCTAGAGTGAAATTAAAAAGACGTCGCCGGTACAGTACGGGTTAAGAAGGAACTCTGGGAATTCAAAGGGTAAAGACTATCTCATATAACCATCTGATTTCCATATACCCTTCCTTATCTGAATAATATTGTCTATTAAAAGCCAGGAGAAACTGCTAAAACACGTCATGATCCTCAAAAGGTTAATTACCGTCTGACTTCCACAACTCCTTCCTAAGCTAAAGAAAATCATCCACTGATAGCCAGAATAAAAGGAAGAAATACACCCACAAATACTGAAGAGGTTAAGGGGAGAGGGGTCGCTTTGCTGGTCCCCCTTCTTCCTCATGCTTAGCCCCTTTAGTTTTCAGATTTTAAGACGTTCGGCCCATTAATTTGGCGATTTTCACCCCATGTCTTTGTCAATGTTAACTTTTCGTGACATTTTCCTCCTAGCGAGCGATAGCGAGCCTGTAAATTAAGAGGAACCAGCTTTCGGCCGGGACATTTTTATGTCGAAAAATTTACAAATTTATCTTGAAGGGAGTCCTGGGCAGGTGTATTTTTAAGCTTGATGGAGGGCAAGGTGGGAAACTAAAATGATAATTAACCCCTTGAAGCTCTGACGCGTTTTAGCAGTATATGTTGGCTATCATTAGACGATTTTATGCAGCTTAGGAAGGATTTGTGGGTATTAAAAGGGTAAAGACTCTCTCAATCAACCTTCTGACTTCCATATACCCTTCCTAATCTGAATAAAATCGTCTAATAATTACATAAATGCGTATTGGAGCTTGAAAGGGTTAAAAGAAACATAGATGAGCCAATAAATACGCCCGTCCCCCCTTAACATAATAGTTATACTTACAAAAACTACAATAGGAAATACACAGAAATCTACACTGAAGAAAACGGTATATTAACCCCTTCTTAAAGCCGGTATCACACGAGCGTTTTTTCCCTCAACATTTATACTCAACACTGGTCTGGCAGCTTATGAAGTCAACATTTAACACATTGCTGTCACCTACATTGATCTATCATCAGTCTAGTTTCCGATACCAGTGCAAAATATTTCAGAAATTTTGCCAGAAATTTTTTGATCATCGAATGTTGACTATAAAAGCTCTCGTGTGATACCGGCTTTACCGGCGACTTCTTCTTATTTATATTATAGCTATATTTAGAGGATTATATGCAGTTTAACCCTTTGAAGCTCTGACGCGTTATAGCAGTTTATTTTGGCTATCATTAGACGCTTTTATGTAGCTTAGGAAGGATCTGTGGGTATGGAAAGGGTAAATACTATCTCAATCAACCCTTTGAATTCCGTATACCGTTACTAATCTGAATAAAATCGTCTAATAGTAGCCAGAAAACAGAACAGAAACGCGTATTGGAGCTTGAAAGGGTTAAGGAGGATCTGTGGTAGTAAAAAAGAGTTAGTTAATTAGTTCAAAACCTATTAATTGCTGGAGGCCCTTTTGAAGCTGAAAAATATCGTCCAATATTAGCCAGATTAAGGGGGGTGATTTGCTTTTTGTTATTTCTGTCCTTTTCTCTTTTTCTCTGGCTTGTATCCATTCGGCCCCATTCAGCCAACTATTTTAAGACTTTTATCCCCATCTAGGTGTCGATTTCTTCCTGGCGAGCGATAACGAGGTGAAGGTGAAGGTGAACGATATTATGCAGTTTAAGAAGGACCTGTGTTATTCAGTGGGTTTAAGGGGAAGTTAGTCGCTCTTTCTGGACCACCTTCTCCCTCATGTTTAGCATATTAGTTTTGAGGCTTTAAGACGTTCTTTCCATTAGTTTGGCGATTTTGAGACCTTTCGACCCATTTCTTTGTCAATATTTAGACCTTTCGTGCCATTTAGGTGTCAATTTTTATTCCTGGCGAGCGATAGCGAGCCTGTAACTTCAGAAGGAACCGGCCTTCGGCCGTACATTTTTATTTACCGAAAAATGTACAAATTTATCTTGGAAGGGGATCTAGGGGGTATTACATTAAGCTTGATGGAGGTCTAGCGAGGAAACTCAAACAATAAATAAATAAATAAATATATAGCCAAAAAACCAAGCACTACCCCCTTAACCCCTACAGCACCGGTGACGTCCTTTACATTATATTCTGGCAACTAGTAAACAGTTTGGTCAGCTTAGGAAGGATGTCTATCCGTTAAAAGGTTATAGACTATCTCAATTAATCCTTTTAGCTACCATATTTTTTGTTCTATGTGAGTGAGGGAGACAAAAGGCAGAACTGCCTGTAGCGAGTGCCTCCCCCAGAGTTGAAAGACTGACAGGGAAACATCAAGAGACGTTCGAGCCAAAATGCCTGGACACACGGAGTTTGAAGCAATTTGAGTTATAGGAAGAGGGAAAGACTGATTCAGGGCGAGAGTTCCAGAGCTCAGCTGTTGACTAGAGAATAGAAGAAAGACTGAGAATAACGTTTCACTCTTGGGTTGGAGAGTTGCACAGAGTAGGGGTGGGATTGTGTTGCAAGAAGGGTGCTACGTGCTCTACGAAATGGGGGCGGTATACAGTACACTGAGAGAGCTCTGAGGAGCACTGATTATTGTAATAGCGATAGAATAGCGAGAGAGATGCAACATTGCGGTGAAAAGAGAGAGACTGCAGAGAAATGGTGAGTGGACGTGAGTTAATGAGACGGAAGGCTTTCTTTTCTACTTTGTCTAGGAGTGCGGTGTGAGAGGATCCTCCCCACACATGTGAACAATACTCAATACAAGGACGCATCTCAAATAAGGCTATATCATTAGATGATTTTAAACAGCTTAGGAAAGATCTTAGGGAATTTAAAAGAGTTAAGACTCTCAAATAAGGCTACATTTTTAGACAATTTTGTACAGCTTAGGAAGGATCGCTGGGAATTTCAAAGGGTTAAGACTACCGGTATCTCAAAATAATAAGGTTACATCCTTATACGATTTCGTACAGCTTAGGAAGGATCTCTGGGAATTTCAAAGGGCTAAAGACTATCTCCACAATTTTATACAGCTTAGGAAGGATCTCTGGGAATTTCAAAGGGTTAAGACAATCTCAAATTAGGCTACATCCTTAGACGATTTTAAACAGCTTAGGAAGGATCTCTGGGAATTTCAAAGGGTTAAGACTATTTCAAATAAGGCTATATCCTTAGACGATTTTAGACAGCTTAGGAAGGATCTCTGGGAATTTCAAAGGGTTAAGACTATCTCAAATAAGGCTACATCCTTAATAATATTAATTATATTAATAATATTAAAGAAGATTACTGTAAGATGTAGAAATATGTACAGTAGTTACTTCATAATGAACAAATATGCAACGTTTTCCTGTTTGTCTACTC
The DNA here is from genome assembly GCA_032716605.1 of Paralithodes platypus. Classification (NCBI taxonomy): domain Eukaryota; kingdom Metazoa; phylum Arthropoda; class Malacostraca; order Decapoda; family Lithodidae; genus Paralithodes; species Paralithodes platypus. The sequence goes on from CM064499.1 coordinate 33,672,545, forward strand.
TAATTTAGCATATAATTTAATGCACCGTTTACATATAATATATAATGATAAAACAAATCTGATACACACTTGAACACAAAACTCCGAGCTAATTAGAGCAATTAATTAACATATTTAGTAAAATATTCATATACAAATAACCGAAAATAATTGTCGATTATGAAACCTAAGTATTGCTATTGAGACCATCCTGAAACCATCCCAACAAGTCTGGACCAAACCGGACCTATCCGAACGTAACCTAACCTAACTAAGCTGAGCTGGGGGCCAAGAATCCTTTTCCTCGAATTGTATGATTTTGTCAATTATCGCCTAGAGACGTGTACACATACTTTGCTGGTCTAATTTTCGACGCTGAGTCCGAATCTGCCTCTAGAATTTACCTAGCTCTACAGATAGCTAAGATATTAATTATAGAAGTTGGCTAGTTCCCAGTCACTGTTTTCTAAAGGGGCCTTCTCCCTGCCTGGCTGTGCGTTCGTACGTGTGTTACAGCCAGTTTCTTGAAATATTCATAAACAAATAACTAATCATAATTTTATAATGCAGTTTTCGACGCTGAGTCCGAATCTGGCTTTATAATCGATCTATCTCTACGTATAGCTAATATATTGATCATAGAAGTTAGCCCAGTTCCAAGTCACTGTCTTCTAAAGGGACCCTCTCCCCGCCTGGCAGTGTGTTCGTACGTGTGTTACAGCTGTTTCTTAACATATTCATACAAAAATAACCCAACATTATACTCGATTATAAAACCTAAGTTGACCTATTGGCACCATCCTGAGCCCATCCTAACAAGTCTGAACCCAGCCAGACCTATCCGAACAACCTAACCTCATTGCCCTGATCTGGGAAGCTCTACAATCCTTTTGCCCGAAAATGTGATTTTGCCGATTTTCGCAGAGAGACGCCAAAACATAGTTTTCTGGGATAGTTTTCGACGCTGAATCCAAATCTGCCTTTATAATTGACCTATCTTTACAAATAAAAACGTTATTGATCATAGAAGTGGCTCGGTATTATATCGAGTTTTGGGCTAATTATTTTTCATAATGTGGAATTAATTATGATTGTTTGTGTGTGTGATACTTATATCAACATCTAAAACCTAATTCTACTTAAAATACATTAAATTTTAGTTATTTTTTGCTTAAAAAACACCATTTAGAGAAAATATTTATATAAAATAAACCATAACACAATTTAGTATTTGAAAACCCAAGTTAAATTATTGCAACCCTTCTGAACCCATCCCAACAAGTCTGAACCCAACTGGACCTATCTGAACATAGTCCTGCTTTTTGCTCTCCTGTTCTCTCTTTCTCTGGCTTGTATCCATTCGGTCCCATTCAGCCTACTGTTTTAAGACGTTTATCCCCATCCAGGTGTCAATTTTGTACTGATGAGAGGTAGCGAGCCAGCTTATTTTTTAAATGGTTTTGACAGCAGGCTAAATTTGTACATTTTTCGATAGAAAAATTTCTCCGGCGCTATCGCTCGCCAGGAAGAAATTGACACCTAGATGGGGATAAACGTCTTAAAATAGTTGGCTGAAAGGGGCCGTATGGATACAAGTCAGAGAAAGAGAGAAAAGGACAGAAATAACAAAAAGCAGGTGACCCCCCTTAACCCTTTGAGTACCAGCGACGGGTGTTATAATGTATTCTGGCTGTATTTAGACGATATTATTCAGCCTAGGAAGGACCTCTAGCACTAATAACGCTTCAAACTATCTCAACCAACCCTTTTAAGTACCACAGATCCTTCCTAAACTGCATACAATCGTCAAAATGTAGCTAGGATAACATATAACACACTTCGCTGGTACTCAAAGGGTTAAGGGGGGTGACCCTCATTTTGTCTCTCCTCTTCTCTCTTTCTCTGGCTTGTATCCATTTGGCCCCATTCAGCCTACTATTTTAAGACGTTTATCTCCATCCAGGTGTCGATTTCTTCGTGGCGAACGATAGAGCGATTGTATGGAGAAATCTAGCTTTGCCGGAGACATTATTCTATCGAAAAATTTCGAAATTTTGCCTGCTGCTGGCTCGCAACCGCTCGCCAGGAAAATAATCGACACTAGGATGGGGGTAAAAGTCTTAAAACAGTAGGCTGAATGGGGCCGAATGGATACAATCCAGAGAGAGAGGGAGAGAGCAAAAAGGAGATGGGCCCCCATAACGTTGATAATTTTGGGGCCCAGATGCAAGGCAGGTTAACCCCTTCTGTGCCGACGATGTATTTATAATTTTACTCTACCTACTGTATATTTAGAAGATTTTGAGGAGCCTATCAAGGGTCTGTGGTAGTAAAAATAGTGGAATGAGATAGTTCGAAGCCTGTTAGTTTCGGGAGGCCCTTTGTAAACTGAATAATATCGTCTAATAGTAGCCAGAATAAAGTTAAAGAGACGACCCCGGTACAGAAGGGGTTAAAACAATGAAGCCAATAAGAATATAGCGAACACATTAGAAAGAGATACCGGTACAGTATATATATATATATATATGTAGGCCTACCGTATATACATATATTATATATATATATATATATATATATATATATATATATATGAAGGCCTACCGTATATACATATATTATATATATATATATATATATATATATATATATATATATATATACATATATACAGTATATATACAGTATTCATATACAGTATATATATGTTTATATTACACATCATACAATGATAGCCTATTAGTGATTTAACTTTATATGTGAGAATTTAGGTACCAGACACACATACACACACACACTCCCTCTCAAACCAATCCTATGAAATAAAATGTTGCCAGAATGCTCAGCCTCTCAAACCCTTTCGATCAATCCAGAAACCATCAGTCTATGCCTACTAAAATTACTCTTAATGAATGTACTAAGCCACAACGGGATGTATTTTGCAGAATATATATACTGAGATACCAAGGCTTCAAATGCCTATGTAAGGGTAAAATACGGCATATTTGAGATGCTGGGATGGGCTGTATGCAATATCTACTCTTGTATAAAATTAATAGCTATTGTCTCACCCTGCAAGTTGAACACAATTATCTGGCTGCCTCCTGTAGTGCTGTGTAGGAAAACCAAGGCTGAGAAAGACCGAATATTGCCGTACGAAGGTTAATAAATCCCGAGATGCCAACCACAACACTCTCACTCACCGTTCCAATACTACTATCTCCTTGCATTTCTCAGATTTACCCAGGGAAGCTGAACGATATATGTCGATAAACCGCCGTCGAAACATTTATGAACGCTTCGTTAACAACCGAGACGATCACGAGTGAATAGTTCGAACTTTTGGTCGAAGGTTGCTTTCCAGGCAGGGCTAAAACCCTTGATGAAACAATACCGTAAATTCCAGGGTTGTTTGCGCAATTTTCACCCACTTAGAGGCATCTTTCAGAGCTCTCTTGGTAACCAAATGATGCAGAATTGTTTTCTCTATCCAACGGTATATAAAAAGTTAAAAATTGTGCCAGTTTTGTGTCCTTTTTATCTATGAACGATGTCTAATGGGAATTTGCGTGGACGAGAGTTCTGGAAAAATCGATGCACTATGAAACGGAAAATTTCCGAATGAGATAGGAACATGGTTTATTCAAAGTTCACATGATTCGTTCAAAGCACCTGAGTGAAGCAAAATTCAGAATTCTAAAACTAAAATTCAGATTACTGAAAATCAAATGCTCATTTCTAGTTCTTCTAAACACAATTATACTTCGATTAATTTGATAACTGGGATTGCTGTGTGATAATTGGGGATATAGTAAATTGGCCAACCTATTATGTTTTCGAAATAATCACTCCTTGAGGTCACCCTAATTTAGGTTTTACCCTTACCCTAATTTTGACACAGTAACAGTAAATCATCCATGGACTAGGAATGAATGTATTGAATACGCCCAAACTTATATCTCAAGTACATCACAAACCCCTGGATCCATTGGCAGCATCAACATTTGTATTGAACCATTGTTGTGGATTTTCCAACTTAAGCCACTCCCGAAATTAGCTCCAAACATGCACATTTTGATCATAACGAATTTTGGCAGTTTATTCTGGCTACCATTAAACGATTTTATACATTTTAAAAAGTCTATTGCAATTAGAGGTCAAATCTATCTTGATTATTCCCTTGACTCCCACATATACTCTGAAAACTTAATCAGTCTATGCCTACTAAAATTACTCTTAATGAATGCACTAAGCCACAACGGGATGCTACAAGCTTATATGTATTTTGCAGAATATATATACTGAGATACCAAGGCTTCACCTTAATATTAGCTCGTATAATTTAAAAGAATGTTTCAAGGTATACTGAATAGATTATCAAAAAACTCCTTCGGCTACCATTTACACAACCTTACCAAGTCTGAATAAGCCACCATGATGAGGTACACGTCCAGTACAGTTGGTGGTCATCTTTTCCATTGAGATTGGTCGAACTTGTGGCTCAAAAGATAACATTGATCATGATGATGAAAATATATTATTGCTCAGGACAAAATGTATAGTAAGGCCTATGCTTCATTTATTATGGGTTAGCCAGAAATGGTGACCCCTAGTCTCTGTATCTCGAAAAGGGCGAGAGCAAATGGGCTGAACATTTTCACACCGATTCATTGGCTGACTCTTCCCAAATGGTAGACGTAACCGCTGAAATGCTGAAGTCTTTTTTTGAGTTATGAGAAGTTGAGGTCGGGCTTTCTGGCCTACCTATAATGAATATAATGAACAGGGTATAGTGAAAAGGTAGATCAAATTAGTCTAAAAGTTGCTCTGAAATGATAACTCGTGTTGTTTCAAAAATCATTTATTTAGCACAGTAGTTGCTAAAAGGTTGTGATAAACCAAGACAGACAGACCTAGAGCATTTTGAGAAATTATGAACGGTCAGCTGAATTATCGAACGGTCAGCTGAATTATGAACGGTCAGCTGAATTATGAACGGTCAGCTGAATTATGAACGGTCAGCTGAATTATCGAGCAAGTATATTGAGTATGGTAATCCTCTCCATTTCCACTCTGAGGTCACTACATCTTAGAAAGTATGATATGACAGTTTAGGGTCTACTGGATTCAATATACCAAATGGAAGAAAAGTCGCAGGTTGAGCTTGATAACCCTTTATAACTCTTGTGTTATAGACTAGGGTTATTGATGTGCAAAGGGTAGTGGGTAGTGATCGTATTTTCGTGAAACTGTATTTGTTTCTCAAATATTTTCTTCCCTTGCTACGTTGACACAGCAATTATTGTCATATATTATGCAGATAGGAGTAAAAAATATGATTACTACAATAATAAAACACAGTGTTCCATAAGGCGCAAATTTCCATCAGGTCGGAAATCAGAGAGATGAAATGAAGCAGTGATTTTATGTAGTCTTCGTAGTCTACTTATTGTCATTGAACAGATCTACCCAGTAGTTCAGTGAAATTCTAAAATCAAATAATATTAACTTCGTAATGTATATTTTTCGAAAATTAATTAAGAGATTGGGGAATTGTGAGGGGGGTCGAGTCTTGTGTGTGGGGGGAGGGGGGGGGAGAGATTGTAATATGTTAAGCAAACCTTAAATGTTTTCAATGTGGTAATAAGTGAAATTAGTTGACAGTTTCACCTAAGTCAATGTATATGTTTTAAAATAGGGTATCTTGGTTACACACGAATACCGATGACCACATACTATCCCCATCTGCTGCAGATGGGGTCTCAATTTTTTTCCATAAGCAAAGCAATATTTAATTACAAGAGGAACTTATAATATCATCATGTATTGTTCAGTGTACATTAACATTTCTGCGCAAAGTATGAAGTGTTCTGTAAAACCATCCATCTCTCAAATTTTATATATATAAATGTTCATACGATATGTGAATACTTGACATATCCTTAACTGGTTGCATTACATATTAAATAGTTTAAGATCTTACGCAGAGTATGGAGGGCATTGCCTTACAAGATATTGTGCTTGATAATGCAGCCGAATAACCTAAAATTAGTGTTTTATCAGTTCTTTATTCAAGAATAAAACTGGCATCCCAAAATTCTACATTGCAATAATTTATCTGCGCAAAATCGGTTCACAATATGTGTTCCTAATAATTCCTTCATCACTTAACTTAACCAGCCATGATCACCTTCCCTTTTGCATTACAATTATTTACATTCTTATTTCTTACTCCTTACTTACAGTCATGGCTAGGTCTACTTTAAGGGGGGTCACCGGCTTTATTTATCTGTCTCTCCTTTTCTCTCTTTTTCCTGGCTTGTATCCATTCGGCCTTATTAAGCCAACTGTTTTAAGACGTTTATCCCCATCCAGGTGTCGATTTCTTCCTGGCGAGCTATAGCGAGCCAGCATTGTATGGAGAAATCCGGCTTCGCCGGAGAAATTTTTCTATCGAAAAATGTAAACATTTAGCTTACTGTCAAAACAAAAATATATATATTCTGGCTCGCTACCGCCCACCAGGAAAATATTGACACCTGGATGGGGGTAAACGTCTTAAAACAGTAGGCTGAATGGGGCCGAATGGATACAAGCCAAAGAGAGAGAGGGAGAGAAAGATAAAAAAAAAAGCGAGGTGGGCTCCCTTAACGCTATACATTCACACTTTTTGTTTTCCCATTGCATGAAGGATTCGAGTAAAACAAAGAATTGGCCACTTGCGAGTTTCGGTCTATAAGGAAGTTGGAGCTGTAGACATCGATAATTAATAGAATGATCACCTAAATTTCGGTTGTAGTGCTTACATAAATACATAAAACCAAATTCAACATACTTTGTATCCATTAGAAACCTACATAATATCGATGTTTATGACTCCAACTTCCGTATAGCCTGAAACTCGCAAGCGGTCAATTAAGCGTATGGAATATCAGTTATCAGATAACTGTCAAGCATATTACATGTACTCCTGAAGTAATAATGTACAATAACTCATAAAAGTTCACGGACCTCTCGTATTGTTTCCATTTTGCAAGTACAACATTATGGACAGAAATATATAGGTCATTTGAAATACAGTACATAGATGAAGGAATATAATAGGCCATTTAATTAATAATAATGTTCAGTCGGCCACATAAGTGATGTCTCGGCACTAGGTATATTTTGATCACTAATTGGTATCAGCAATATCTAAACTTGATTAATTAATTTCGAGTGAGATATACAAAAATGTTCCTACACTTACCTACCCTATTCCGCATCAGACAGACATTAATATAGCACAGAGCGAGCCAAACGTAATGACAGCTGAGACATGACTTATTAGCCCCACTGTTCATCTGCTGAGTCCAGAAGGCTGTACCTGTATAGTGGAAATCACAAGCAGTCAAGGAATGTTTTGAGTGACTGTACATGTCCTTATCACTGCTCAGAAGTGTATGCCATAGTTAGATTATTTGCTGTTGGTGGTGATGGTAGTTATGAGAACAACTGTCCCTTATAAGTGTTCCTCAAACTTGTTACTCACACATTATCAACTAAGTGTAAACACTTCAAGTTGAAGTGAAATTGTATTACGACTTTTTAAACACCTTACGGTATTAAGCTAAATATATAATACCATATAGTGTAAATGTACAAATTGGTGATGAAATAGTCATCAGCAACATAGGTTACCGGCATACCTTTTAGCCCATGTTTTGGATTTTAATAATAATTCTAATAAGAGCTTCTAGTCCTTTTGTTTTGTGTTGCCCTATTAATTCTTTCTATTTTCTTTACAGAAGATGCTGTATTGTTGGAAACAGACCATGTATGAGATGTGAGATGTGTGAGTTAATTAATTTAGTTCTAATGTGTATGATTCTACATTGGATGAAAAAAACATTGAACATTTGGGTCATCATAGGCTATTTGTGGAAATAATTAATGCACAAAATACAATCCACTAGAATTGAATGGGAATCTGAAGTGTTATTAACTTTCGATATTTGGGGATGTACCATACAATGGAAAAACGGACTCCTAAGAAACTTTGATGTAGGGTATGGCCATGCTAGGAAGATTTGTTATATGAATAACTTTACCAAATGTACTTATTTATTATTATAGTGTTTCTTGCATAACAACCCGTGTAACTGCAAATCAACGAGATATTTAGATTGTTTGATAGATATATGAATGATACACTTATTGATTGACGGATGAATACTGGAAATATATGCAAGACATCCTAAGTAGCCAGAGAAATTTATATGAGATTATGTTCAGTTAGGAAACACGTATTGGAATTAATAAAATGACTGCCATTAATTGAGAAATGCTTAGATCAGGAGTATAGATGATAAACAAGTATTGCCACTTTTTTGCCTTCGTTAATAATATAAAGTACGAGACTTTAATAGACTGGACGTACACACTAGTTTGAGGAATACTTTGTTTGTAATAATTTACTTATAACTTTCGAGATCAGTCAAGTTCAATGACCCATGTTGCATCTCTCTCGCTATTCTATCTCAATAAGCAGTGTTCCTCAGAGCTCTCTCTTCCTCTACGAAGGGTACTTGGTACCCGTCTTGCAACACAATCCCACCCCTATTACGTGCAACTCTCCAACTCTAGAGTGAAACGATACTCCCAATCTTTCTTCTATTCAACAGCTAAGCTCTGGAACTCTCTCCCTGAATCCATCTTTCCCTCATCTTATGACTTAAAATGCTTCAAACTCCGTGTGTACAGACATTTTGGCTCGAACATTCCTTGGTTTTGGTCCTGTCACTCTTTCAACTCTGGGGGAGTCACAGGCAGTTTTGCCTTTTGTCTCCCTCATCCACATAGAAAAAAGAAAGAAAGAAAAGTGGGATGTACAAGCGAGTATTTGTCAGTAAAATATTCCTCTTCCACTGGTGTTCCTGACCAATATGTTCCTGTTGATTCAAACTATATTATCGTCTACCAGCTGGTCAAGACACTGACAACAATATTAGAAAACCTCTCTATTCCTGAACTACTCTAATTAGGTATTTATTGAACACCATAATCTGGCTGATTAATACCTAACATAATATAACATAATATAGTCTAGGGTAACCTAATCACTTAATCTCACCTCACTTAACTTGACCTGACCTAACCTAACCTAACCTAACCTAGCTTAACCTAGTGTAAGGTAACCTATTCACATCATCTCATCTCACCTTACTTAACTTGACTTGACCTGACCTAACCTAACCAAACTATTCTAACCTAACCTAACTAACACGACCTTATGACTTGGGACTGTGACATTACTTATTTAACCATCTGTACAGTCACACCTATACGTATTGGCACCCCTTCACAACTTCAACTTTAGTATAGCCTCTTTATGGAGCAAGAATTATTCTTAAAGGACATAGAACAATTGGTGCGGTGTTTATCACCATGCACTCCCTGCTCAAGAGCTGGGCTAGGGTTGGTGCCCAGATGATCAGGGACTTCAGTGAATTCTGGATGAGCAATGTTTTGTTCATGTGTATTTAAGGAAGGACCATACATTTGGACGTGACAATGTAACAAGTCTGAGGAGAACACCAGAATGTGTAGAGTCACCACCGTAAGTCCGCTCTCTATGCAATAATTCCTTGACCAGAAGGTGAAGTTTAGTTTTGTACCACTAGCGATATTATTCAGCTTCGGGAAGACCCTTGCGGTTTAAAGTATTTAAGCTATTTAAATTAATCCTCCGACTCCGAGATGGTCTTCCAAAGATAATTCAAATCGTCTGGAGGTAGCTAAAATAAGATATGAAAATTGGCATATGAACAAAATAGTTAAAGAACATAAGCATACTGTATAATTTGCCAATTAAACATTAAACAGATTGTATAGAATTATTTACTGTCCGAGATAAAACATGAGAGATAACGGTACTTTCGTTAGCGACTGTACATGCCTACCCCTGATTGGCTCATGAGAACTGTTAATTAACCCCTTGAGGATTATGACGCATTTTGACGGTTTATTCTGGCTATCATTAGACGACTTTATACAGGTTAGGAAGGATCGGGGGGAATTAAAAGGGTACAGATGTCAATTAAACCTCTGACTTCCAGATACCCTTCCTAATCTGAATAAAATCGTCAGAAATCGCCAGAAAACAGAAAATAAATGCATCCTAGAATACTGAGAGGGTTAACAGGTGTCTTTAAACCAATCAGAATACATAACTACCTCGATCATTTTCACTGCCTTGTTTCGTGTTGTCAGCTTAGTTTGAATTCTGTAGCTTAATGTATATAATATTTTAACAGATATATTTATATAATCATGTAATCATAAGAATAAAACACAATATATTTATATATAAATACTAATTCAATCACTCAACACTGGACACCAATAAGGCCTATGATATATAACCTCTTAACACTTGGATATTTACATATATATATATTTATATATTTATTTATTTAACACCAAAAAATCATACTATTCAAAAATGCTTCTTCTCTCACTGGTCACTGTAACATTAAAACCCGACTCTCAGGCACTTAATAACTGGGATCTATGGAAAAATATAAGAGTGTAGTCCACCTCTAAACACTCAAAGAAAATGGGAATAGCAAAAGATGAGGTGGAGGAAAAAAGAGGAGCGTCCTTTTGCGCTTTATACAAAATAGGAGTCATTTACAGAGGACGTAGATTAGCAGAAGTTCAATTATTTATAGCTTTTCTGGTTATTTATAGCTTTTCTGGTTATTTATAGCTATTCACTCGCTATTTCTTGTGGTGTTGTGATGTGTTGCTTCCAGACTGTTCATCACAACACTTTAGTTTCTCTCTATTGCTACGACACTTATTTTGTTGGTTGGGTTATTTTAAAGTAATGTACAGTCCCGGAGAATAGTTGCGTCCCCACCCTCATACCTTCAACTTTCTGTCCTAGCTTGTAAGAACGAAATCATGAAGAAACCCAAAAGAGCTTGAATATAGTAACATTTTGGTTCGCGTGTTGTAAGGACTTAGTTTTTCCTCGCTCGAAATACGAAAGAAATACTCATCCGGAAAACCCGAACGAAGATTGAATATAAAGTCTTAGTTCACGTGTTGTTGTAAAGACTTAGATTATATATTTACTAGGATGGCAAAGTTGAGGATGTAAAAGTGGACCAGGATTTCTTGACAGTGACTGTACGACGTAGATTGATGTATTATTGTATTATTGTTTATTGTATTTCTTTACCACCTCGTTTACCGTGTAGTGATCGCTAGTTAGTTTATGGCCTAGTGTATCATACATTATCTAAAGTGAATTAATAACACTTGAGAGCACGTAAGAAGGAGAAGAAGAAAGGAGTTCATTACACCATTCAGTACTCAAACTGATATTTATCAAAGGAAGTCTTTTGTAAAAAATAATTTAATTATATTTCGCAGTTATCCACATATACAGTATATCAAATTAAACTCAATCCGTTATCGACTAAACACTACATTCATATATGATCAAATCAGTTGTACATGGCGTAATAAATCCTCTATATAACCTGTGATGCTAAATTGGCTCTCTTCCTGTCATATTCCATAACGCGTTGACGTACTTTGACCGGAAATATAGTCGGATCCTGTCAGAGGTATTCTTTACTATGATTATCTTCACAGATACATTCATGTACAAGAACACTCTTGACACGTTTGAATTTAATGTAACAAATATGCAAATATTTAGTTAAGAGTACTTCAGAGAGATATTGTCTCACTTTTGACAACACGTCTTGACTGCACTGTGTACACAAACGGGAATTATTTACCCCTTCTGTACCTGCAATGTCTTTTTTACATTAGTCTGGATACTATTAGACGATGTTAATTAATTTAAAAAGGGCCTCGCAATTGACAGGCTTCGAACTATCTCACTTAACCCTTTTACTACCTCCGATCCTTCTTAAGCTGCACGCATCGTCTAAATACCGGTATAGCTAGAACAAATGCAAATACGTCACCGATACAGAAGGGGTTGACACTGATGTTGAAAGACGAACACGAAAGGAATAACTAGCTTTTGTTAGACAGCCCGAAGCCAAGAGGGCTGTCAAAAGAGAGCCAGAGGGAGAATAACCCTTTCGGTACACTAAGCCGCATTCTCTCATTATATTCTGGCTGTTATAAGACGATTTTATTCAGATTAGGATGGGTTTTGTGGGAGCTAAGGGGTTAAATTGGGATAGCTCCTCCCCCTTCGATTCCTAAAGGTCTAAGTTAAGTTAAATCGCATAACGATAGCAAGCATATTACAAGACAACGTTTTTGTACTGAAGGGGTTAAAAGCATACCTGACATTACATTTCCGGTAAAAATGCATCATTTGTGAAACAAGCTTAAACTATCACCCCCGTGCGCCCAGTACACTTAACCCTCTCCGACATATGACGCAATTTTGAGCCTATTAAGGATACTTTAAAGCCTTTATTACCATCAGGGGTATTTAGAAACCTTTAGTTTAGTTACTTCAACCTCTGCAGTTGTCTTTGAGTTAGCTGTGGGCAGAAAACTAATTTTGGAGGTAATTATAAGTGAGAGAACTCTATTTATTATTGCTAATCTGGCAACCTCTGCGTCATATGAGTCTGAAGGGGTTAATTATTAATCGGTAGATGGAAGCATTTATGGCAAGCACCGTGTATATAAAGAGGGCCCACCTCGCTTTTTTGCTCTTTCTCTCCCTCTCACTCTCTCTTTGGCTTGTATCCATTCGGCCCCATTCAGCCTACTGTTTTAAGACGTTTAACCCCATCCAGGTGTCACTATTTTTCTGGCGAGCGGTAGCGAGCCAGCATATATATATATTTTTTTTTTTGGGCAGCAAGCTAAATTTGTACATTTTTCGACAGAAAAATTTCTCCGGCGAAGCCGGATTTCTCCATACCAATGCTGGCTCGCTATCGCTCGCCAGGAAGAAACCTACACCTGGATGGGGATAAACATCTTAAAACAGTTGGCTGGATGGGGCCGAATGGATACAAGCCAGGGAAAGAGAGAAAAGGAGAGAAAGATAAAAAAAAAACGGTGACCCCCAGCAGACTGTACAGTGTTTGGGGTGGTCTGGTCACCCTGTATTTTGCTTTCCAATTGTTATTTATTTTCTAATGTTATCGATTGCATTCTTCACGAGCTGTCTTTATTCTTAGGGTATTTATAATATTATTGAGGATACGAGTGTTTTGTTTTGTAACGGCACTATTATGATATGACAAATGTTGAAATGTTAATGAGAAGATTGAAAGGCTTGGGATATAACATACAGTACAGCTGAAAAGTGAGAAGACTGAATAATTATAAACTTTTTTAACATCCGTGTTTCAGCTGCAGATATGGAACATTCAGAGCGATCAACATTACAAATAATTGCAAGAGTACTCTATTGTATTTAGATCATTGACTGCATGAAGTCTTGCAAATATTTCAATATCACTATTTAATCTGTGTTTATCATATGATGCTTAACCCCTTCTGTACCGGTGACGTCTCTTTAACTATATTCTGGCTACCATTAGACAATGTTATTCAGTTTAAAAAGGGCATTCAGCAATTAACAGGCTTGGAACTATCTTACCTAACCATTAACAGGCTTGGAACTATCTTACCTAACCATTAACAGGCTTGGAACTATCTTACCTAACCATTAACAGGCTTGGAACTATCTTACCTAACCATTAACAGGCTTGGAACTATCTTACCTAACCATTAACAGGCTTGGAACTATCTTACCTAACCATTAACAGGCTTGGAACTATCTTACCTAACCATTAACAGGCTTGGAACTATCTTACCTAACCATTAACAGGCTTGGAACTATCTTACCTAACCATTAACAGGCTTGGAACTATCTTACCTAACCATTAACAGGCTTGGAACTATCTTACCTAACCATTTTTACTACCACAGATCATTTTTAAACTGCACAAATTAGTTTAAATATAGTTAAAATAATTTAAAAAGACGTTGCCGGTACAGAAGGGGTTAACTGGAAACTAGTCCTTCTCATGTGTATATGGGTGATATCATATCCAATCAAATCAAATATTATTGATAGTTTTGCATTGTTATTATTATGTGACATTTCGGAACATTCTACCAAATGCATTCAATATATGCATAATGGCATATCATTGGCCATATCGATATTTGTATTCTCAATATGAATATTATTTAAAATATTCATCAATATAATATGCACTTATTTGTTTGCTTCACTGTCTATTGTTGTATTTAAACTCATTTCGTCCACGACGCCATTAACCCCTTCTGTACCGGCGACGTCTTTTTTATTATATTCTTGCTATATCTAGACGATTTTATGCAGTTTAAGAAGCCTCTGAGTCACTAAAGAGGGTTACGCAAGATAGTTCGAAGCCTGTTAATTGTTGGAGGGCCTTTTGAAACTGAATAAAATCGTTTAATAGTTGCCAGAATATAATGAAAAGTACATTACCGGTACGGAAGGGATTAAAGGAGTTGAGTAAAACTAATAGCATAGAGAGATTGAGAGAGCAAGACATGAACATTTAGGTTAATTGAATTATACACGGTCTATATGAGATACAGAAGAAACATGTATGACTGGAGTGTAAATTGTAAAAGGGCTGGAAGTTAAAAATGTAGCCTAGTATGAAAGTCAAGTCGATCATGCCATGCTCCCCTTGGTACGCTATCCTGGGGGGCAAGTGGAAATAGTAGAGGGAATAGGCAGGCAGTCGTGCTTGGAATCTGCTGCCGAGGTGTTTGCTTGCGGTGCTCTATAATATCACAAGAGAGTTAAGCTGGCGTGAGTGGTCGAGAGATGTCGATAGTGCGAACTTTGGTGGTGTCATTGCCTAGAAGTTGAAGACGATCGTGTTGAGTTTCGGGCATAATGATACACATGACCGTAGAACCCGTCGCCGGATCTCGCGGGTATATACTTAAGGGCGGGAAGACCTCACCTGCCTCTACATAGACCGTCAGCTTCCGATACACATCTGGGTATTGATTCCGTAGACTTATCCCTCTTTCTCTTAGGTGACGAACGATATTATTGAAAGCGACTTGTCTGGCGGCCTGTGGGGAGGCAGTGGAGGCTGGGATAGGTGTAGATGTGAGAATTAGAGTTTCTGGTTCGTCCATGTCTCGAGTGATAACGTGTCGTTCCCCTCGTGGACTCCAGTTCTCGCCCCCACCTGAGGCACCTGCTAGCCGTAACTTGGCGCAGTATGATACTACCTCACGCTCCCATTTGGGCGAGGAGCCAGTGGGAATTTCGTTCATAATGCAGATGCTGACGTAGAGCACCAATTTGTGTGTGAGACTATAGTGTCGACATAGTTCTGTAATCTGTTTGTACACATCAGCGCCAGTTTCCTGGGGCAGTAAGTTCTGTGGAGCCACGTAGTGTGTGTCCGGCACATCCCCTCCACCCACGAATGTTTCTGCCGCCCGTATGTCATGGAAAAATATTTTGACAGTCCCACGACCTAGAGCCCGAGCTCCTCTCCGCGCCACGGCACTCACTCTCGCTAACACACTCTCATCTTCTCGCACTCTTGCCACCACCTGCTTGGCCACTGCCTCAGAACGAATTTTTTTACATTGGCGCTTGTGTCGTTCCCAGTGGCTGCGTCGACACAACCGTGAACAGTAAAATGTACAACAGCTGTGACAGGTCTTGTAGGAACTACGTGCTTCCTCTGTGTCAGCAATCTGGCCACACCCAGGGTTACGACACCGAACCACCTGACTGGCACCACTAGATTCATCATCAGCATCCACCCGCACATTTTCATTCCCATTGCCATTTTCTGAAGATGAATCAGGAGGAATGTTCATATGTCGTGGTGGCAGGTGGAAGGTGACGCGCGGTGTTGGTGGCGGACGATGTTCTATGATGGAAGGTGCCGCGGCTATGACGCCGCTCAGCATGAGGGCGGTGGTGATGGGGTCCATCCCCAAGGGCGGGTGGGCCACTTCTTGCGGCGGCCGGTGCGGGGGGGAGGCGCCCAGCTGATTGACCTGCGCCGCCGCTGGGCTGTCAGAAATAAACTGAGTGTGTGGGTGTGATCTGGTGGAGCCTGGGGAAGGGCGTGGGGTGTGAGGGCAGGCAGGGGCGGTGCTGCTGCTGCCTGCCTCATGACTCCCACACCAGCACCCAGCCACATGAGAGCTGGTTATGGTGGTGGCGGCACAGTTGGTGAGGGGTGGTGCACCTAAGTGGCTGTGTGTGGTGGTGGTGGTGCACTGGTGGTGTGTGCTGGCGTTTACCATGAGTGCCGCGGACCCTGTGTGGTGTGCGGGCGTGCGTGTTGTGGTGTGTGCAGGACCGGCGTGGGTGTGTGAGGCTGGTGCGTGGGCCTCAGACACCTGTGAGTGGGCGTGCTGGGGCGTGTGGGGGGTGATGATGGTGGTGGTGGGCGGCTGGCTCATTACTTCACCTGCAATATATCCGACAGTGAGGAGAGACCGGGTCGGGCGAGGCTATGATAGGGTCAGCTCATATAAGACAGTAAAGGCAGAGTCACACAAGCGGTCTTTCCGGCAAATATTGAACGACAATTTGTTTTCACGCAACATTTCTGAGATTATTTGCACTGTTTTTTACATCTACGGTGAAAGTAGATCAACTTAAATTACAGGCTAGCTATCGCTCGCCAGGAAAATAATCGACACCTAAATGGCACGAAAGGTCTTAATATTGACAACTATATGGGGTAAAATGTCTTAAAAACGCCAAAGTCATGGGGCAAACTGCCGGGAAAAGCCTTCGTGTGCCTCTATACCTTATGGGAGATTATATGAGTGAAGGAGACAAATCAGCACGGGCATTATATATCTACTAGACTGCGTGCTGATCTTTCCCCTCACACAAGAACTTACAACATCACAAGAATCACGTAACTCATCACATAACTCACATCACTCATAACATCACAAGAATCACATAACTCGTCACTCATGGCACAGCATTTTATTACAGCCTTCAAACTCACATCACTCATAACATCACAACAATTATATAACTCATCACTCATGGCACAGCATTTCATTACAACTCACATCACTCATCACAAGAATTACATAACTCATCACTCCTGGCACAGCATTATCTTACTGCATGTTGACCTCATGCTGACATCGCTTATCACATCACAACGACCACATAACTCATCACTCTTGGCACAGCATTATATTACAGCATGTTGACCTCAAGTTCACATATTTCATCACATCATAAGAACCACACAAATCATCACTCATTGATCAACGTCATACTCTACGTCATTCATTGCACAACATTATGTATCACCATTTTATTTATCACCACTCATCACACAACAGGAATCACACACATCATAATACTCAACCTTACTCATTGTGCACCATCGCTTCACTTCACTTCAAATTCAAACCACACATCACATCACAAGAATCGCGTACCTATTCACACTAAATCACACTCATTGTACACTCGGATGCCATAATCTCTAGCCCACTCATAAACATTCGTGGACTTGCTGGACTTGCTTAGACTTAACCTATTTCTAATTATGGAAGTATATTTCTGGAAACTAATTAATTGACATAATTTTATGTATATCAATTACAAAACTATAAATACTACTTATTGAAAAGCAAGTTCCATCCAAGAAGCAATCCAGGCAGTTATAAATCGTATAAAAGAATACTTTCTCTAAAGTATCTATTTCTTTATCCTCCCCATTTTTCCCCAGCTAACCTAATCCCACAAGGACCCCAATGGAAATACGCCTAACGGCCTTATTGGGCTATCCTTAGTTGGAATTATGCAAGGCTGGTACATGTCATATTTGTAACATACTATGTACTATGTGGTACCAACTCTGTAAATTGCTAACTGAATAAATATTATTATTATTATTATTATTATAGAAGGTCCACGAATTGTTGTGAGTGGGCTAAAGACTATGGCATCCAAGTGTACAATATTACATCTCAGCCACTTCATTTCAAACTCAAACCACACATCACATTACATTACAAGAATCACATACCTCTTCACACGCAAGTTCTATAATTTTAGAACATCACAAGCCGCTTCCTATCAAACTCACTACATCTCAGGAATCACACAACTCATTAAACTTAGCATCACTCATGTCTCTTCATCACTCCACATTATTCATTGTACAACATCTCAGCTCATTCCCTACAAGCTCACACCACTCATCCAAACATTACCACCATCAGCAATACGCTTACTTCAATCACCACCACACACAACAATCACTACCACACACAACAATCACCACCACACACAACAATCACTACCACACACAACAATCACCACCACACACAACAATCACCACCACACACCACCACACACAACAATCACCACCACACACAACATTCACCACCACACAACAATCACCACCACACACCACAATCACCACCACACACAACAATCACCACCACACACAACAATCACTACCACACACAACAATCACTACCACACACAACAATCACCACCACACACCACAATCACCACCACACACAACAATCACCACCACACACAACAATCACCACCACACACAACAATCACTACCACACACAACAATCACCACCACACACAACAATCACCACCACACACCACAATCACCACCACACACCACCACACACAACAATCACCACCACACACAACAATCACCACCACACACAACAATCACTACCATACACAACAATCACCACCACACACAACAATCACTACCACACACAACAATCACTACCACACACAACAATCACCACCACACACAACAATCACCACCACACACAACAATCACCACCACACACCACAATCACCACCACACACAACAATCACTACCACACACAACAATCACCACCACACACCACAACACAGCACAATCATACAAATTATAACTAATATCAGTACACATCTTCAATGATCTTATAACTTGACACAAAACACATCATGCTAAACAGTGAATCGTATCTCTAAAACACCTTCTAAACAGATTATAAAAAAAAACACACATTCCAGAACCATTGGAGGGTGCAGACATTCCGAAATAATGGAAATAGTTAACTAAAGGTCCACAATAGTCATGCCGCGAGGTCTTAACTAATATCTTGAACTGATAAGATAAACAAAATAATATTTACGTAGCTTTAAGTTGTGTTTATTAATCGCCGTCTTACTTGATTTGTTATTTACAGTTCTCGAGTCAATCAACCAATAATCCTGATGTTCTAGATTAGTGATATACCGGTATGATACGGTGTAGTAAACAGTACATAGGGTGAATAAGAACTAGGACTGAATAGGATGAACAAGAACTAGGACTGAGTAGTATGAACAAGAACTAGGACTGAGTAGTATGAACAAGAACTAGGACTGACTAGTATGAACAAGAACTAGGACTGAGTAGTATGAACAAGAACTAGGACTGACTAGTATGAACAAGAACTAGGACTGAGTAGTATGAACAAGAACTAGGACTGACTAGTATGAACAAGAACTAGGACTGAGTAGTATGAACAAGAACTAGGACTGAGTAGTATGAACAAGAACTAGGACTGATGATTACTAAGGTGAACAGGGATAAGGAAATATGTGGTCAAGGATGATCAAGATTAATATTTTCAACAAGATAAAAGGCTAAGTACGATTTAGATCGTACTTGCCGTAGCAAATAGTGTAGTCAATATTTGATTACCCGGAAAGGCGATAATAGATGATGATAAATAAAGCAATGATTGATCAAGATTCATATTATAATTAATGAATGTAAAGGAAGAACTGAGACTAAAAAAATCGTACCAATGTCTATAAACAACTTAGCAAAGAATGTAGACGAGAAAGTAGCACAACCTCTGATCAAAGACAGTTTAAAGTGAGAGATGCAAAAGAACACTATCCCATATCAACAAAGACATCATGAAAAAAGAAGCGATAAGACGAAAATAGCCCAAAGGGAATACGATCATGAGGAGTCGAAACAAATGATAAATATTGGAGAAAGATAAACAAAAAAAAACACTCACATAAACAAGGCAATAAGGTCCGCAGCGAAAACAACCAATGATGACCTACGGTAGATGAAATTAAATATATTAAGACCATAAATTAAACTAGACATATTGAGACCAATGAATAAAATAAAACTATTCAAACCATAAATGAAACTAGAAATATTGAGACCATTGATGAAACTAAATATATTCAGACCATTCCACTTTTACCTTCGTCATTTTGAAAACTTTGCGTATATTCCTATCGACTTTAAGAAATGTTAAGTATGTAAACTTATCAACCAGGCAAAATCTACATTCATCTAATTCTATGTTACTATGAAACTTTTCGGATTGCATGGGACTGGTAGAACTAACAAATTTCCAAAAAATCTGGACAACAAGACTCATTCTAGTATATGCTCTTTAGAATGTTAACCCATTCTGTGCCGGCGACGCCTTATATAAGTATATTCTAGCTATATTTAGACGATGTTTTGCAACGTAAGAAGGATCTGTGGTAGCTAAAAGGATTAATTTAGATAGTCTGTAGCCTTTTAATGGGTAGACGTCCTTCCTAAGCAGAATAAAATCGCCTAATAATTGCAAGAAATTAACATAAAGGATGTCACCGGTACTGAATGGGTTAAGTAAATTTATGCATATACCGGTAGTCAGTATTCCAATCTTCTCATACCAAGATTAAGTTTTCCTAGTATTCAGAACAAGGCTGTAGCATAGTCACTATTCGGCTATTCGGGTTATTTATGTATGCATGATTAGAAATCCAATTAACCCGAATGATGCTAGAAAAATCGATCCTGCGTAAAACCTCTTTTTCCAAGTTAGCCCCCTGAGGATTATGACGCATTTAATTTTTATTTTCTGGCTATTAATAGACGATTTTATTCAGCTTAGGAAGGGTATATGGAAGTAAGAGGGTTAATTGAGATAGTATTTACCCTTTTGGTGCTACAGATCCTTCCTAAGTTGTACAACATTGTCTTATGATAGCCAGCATAGACCATCAAAATGCTTCATCATACTCAAGGGGTTAACAAGAGGTTTGTGACAGTAAGTGCATAGTGTTTTGCTCATGCCAGTGGGAACCGAAATAAAAGGTGGTATTCTTAAGGGGGATCACCGTCTTTTTTTTATTTTTCTCTCCTTCTCTCTCTTTACCTGGCTTGTATCCATTCGGCCCCATTCAGCCAACTGTTTTAAGACGTTTATCCCCATCCAGGTGTCGATTTCATCCTGGCGAGCGATGGCGAGCCAGCATTGTATGGAGAAATCCGGCTTCGCCGAAGACATTTTGCTATCGAAAAATGTACAAATTTAGCTTGCTGTCAAAAACAAAATATATATATGCTGGCTCGCTACCGCTCGCCAGGAAAATATTGACACCTGGATGGGGGTAAACGTCTTAAAACAGTAGGCTAAATGGGGCCGAATGGATACAAGCCAAAGAGAGAGGAAGAGAAAGAGAAGACAAGCGAGGTGGGCTCCCTTAAACAATTCTTTCCCTTCGCAGCGCCCGATACCGAACAAATACTGTGGAAATGAGCGTTGTTTACAGAGATTAGATGGATTAGCATGTCCATTTCTAAAGATAACGACATTTTCCAAGTTATTTCGTCCATTAACGTCGCTGCGAAGGGAAGGATTTGTTTAAGAATACCACCCACAAATCGAAGCTGAAGCCAAATATCTCCCTTGTTGAAGCCAATGCAGATTTAGAATGTTGTGGAGGAACTACGAGGCCTACTATTATCAAAATCAAGAATAGTAGTTGACGCGGAATTTACTTGGGTGAAAGCAGAGGCAATGCAGATGAGAAAATGTACCGAAAACTAAATAAGTAACAAAATCTAGTGTATGGTAATTATAAATGATGGGAAGAGAATGCAACTACCTAGATGTACAAATTTCAAAGATATGCATTTTGTTAGTAGACATTAATGATCAGTGAAGTTAAGATAAGTTAACAACTAATGAAGACAGATTAAGATCCACAGTAAGATTCGATTAACACTACTAGAATTATTTAATTAATAGCAAGTGGAAAAATAGGCAGAAATTTGTTTCAAATAATTAAAATGTAAAACCAATTTGCGAGGGATGTTATTAATGAGTGTAATTATGATAAATTATGCCAATGTTAAAATGTAAACAATAAATATGATTATATAAAAAAATCTTTCAAAATTGCTAGTGTGAGATCAGAAAGAAAATTAAGAGAGAGAGAGAGAGAGAGAGAGAGAGAGAGAGAGAGAGAGAGAGAGAGAGAGTAGAGAAGAGATGAGTAGAAACGAGTATTCCAAAAAAATGTGAGGTCATTGAAGGAACTGTAGCAACCAATTTCAAAGTTAACCCTCTGAGTACCACCGACGTGTGTTATATTTTATGCTAGCTATATTTAACCGATATCATGCAGCTTACAAAGGATCTGTGGTAGTTAAAAAGGTTAGTTGAGATAGTTTGAAGCCTTATTATTGCTAGAGGTCATTCCTAAGCTATCTAAACTCGTCTAATAGTTCCCAGAATATGATGAAAAGGACGTCGCTGGTACTCAAAGTTTACGAAAATGAAGCCCTGAAAGAGTGCCATTTAGCCATTTGAAAGACAGGCCAAGCGCAGAGTGCCATAAATCAAGATGGAGGGGAGGTGGCCGAGGGGGGTGGGGGGAGAGCTAGTGTATCATCCTCTCTGTTCATTGATTCAGCACTGTCGCGTAGGGACCAATCGCGTGGTGGTTGCAACTATAGCCTTTTCGTTTTGTCTCGATGCAAAGATAATATTTTCCCCTAGGATCTCGATAACCAAACACTCCCAAAATTAGGCTTACCATGTCCCAAGCTTCCGTGAAAAAATCCTAAGATTAATTTTGCCTAAGGCTTTGTGAATAAACTTGTTTCATTTCCAGGGCAAAGAGAAACTATTCAAATCCGATTAAAAATGTTGATGAATTTGTGCCTCCAGAGTTTGTTTTGAAACAATTATGCAATCTTGATACTATAGCTAACATCTTTGGGCATCTGCATGTGATGTGTTTCTCAGAACATTGGGAGTTGCTATTGCCTGGTAGTTTGTCAGCATATGGTTACCCAGACCTAGTTTTCTAATGACGATGACGATTGTGGAAGATTGATGCCGAAATATTATGCTTGATGTGTTGTTGCAAGCAATTCACGTTCTCATGCGCTTCCAAACAAGTCAAGCAACACCAAATATTATCTTCAGTAAGAGTACCCCTTATGTTTATATTATCTTCAGTAAGAGTACCCCTTATGTTTATATTATCTTCAGTAAGAGTACCCCTTATGTTTATATTATCTTCAGTAAGAGTACCCCTTATGTTTATATTATCTTCAGTAAGAGTACCCCTTATGTTTATATTATCTTCAGTAAGAGTACCCCTTATGTTTTTAATATTTCCTTCAAAATATTAAGTTTGACTAAGTTTGTTATGCATTTAGTCGTTTATAATTGCTATCACAAAAATTGCCACGGGTTACTTTATTTTATCTAAGTTTTGTTATGTATCTGACAATATTATGTCAAGCGTGGCCATAAACTGAAAACTCCCACAATCGTCATCCCCACCACTACCACCACCATCACCACCACCAGATTAGTGAGACATTTGACTGTCATAACTTTACATCTCACCACTACGTTCTCCACTTACTGTGGCAAGCGTCAAGCATAATCAGAACTATGCCCTGTTCATTAAAAGTAGGCCAGAAATCCTGACCCCAAACTTCTATAACTCGAAAATGACAGAGTAATCGAGATAATATTTCTACCATTTTGGAAGAGTCAGTCAGGGAATAGGTGAGGAAATTCACAGCCCATTTGCTCTAGTACTTTTTGAGTTACCGAAGTTAAGGGTCACGATTGCTGACCTACTTATACTGAGTGGACTGTAAAAACCTAAGGCATTTCGAAAATATGTGGAATAGAAAATACAAGCGAAATGGGGTGCTGTGATTTTTTTGGAGATGCTGTTATCTTTCTCTTTTGCTTAATAATGGAATCTCGAATTATTGAACCAACGGCCACACTCTTCCTCCTTAAAGCAATTCACAATAAGTTGTATTGGCATTTTGATATAGTTGTTACATGAAGTTTTTTTGTACTGGTATATCAGGAGTGACAAAATATTTAGCCTTGTATTTTGATGTACAGTTGGGGACTATTATGCCTTGCCCACTCTAGCATATTGTAAGACCCACCTCCAGTCAGCTAATATTGCAATTTTGATATTTTATTCATATTTCTGGCAGGTGAATTTACTTAGCTTAAGAACCTCTAGGAAATAAATAGCTTAACACTCTCTCAAAATTGTATCGGTATTCCAAGACGTGGTTAAAGTTAGGTGCGCTTAAAATTTTGTAAATATTTTAAAAACGATTGTATGTGAATATCAAGTTGCATCATTAATCCAAACATTAAGGCATGTTGATTATCATGGTATAGTGTAGTTAGTAGTCTATATGAAAAAATCATTATGTTCTTTATCATTCAGCTACTGACAAGGAAGTATGAAAGTGACACATGCAAAAGGTATTAACGTCACCAATTATATTTATAGAGGTGTATTTATAGAGGTGTACCTTTTTAGAAACGATCAGTCAAGCCATTTCTTACCTATGCTAAGTTATATTTATTGTTTTTTTATTTTGTAATGGCCACTGCGAGTTATTAAATCATTGTTAGTTTATAATATTTAGGTAGGCTATTTAGTTAATAAGGCATACAACTAACTGTACCATCTCTGAGCCAAATAGAGTATTATAACCCAGAATTATCTTATCATCATCATCGCCAACTTATTGTGAACCGTCCATTCCCGATGTTAGAAAGGCAGGAGGAAAATGGGTAAAAATTAAATAACTGTGCCAAGAAAAGTATATATTGGGATATCTTAATGAAAGTACCTTGGGGGAGAGGAAGAGGGGGGTGTCACCGTTGGCCAAGGGGGTGGGGGTTGATGTGGAGGGATGGGGGGGTAGTAGAGAGGTGGAGGAGGAGGAGGTGGCTTAGATGTCCTTTTTAAGTCCATCTAGAGTAATAATTCTCATCTTCGTGTTCTCCCTCTTTCCATAAGTGAGGAGGAATGTTTCCCTTTTCGTGTTTAGTTCCTTTATTTGTAACTCCATTATCCCTTTCTTCTCCTTATTTATAAAAGAACACAGAAAGACTTCCCTTTCTCGTTTAATTTATGGTGTTCGAGATTTCCTACTTGTCCCTTGGTTTAGACTATAAGGTATATGGGGGGGGGGGATAAAAAAAGGGATGGTGGAAGGATATCTATAAGGGATGGGGGGAGGTAAATCAATAAGGGAGGGGGGAGGGTAAATCAAGAAAGGATGGTAAAGGTATAAGGGATGGGGGAGGTAAATCTATAAGGGATGGATGGAGGTAAAGGTATAAGGGATGGGGGAGGTAAATCTATAAGGGATGGAGGGAGGTAAATCTGTAAGGAAGGGGGGAGGTAAATCTATAAGGGATGAGAGAGGTAAATCTATAAGGGATGGAGGGAGGTAATTCTATAAGGGATGGAGAGGTAAATCTATAAGGGATGGGGAGGTGAATCTATAAGGGATGGGGGAGGTTAATCTATATGGGATGAAGGAGGTAAATCTATAAGTGATGGGTAGGTAAATGTATAAGGGATGGAGGAGGTAAATCTATAAGTGATGGGTAGGTAAATGTATAAGGGATGGAGGAGGTAAATCTATAAGGGATTGGGAGGTAAATGTATAAGGGATGGGGGAGATGAACCTTACCCATTCAAGTCCTTTTCCAGACTAGATTCACGCTATGCTTCTCTGTTTACCCCTTTATGTAAGCGAGTATGTTTTCTCCTTCCCATTATACTTGTTTGTTTGATTGTTATATACTTTATCAATTCATTCTAACTATCTCCTTCCATATTTCCATTCTAAATGGTTCTGATCTTGTCCTTCTTTCCTCCGAATTCCTTGATTTTGTCTTCGTGTTTGCTATTATGTCTTCCTGTTTTCCTTTCCCCATTTCCTTTCGTCACATTTTTCTTGCCCCAATTGAAGTATTTTAGTGTTTAATATTCTATAGCTTGTTATTCTCTCTCCTCTCTTATTATATACGGTATATATATATATATATATATATATATATATATATATATATATATATATATATATATATATATATATATATATATATATATATATATATTTTTTTTTTTTTTTTTTTTTTTTTTTTTGTATATCTTCATTCTATATTATTATATTTTTCAATCTGTATTTCTTTCCATTTGCTATGTATTTAATTTTCCTTTCTCTTATTTCATCTCCTAATTATCACGTGCAAATCTTTCCCATTTTTTTCCTCCAATCTAGCTATATGTATGCCTGTCCTCTCTCTCTTGTCATTCTTCTTTAACCTATTCTTCCTCTCTGTGCTTCCTCTCTGTTCTTCCTCATATCTTGGCCTCCTCCCCTCCTCTCCTTTTTGCTTTCCCTCTACTCTATTGCTTGGTCATGGAGCAACACAATAGGTAATGGCGGGTGGTCCGGGATACTAGACTATCTGTACAGGGCCTGGAATGGGGGGCAGAGGGGGCAACAGTCAGCCTAAACAAAATCATCACTGACTAAATGAGAAAAATTATGATGTAGAATTAGTAACTATCTTCTTTCTAGGGAATATATAATAGTGTTTAATTGCGGGAGGGAATATGTGGCAACTAAGGAAATGTGAGCGTATTGTTTCCAGTTTATTATATTATTGTTTGGACTTGATATTTGAATCCGGAGAATTAATACTGAAGTTAATCTACCTGACTTCTAAATGTGTAGGCACTAAAGTTCACTTTGCTTGAAAAAAACACATTATATCCCAATTGTTCAGGAGTTAATATAGCAACTGTTGAAATTATGTATGATGAATCTAGTGTAAATTGTGTACAATGTAATATGTGCATGCAGAATATTTATGAGAGTAGCATTAACAAAGATTTGTGTTCCTCAAAATCTTATACGTTTAAGAAATCCATTTGGCAAAATCCATTAGAAACTCTCTTACAGGACAACATGAATGCATTTGAGTGTTCACATTTCCTTATTTTGATCTGCCACTGAAATTACAAAGAAACACTTCTGTGACATCAGAGTTGATCGTGATTTAAAGGCACAATTATCCTTTAGAGTATGTGAGAGGAACTATAGAGTATGTGAGGTAAATATGGTGGTAGCGACGTCAGATATAATGGTGGACCTAGAGTGTGTGGGTCTATGGAGAAACTATCGAACAATGCCTTACTTGCCGGGGCCTGAGTATTGCCAACCAGTCCAGATTCGAATCGTTGTAAATCGAATTAATCTCCTGACTCGCTAAACCGCAACAATTTTTGACCTTACGTACACTTAGCGAAACTATAAGCGAAACGTTGCCAGTAAAGTGATGCTCATTTAGTGGTGCTGTATCCCTCTTAATTATACTTATATTCAGGTAAGGTGCTTAATATATGCACGCACAAAAATATATAATCAACTGTTGACTGTGCAATACTCAGGGCCCAAGAAATAAAGTCTTGCGTCATAGCCTTATAAAATTTAATGTGGCGAGCAAAACTTCTGGACTTACTCATTCTGAACACTCAAGGTGACCACTCGAGAAATAAACTGCAAATAGAAAATCATTAAACTTCTTTTTTATGAGGCTGTACACTTGCGTTCAAAGTCTTGGAACTCTTTCTCAACTCCAACTCTATTTTTCTCAGCAATTGTCACAAGAAATAATATACTTAGCACATCTGAACAAAGCTAAAATGTACAAACTTTATCAGGTGGGCTAAGAAGTACGTTTGTTTTACAATCAAGAAAAATAAAATCAAAGATAGGAAGGTGTCCAGGACTTCTTACCGAGACTGCACATAATTTAAATAGAATCTGGTCAGTCTTTTATGGAATATGTTTATAAAAAAGGACACTGGGGTATGGCATGACAGACACAGAAGACCAGGACATACAAAAACCAGGACACTAGACCAGCATACCATATTCTTAAAATGAACGACATAGGGACTTTTTATATAGACATTAAAGGGCACCAGGGTCACTCAAAATAATAGCATTAAAAATTTATATCCTGTGGCTTAAAATGAATTAAATAAGCTAATAAACAATAATTACAGTTTCAAAATGTTTTAACATAAGTAGGGATCATGTATATATATATATATATATATATATATATATATATATATATATATATATATATATATATATATATATATATATATATATATATATATATATATATATATATATATATAAATCAGTTTATTAAATTTGGAAACATATAGTTTTATGAAACCATATTTGATGTTTCTTAAAATTAATGCAAGTAGATGTACAAGATGAGTAAACCTATATTTGCTTTTGGACAAGGAAGAAGAGACATCAAAAACTTCATTTAACATAGGAAGATTAGACAAACTGATCAGATACATACATCAAATTTGGTTTCACATAATATAATTAATTGTTTTAATTGCCGTTCATTAAGGGATGGGTAACACCTTTCCCTTAGTTTTAGGAATAAGGTCCTGGGCATTAGTGGTAGGTCTTACACATTAGCCAGCAGTCCGAGATCTAACAACCCTACACAGCTGTTTTATTCTCTTACATTATTGTACATATTCTTATTTATCCTGCTTACGATCTACTGATGGATGTAAGGTGAAAGGTCATTATATTTCCTATTCATATTTATCATCATTAATCATGTACATTATATCAAAACATTGAGATATATAATAGTAGGTGAACTAGTAGTTAGCATTCAAATAAGCTTAATATTAATTCAAACTAGACTGTGTTTACTGGTATAAGGCATTAGCACACTATTGCATTTAGAGCTAGGTATGATATAGTATTCAATGAGGAGAGCTGTTAGCCTGGACTGAGCCGCAAAGGAAAACATCAACGCCGTGAGTGTGACGCAGCCTAGTGCCAGGAGTGCCACTACCCTGCTGCACACTAGGGCGGGGAGGGGGACGGGTAGTGATAATAAGCAGAAGCAAACCACCACTGTGAAACTTACTCGGGGCTCTCACCTTCGTCCCGGCCGGGTAGGAGGGAGGCGGGAGCGGGGCGGGGAGGGGCTGAGCTGTAGCTCAGGGATTTATGGTACCCGTCTGTCTTGTAGTCGCTGGGCACGTCGTGGTTGCCCAAGTGCCCGTAATGGTGTAGTGCCACTCCCGCACCTGCTCCCGCCTCGCCCTCCAGCCCAGCGTGTCGTTCCTCGGAGTGGGTGAAGGGGCGACCGAGACTGTGGGCAGACACGGGACTAGGGGACCTGGAGGCAGCGGGGAGTGCCAATAAGGAGTCCAACACGTCCTCCAGGCTGGTACCCCCAATACCACCACCTCCGCCTCCTTCGTCTGTCCACACCCCGCCCCCTTCACCCTCCTGATCATATTGGTCGCCCCCGCCCGCCAGGTGGGAGAAAAAGCGGGCGGGGGCCGGTTGGGCGTGGTGTGGAGGAGCTGCCACATCTGAGTGGTCCTGGTGCCCATCCTCCTGGAAAACACCAGGCCCTTGTCGGGATGCCAGGTCATCACTGCCCGGAGATGCTTCAATGTCATCTCTGCTACTACCAGGTCTGCTGCTGCTGCTTCTGCTGCTGCTACCAACACTACCTCTGCTGCTGCATCCAGCACTGCTCAACACACTGCTCCTACTGTTCAAGCTGTCTATATTGCGACTACTAAGGCCGCTGTTGACGGTATCTGCGGTGCTGTGTCTACTACCCACTGTACTGCGGTCCACGGTGCTCTGTCCACTATCAGACAAGCTGTGTCTGCTGTCAGCCCTGCTGTCTCCTAGACTGCTGTCCACGATTACTGCTGTGCTGTCGTTGGTACTGGCAGCTGTGCTGTCTCGACTGCTGTCTCTGAGGCTGCTACACGCGCTGCTCAGGCTGTTCACCAAGCTCGCCACCTCTGTCAAGGGCCCTGCTGTCAGTTTCACTTCACGTTCTCCTTCTAAAACAGTACTAACAGCAGGTTACACAATACAGTACACTACACTAGTACATTACACACAAATGGTTAATATAACATTGGATTAATCACATTAATCCATACAATAATATGCACAATAATGTAACTTGTAAACCACTATTTCCTATTATATAATTATTAGTTTTAATACCACCTTAACAAAGCAGTGTATTCATGTTCATGCCAAAAGCAGGACAACAACAAAATATTTGGACATGAAGCAGAAGATAAAAACTACGACAGCACAAGGAAGCAATTGCAGTGAACAGGTAAACTAATGATGGCCACTAGTACAAACACCTTCACAGCATCAACCATTTGCATCACTTGTTACCAGAGACACTTCATTATGAACACATACGTTATACCTAGGGTCAAATTAATAGAGATCCTTCGATATTATCAGATAAATACTTTTGTAGTATCCTCAAATGCTGAAGAATGTGTTCATTTAAATTAATACACTTATATTGCACCTTTAAGTAGAAAAAAAATTAAACAGACATTGTTGACCAAAATATTGAAAAAAACATGAAAAATATTATTTTTGTTACTGCTTAACAAAATCGATGTATATTACTTAATATATTATGTACATAACACATTGAACCTCGATATGTTTGAAAGATAGTAATTATTTTTCTAGCTATAATAAGTTAAACAATGAAACCAAATTTCATTAAACCTATTCCTACTCGATAATCAAGTGGAACCATAGTCTATTCACTGTAATTAGGTCACAAATGTTAACTCTAACCTTTTGTAACTCAGGAAGGGCTGGAGCAAACGGGTTGTAATTCTCCACACCTATTTACAAGTTGCCTCTTTCCAAATGATAGAAATGATAGCTCGTTGTATAGTTATAAGGGGTTGAGGTCAGGACTTCTGGCTTACCTAAATGAACAGGAACTATAGTCGATTCTATATGACGAGTCTGGATATCCTGAGCCCTATTCTCTCATAAATCGAAAAAGACGTGAATAACCAAGCTGATATCTCAACCATTTAGAAAAAGACAAATGGTAAATAGACATAAACTCGTGGCCATGAATACCTGGACATCTCACAACGATTAACCCTATCAGTGCGGGGTATTTTCTGCTATAATAGGGCTCATTCAGGCACTCCTGATTGCTTAAGGAATTGCATGAATGAAATGAAATATTTGCAGCAAAAAAATAGAAGAAAACAGCTTTCAAATGACACCAGAACGAACTCCCTAGCTTAGCATTACTATAATTTTTGTCTTTGGCAACACTGAATATACCTTGCAAGACCACACCACAGAGCCTCAATGCCGCGGCCGACTTGTCTGATAGCGGACGGGGGCTTGCCGTCACTCGTTACGCATCTCCACAGGCTTTAATGGGCTAATAATTTCAGGATATTTTCAGGACATACCTGTACGGCAACCACAGTGAAAGGGTTAAATAATATATAAATATACAAATCAAATTTACATAACAATACCGTGAGCCTTAACTTGCAAATTCCAGTCATTAATCTGTGTGGTTGGTTCAAGCAGTTAATCAAAACATTACATCAGTGTTTCATCATTCTGCCTCCACAAGTTGTCCAGAAATTCCTGACACACTGGAATAAACAACACGACAGTACAGCTCGTTTGCTCCAAGTCTCTCTGAGTTACAAGAGGCTTGGCAGGGTCGCAATTTCTAGACTTGTCATATGAATAAACTAATGAAAGTGATCGTCTAATAACCACAGTGTCACTAAGTTATAACAACTTAATTACTACTGACACCTTCACAACACGTCTTAACCATGGGAAGAGGACCACATTCCTCTACTAACACTGGAAAAAAAAACATAGAGTTTGTCTTCCTAGTGCTTAGCTCATTCAGTCAGACGACGATTTCTTTGTTATTATTGCCAGATGATTTTCTTCAACTTTCAGAATATCTTTGTTCACTCTTTAACTCTGACAGGTGTTTCTGCAGTTGAATAAAATCGTCTGAAGGTAGGTAGAACAAAAGAGAAATAGTGTCACCTGGTTGAGAGAGCTAGTACTATGACTGAGAGCTGCTGCGAATGGGCCATCCAAACCTCTCCCTTTCTGTTTACCTCTACCAAAAAAGTTAGACGGAGGTTTAATGTTTTTGTCTCCGTTTGTTTGTCAGTCTGTTTGTTTGTCTGTAAACAAGGTATCTCACAAAGTTATGAACCGACTTTTACGATATTTGGTGGGCAGATAGGATATGCACCAAGGAAGAAGTTATTTAATTTAGGGGATCCGGATCATATGTCACGCTGGCGTCATTCGTGTGCATTTAAGTACATTTTGTGACAAAGCCAGTGTAGGTGGAGGTATGTGCTCTACCGAGTGCCCCTCTTGTTTTTACTGTTAAGCTGGATTCATACAGCGAATGTCCGACAATTTTTGATTGGCTGCTTGTACTGTACGTGTTTATTTTCATGTTATTTTTATTTTATTTTTATTGTGAGATTATTACAGGTGGTTGAATCCGTATATAACTTTAATCAAGCAGCTGCTATGCTAGGTTGTTGAAGTAATTGCCCGAAATTTGTTAATGTCTACTTGCCCCTTCAGTTTCAGCAATTGACTTCTGGTTAGTAGGACATAAATGTACAGACATTGTCATAAGTATGCGAATGTTGTAGAAATAAGTCAGTCATAGCTTCAGCGCTTATTAAGATACTTTACAGGATTAGTAGAATGCACTTGAATAATATACATGAATTTCTATGACTGAAAACAAAGTGTGTATAGGTTATCCATAACATGCAATAGCTGCATTAGATAAAACACTGTCTTGGTTTTGCATTAGGTTAATAACAGGAGTAGCGATAATAATAATATGTCTATTGTTTCATTAAGTTAGTTTGGGTGAATGAGCAGAGGTTTGGATTAGCTACTTCCCAAGAGACTTACCAAGATTCCTGCCAATTGCTTCCCCTTCCTCTCTACTCTACTGCTTCACAAATTGCTTTTTCTTACTCCGTGCTAGAAAAATAGAGAGTTGCATTATTGCCTATATAAATACGCTGAATGCAAAGTAAGCTAGCATTCTGAAAATCTGAAGCCAGCCCCACACAGAAAATGTTAGCGATGGATTGGATTATGAGTCTTGCATCCTCTATGAATTACTAGATGAATATAAGACTTGTTTTTGTTTTCATTTTGATTTTATCCATGGTAAATTTGACTCTAACGGAATATACACTAAGATATTCAAGCTTTACCATAATACAAATGAAAATGATCAGATAATTCAGAGAAGTTATCATAATTATATTCCTTGACAAGATATGATTTTTGGCAAACTTGACAGGATCCAGTAGGATTTCATTAGCATATAATTAACCCTTACAGTACCGGTGACGTCTTTTTAATTTTATTCAAGTTATATTTAGACGATTTTATGCAGCTTAAGAAGGATCTCTGATAGTAAAAAGGATTAATTACGATCGTTCGAAACCACTATTTGCTGGAGGCCTTTTGAAGCTAAATACAATTGTCTAATAGTGTTCAGAATAGGTTGAAAAGAACGTCACCGTTACTGCATTGGTTAATCAAATAATACTGCCTGATTTATTGCTTGCTGTGCCTTTGTTGACTTCCTCCGCTAAACTGGCTCGTGTGACACCGGCTCGAAGCTTCACGCATGCAAAGCTTTTCAATTATATAATTATGTGTGCTGATGAACTAAAATATAATAGCTTTAATAAGGGTGCTTAACACTATGCTAACCAACTTAATCATACGTAGCGAAACACATACTGAAGAGCTTAAGGTGAGGCTGATGGACTGTTGAGGTTAAGGGGAGATGGGTCGTTTTTCTGGTCCCCTTTCTCCCTCGTGCTAAGCCCCATTTGTTTTGAGACTATAACACGTTCGGCCCATTAGTTTGTCAATTTTAAGACCTTTCGCCCCATTTCGTTGTCAATTTTAAGACCTTTCGTGCCATTTAGGTGTAGATTATTTCCTGGCGAATAATAGTGAGCTTGAAATTTTAAGAGGAACCGGCCTTTGGCCTGAACATTTTTCTACCGAAAATGTACAAATTTATCTTGAAGGGGTGTAAGGGGTGTTTTTCTAAGCTTGATGGAGGTCTAGCAAGAAAACTAATAAATAAAGTAATACATTAATTAATAGACCAAAATAATATAAAAATATAACTATCCGTCTCCCCTTAATATATTGCTAAGCTAATACTCATACATGTTGCCCTAAGCTATAATAAAGGATATACACATAAGTAATTCCACGAATAATTATAAAGAATATCGATAATTAATAGCACTAAATACCAATGCTATATAATATCCAACATTGATCTGTCACCATGGCATGAACATATATATATATATAAGCTTGTATGATAACAAAATGTTCACTCACAATCATAGCAACAACAGAATATATATAAGTAAACTAAATTAGGGTAGTTTTTGTAAATTAGCAAAGTGAATACACTTAAAAATATATCATTATTTTTTTAGTATTTTGGTGTTTTGTGTAACACGTTAGAAACTGTTTTAATTAATTAATTATTATTTATAGAATGACTGTATTGATATACATATATTGTGCAATATTGATATACATATATTGTGCAATATTTTACACTTATTACGTCTTTAACCATTGTAATCAATTAACTTGTAAGAATTATATCTTCCCAATAATAACTGGCCCTAATCGTATGTGTATTTTCTTTATCACTGTGGGTTTTTTTTATAAGTATTATCCATAAAGTATACGATTACTTTTGTTCCATTAAAACCTTTTTGTTTTGTGATAGCCATATTGAAGATTAAGGACTGCAATATGAGGGATAAATGTAAGCAAAGGACTTACCTATTGCTTTGAAATTGAAACATAGTATGGTATCCTTTAGTACTGTATATGTGTATTTTATACATCCGTGCATTGTTCAATGGTGTTTCTGGTTTTGATATCTTGGTGGAGTATTTAGCTATACCCTGTTCCAAGTAGGTAGGTCAGAAATCGTGAACTCTAATCGCTGTAGCTCAAAAAGGGCTCGAGCAAATGGGCTGTAAATTGTCATACCTATTCCTTGGCTGATCCTTCCCAAATGGTAGAATGATTAGCTCAATTGCTAAAGTCGTTTGTGAGTTATAGAGGTTAATGTTCAAGAGTTTTGGCCTACTTATTTGGAACAGAGTATAGTAATGACTCCTTTACATTGAGGCACCAGAACCCCATATCATAAGGTTATGTTGATATGCTCCTCAGGAAATGTTTAGTGTTTAGTTTTCCCTGCATATATTTTTAGTTTGTCCGGCGCCATATGACCTTGTTGTTGAGATGCCATGTTTTCAATCAATCAATCAATCAATTATGTTGATATGCCAAAAATAATTATGCACATATACATTTCACAGGTACTGGTTTTCTTATAAGTGTTTATGTAAGAGCAATTAATATTAAAATGTATACATTATAAAAGGAACTAGTGTATGCTATTATTTACTCTGTAAGTAGTTATTGGTAGTAACTATTTTATTGGTAGCAACTATTTAACTATTCATGACACCCGAATAAAATCTACATGAAACTACTTGATACAAGCTACGTTCTGTCACTAGCATTTCCGTGTCTCGCTAAAATCAATAGGACAAAACAGAAAGTGAAAATCAACCCGACTAAAACTTAAGAACTAAATAAAAAGGATAAACGAAACAAAAAGGTAAAGAAAGACTAAAAGTGTATTGATCAAACGTAAGTATGTACACAAGAGCAATGACATGTACAGTAGCCTAATTTACCACTTTCAGCATGCATTAAATACATCGCCCCAAAACTACTTAAATACAAGAGCTTTTGAAAACCTCCCTAAATAGCTTGGGACTCCCGCTAGTTTTCTCAGCACTAAAGACACCGATAGAAATAAACTTAGAAAGGTGGACAGGATGAATATAAACACCATGTGAGGAGGAGCACTTTCTTGACAACGTTTTGCTTAGATGGCCTGATGATTCTCTATGCGAAACATGCCAATAAAGTGCTCCTCCTCATATGGTGTTTATACTCGCTAAAGACACTGTAAACGCCTCGATTAACCCTTTCTGTGCATGGTGACGCTTGGCTTCCTTATATTATAGCTAGAAGTAGACGATTATATTCAGCTGTGGAAGGAACTGTAGGAGTCAGGAGTAATTTATATACAGGGTGGGTCATAAGTCAGGATCGAAACTACTTTATGTAGTCGTAAAAGTCATAAAAAGTGAAAATACATTTACAATTTTTGATTGAATATAAATAACTTATATTCGATTAAATATAAATCAATTTCAATTACGTTTCGCTTGCGAAAATGATATGTATTATGTGTATATGTACCGTATTACATGTATTAATTATATGTATTATGTGTATATGTACCGTATTACATGTATTAATTATATGTATTATGTGTATATGTACCGTATTACATGTATTAATTATATGTATTATGTGTATATGTACCGTATTACATGTATTAATTATATGTATTATGTGTATATGTACCGTATTACATGTATTAATTATATGTATTATGTGTATATGTACCGTATTACATGTATTAATTATATGTATTATGTGTATATGTACCGTATTACATGTATTAATTATATGTATTATGTGTATATGTACCGTATTACATGTATTAATTAGTTTCATTGATTTCATTATTTAGGTTTATTTGTGTAAGTTAATTGGTGGGTTGGTGATAATATGAAATTACTGTGGCTAATCGTGACTTTTGGCATACCCTGTAGACTTAACCTTTTACATTTATAATGGGCCTTCTAAAGCTGAGTAAATCGTCTATAGTCAGCCAGAATAGAGAAAAAACATCATCTAATACTGAAAGGATTAATAATATGCTGTAACATTATCCTCGTCGAGGAACAAATATATATATTATGTTAAGCAGTTTGATACTTATAATCTGTATGTACATAACAATTCAAAAGCTGAAAAAGTTTAAGGGAAGCACTGGCAATATATATATTTGGTCAGATTCATTTATAAAGATAACTTCAGTAATAAGGCACAATTAAATCAGCCATGGAAGACAAGGTTATTCTAATGTTATTAAACTGTCAAATTAAGAGAACGCATAATGATCTTTTCAAATCATCTGAAAAGTTTCCCCAGACTTTACTATGGAATTTAAGATACCATTAGGCTAAGAAATACAATCGTATTGGTTTATGTAAGTAGGAAAGCTACGGTAGGTACCGTTGTGTTTAGTTCTGGGATATGACGATATTCGGTTATTACCTTCCATGTCTATATGATCTGACACTTCAATAAGTCCAATCCATAAATAATATCAGCCCGAATCGAATCATTCCATAATTTATGCCTAGAACAATAGGTAAGGTAAGGTAGTATTTTATTCAAGTTATAAAGAACCTCTATAAATAATCTGGTCAATCATTTGACTCTAAGGGGTCTTCTCAAGTTGAATACAATCGTTGACATGATGATTTGGGTATGCGTAAAATTTTGCTCTATTTACAATTCCCTTGAATCAATTAACT
Organism: Paralithodes platypus; assembly: GCA_032716605.1. Classification (NCBI taxonomy): domain Eukaryota; kingdom Metazoa; phylum Arthropoda; class Malacostraca; order Decapoda; family Lithodidae; genus Paralithodes; species Paralithodes platypus. The sequence goes on from CM064499.1 coordinate 33,710,136, forward strand.
CCTCCAGTGGTAACATTTCCTTATTTTCTTTTAATTGTTGCTATCATTAGACGATTTTACTAACCAGAGGAAGGACCTGTGGAAGTCAAAGGATTACCTGATATAGTGTATACCCAAGCTCGGCCAATCACTTTAACATTCAAACTCTCTGGCTACATAAAGAAAGGTCAAAAGTGCTGAGAAAACTAGGTCAAAGTTCAACTACACCGCCACGCTATCCTTTACTGCGCTGACCTCCGCTAAATGCAAGAACATAGCTCACTTTTCCAGTCCCTTGCTTTCGAGTTGAAGGACGCGAGACTCTTAAGTTGGAGAATATACGAAAATGTTACTATTTCAGATTAGGGAAGTTACCTGATTATGTTAATAGTTTTAAAATGATTAATTAATTGTGTAAATATATACATAAAAATATATACATACTAGGTAAAAAGTAGGATCAAAGAGTAATATATAACTAATATTAATCGTGTCTCAGTTTAGCTACAACTCGAAAGCAAAGAACTTAAAAAATAGCAAAGTAACAATCACACAACAACAAATAGATATAAATGCTTCCAAACCGTTGATAAAGATACTGTACTATTATCATAAACTAAAACCAAACATCGCTAGTAGTAGCCAAGTATATATTAATATCTTAAGGGCGCCCACCTCGTTTTTTTCTTCTCTCTCTCTCTCTCTCTCTCTCTCTGGTTTGTATCCATTCGGCCCCATTCAGCCTACTGTTTTAAGACGTTTATCCCCATCCAGGTGTCAATATTTTCCTGGCGAGTGATAGCAAGCCAGCAGATTATTATAATGTGTATTTACAGCAGGCTAATTTTGTAAATTTTTCGATAGAAAAATGTCTTCGGCGAAGCCGCATTTCTCCATAACATCGACACCGGGATGGGGATAAACGTCTTAAAACAGTCGGCTGAATGGGGCCGAATGGATACAAACCAGAGAAATATAGAAAGGGAGAGAAAAGGAGCAGGTGACCCCCCTAAGCTTACTACATAAACGTGTGATTTAGGTGGGAACAATAATATAGAGCTGTCCTAACTTGTATAACAGGTAAGCATTTTTATTCGACACAAACAATGAATCAAGCTATCAAAGATACTGAGAGCTTGGTATGGATATATATAATAAAGAATTACTCAGCGTTAAAGGGACATACATACATATAATTCATTCTATTCTGCATATTTATATTAGCTCGGTATGGGATATTGATAAGAAGATGCTTGGCAAATATCCATCTGGGATTATAGACACTTCAACATCATCACTACTAATTTGATTATAGCCTCTTGCAATATAAATACAAATATATCATTAGTAAAATATAAGATATCTAGAGGGACATAATTATATATAGGGGGGGGGGTAATAATGCACCGAAGCGCTTAAATCAGTCGAATATTTAATTATTTATCATCAACATAGTGGGGTGTCCTGCTTGGTATCATTCACGCAGGACCTTTCATGACTGTTATATACCACTTACCAGGCTGTCCTCATGCCTCGCTCTCACCTCACAAATGTCCAGCGATATTCAAAGTTTATTCGTCTTACTGTACATGTTCAGAAAACAATAGCCTTTGTACAAAATAGGCATTGTTGGACTGGAGTGTAGGTAAACAAAAATATGCTCTTAATCTACAAGGTAAACTGGCAAGAAGCGTCCCAGGTGTTGTGGTTGTGTTGAGGAGGGGAAGGGGGTCAGAAGAGGTGAGGGGTGGGTGATGGGGGGTCAGGGCCAGATAGCCGGGGAGTTGAACCGTGACAACACTGCTGCAACACTGCCTGTGACACACCAAGCTGTACAGTACAGTCATGCACACGCGGCCTTCACTGCCGCAAACATAAGGGAAAAATTCATGCAAAGTAAACATTACCACAACTAAATAAAAGGGATAAAATACACGGCATTCTTATACACTGATAACTCTGATAGGGTAGACACAATGTACACTATGTACACTTTGGCTTTCTGGTGGCAGCCTAGCAGGGTAAGTGACCTGCAGCAGGGTGGTAGTAGGGTGGCCTGCAGGTCACCAGGCCAGCAGGTACTCACCCGGGGGCTGAGGCGGGCGGGGGGTCACCTCGCCACCATCGACCAGGTCGTGGCCATTAAGCTGGGAGGTGGGCGTAATCACATGGGAGGAGCTGGTGGGCGTCTCTGGAGATGTTATTGGTCTGGATCCCACAAAGGAACTCTCCACCCACACCAGGCGCCTGGGGGAGGGAGCTCTGCCTTCAGGTCTGGGGGATCCCCGTGGGGAGGCACGGGGCGAGGGTGTGGACTCATTACAATAGTGGACAATGGCAGATGTGACCTCTTTGATGGAGGAGTGGACATCCACCACGTCTGTGGGCACTTGCAGCTGGATACCATTGGTGTCACCATCCTCACCTGGTTCTCGGACTTCCGGCTGTGTTCCGCGGTTAGCTTCAGCCGCACAGTTTTCCTTGTCTTGTGCCTGCTGCTGTGCCTGTTTTATGAACCTATGGCTGTATGCTGTGATCCCTAGCGCCAGTCTGTCAGCTGCTGTGAGGTAGGACCCTGAACTGGTGAGAGAAGACTGTGAACCCGCTAGCGAGGCTAAGGAGGTCTGTGAGCGCCACCCCAGGTAGGGCTGCCGGCCACAGGTAGCGGTGGTGCGGGAGGATGTAACTGAACCTGTTGGCGTGGTAGTGCCAGAGTTGAGGCGTGACGTAGACCATCGGGAGGAAGGATAGTGGAAGAGAGACCCACTACGGTCGCTGGGTGAGGGTGAGATGGAAGAGTTAGAAGCCGGAGACACCAAGCCACCCATGCCACCCACGCCTCTCGTCGCCACACGGGTGGGTATGACAACTTTAGTGGGCGTGTTGGGCGTGTGTGCGCGAGAGGACCCCAGGGAGGTCATAGATGCCGTCTTGGAGGAATACGCCGACCAGCCACCCCCTGTGCCCGTGGTGCCGGAGCCATAGTCTCTGCGGCGTAAGAGGAAGCCTTGCTGTTGCGGTGGGGCGTTCTTCATCCAGTCGGGAACGTCCAGCCGCTGCAGTGAACGCCTCACCCGCAGCTCCGCCTCGGACAGTTGCCGTTCAGTCCCCTTCATCAGCTCGTTCTCAGGCGGCTGTAACATAACACGGAATTAGTTCATTGTATGGGCGTGTTTTATAATTATATCTCGTTAATACTTTCGATCACAAACTTTAACACCTTTCAG